>JZKD02S1640294.1:0-18477 GCA_000966675.3 Picea glauca | reverse complement strand
ATTTGATGTCAAATCGACTTGGGAGCCGATCCATTAGTGGTTGGGAGGCCGACCAGCTTCATAAATGCGCCGTTTGGCAGGCGCGTGGGTTTTTCACCCCACAACCGCGCATATGTGCCCAATATACGAAGATGTTGCGCGCGCGTGCTCATTTTTAGTGGGTATGCTGCGCTTTTTAATTTTTTATCCATTTCTGTATAGTTTTGGCCCTTTTGCTGTGCTGTGGAATTAATCCTTGTGCCATGAATGCCTGTTTTTCTGTGCTGATGATGCGGAGTTCTTGTCGCCCTGTGCAGACGAAATTTCAGTGATAACAACTGCTAGAAACCACTGATGGTTTCTGCCAGAGGACTCGAAGAGACTTCTGTGTGATTTCTAGAGGAGTTGAAGAGTCTCAAGGAATCTGCTAGTGAAATGAAGACTATTCGTAGAGGAAATTGATAGATGGATGAGCATTGAAGCCTGTAACTGCAACAGAGAGGATGATCTTGACTGTGACAGAGAAGAAAAAGAGTATCAACTGTTGGAGAGGCGATGGTATATCGACATAACACCCAGTGATGATGGGCGCATGGATCTAACTGCCAGAGAAGCTAAAGAGTTGCAATGATGATCATGCAAAGGACTCGACATAGAGAGAGCATGCAGAAGCATGGCAATATAGCATGCAGAAGCATGGAAAGATAGCATGCAGAAGGTGCATAGAGACTATAAGTATGCAAAACAATGAAGACATGAGTATTGTTGTTGTTGAAAGGGATTCATGAGTGTAGAAGGAGGAGTGTGCAATAGCTAAAATATAGAGAAGAGGAATGGTGCATTGAATGGACATGGTGCACAGAGCATAAAAGCTAGAAGCACAGAAAGCACAAGGCATGTGTGTAGCAAGACAGTGAGACACTAAAGGAGGATTGAGGTTCTCTTGTAGAGAAAAACAGAAGATCAAAAATCACAAGAAGATGCAGACAAAGAGACACTGATACGGGAGAGTAGAGAAACATAGCAGAAAAGTGATAAGCCTGGTAAGCCAATGATAAATATTGTATCACTGTGATAAATTTATATATATAGCAAACTTTATATTTCAGGGTGGAAGGGAGGTGTTAGGGAGGACTAGTTGTCCTCAAAGGTTCAAGTGGGTTCTTGAACACGGGGAGTTGTAGATTCCATCTGGTTACAGCCAAAGAAACCAGGGTGGCAAGGTGGTGCAAGGGAGAACTGTTGTTCTCTATTATACAGATTGGTGCATGTGTGACTGGAAGTTGGTGCTTCCATCCAGTTGGTGCTGGAACACTTAGGGAGTTGGTGCTTCCTTCTAGTGGGTGCTAGAGAAACCAGGGAGTTGGTGCTTCCTTCTAGTAGGTGCTAGAGAAAACAGAGAGTTGGTGCTCTCAGCAAGTTGCATCTTGCAAAACAGAGGTTGTAGCCTCATTATGAGTCGGTGCTCATAAGTATGATAATGTGCAGAATGTAAAGATTACTTATCATATAAAGAAAAAGCGGTTTTTACCCTTTATGGGTTTCCTTAGGAAATATTTTTCTCTGTATATTTCATATGTGTGAATGATGCTGAATGTTCTATTGCTTACTTCCCTGCATTATTGTGATTTTCATTCAATGCTCTGCAAAGAGTTTAAAATAATCATAATTGTTTAAGCTCAGTAACAACTGATTCATGCCTCCCTCTCTCAGTTGTCCAACATTTGCTTGGTTGCTTGGTATTCTTCTTGAGTTATTTCGTTTATACACAATAGAATTTATATATCAGGTTGCTTTTCATTCCATGCATTTTCTCTTTAATATATTGAAAATACAAAAAAATAGGCATTTTTCATTGATTGGAATTTTTGTCTTTGAACCTTTATCATTTTCTTAGTGCATTTCGTGAAAGATTGCATTTTACTTCTGAATTGCAGAGTTGAAATTCAAAAATGCACTATTTTTATTAGCATATCATACATTGAAAAAGTTAAAGATAGACTTTGCATTATATTCATATAAAGATAGACTTTGAGTCATAACATCATATAAAGTTAAATATATACTTTGAGCCATAACATCATGAGTTTCACTTCCATACCCTTTTGAGTAATCACGGCCAATAAAATTTATTCTTTAAACTAAAATTAATTAGTCACGATTTTATTTTTAGGGTGCACAAACTAATCTAGGATTTAGTGACTTGGAATAGGATTTTGTGAGTAAACTTCTCCAAGGAAATTAAATCAACATATGTGTCTGAGACAGAGAGTTGATAATTCCATTGTATAATTGGTAAGATTAGGAGGCTCCGCTCACACCGGAGTTAATAACGAGGTCTCGCGGAGTTAGTTGAAGGGATAACTCCTGGATACTCACCTGGCGTCAGAGATATTTCTGTGGATTTATTCATATTTGGGGATCTTGCTAGTACCCATACCTCTATGAGAGGCGGTGCTTTCAAGTTTTCAAGATTTTCTACCCTGCTCATACGCTGATCCGGACTTACGACTGCTTTCCTATGCATCGGTTATACAGTGGTTTATTAGTTTCTTGAGTTAGGTATCTCATCGGTTACTTGCAAGGGTTATTCTACTTATACCCTGGGTCAGATAAGGGTTAGACAACGCACAATGTTTATGGAGTATTACCTCTTCGGGGGGATCTGACCGACTGGCTGTTAAGTCCACGAGGGCCTCTATAACTGATTCTAATGCGACGTTTAAATAGGAGATGTTCTTTTGCCAAGATTTTTGTATCTTCTAGGCAAAAGAAGATCACCTATTTAAATGTCGCATAAGAGAAGTGATTGAAATCCAAAGAAATCCCAACAACCTTAACAAAGACAATGGACTATAAATAAATGAAATTTGGCTCCCTCTAATAAAAAAAGAAATTCATAGTTAAATAACTAACCCTATAATATAAAAAACCCTAATTTCAAATTAAAAACACTTTTAGATCTAAATAACTAAATATTTTCTAGTCTTTTAACCTAGGTTAACAACCATTAAAATATGCATTAATTTAACCCTCAAAACATATAATTTTTTTAATGTAAATCACTTTAACTACTTAACTTTTAACCCTAATTATAAAACAACATTGAAAATTAAAATTTTTAAAAGAAAGAGATAAAGTAAACCCTAAACTAGAAAACAAGATATAAAATTATAGGTAATAATAATTAATCTTCATTAAACCTAAAATTAGACATCAAAAATTTTAAAATCTAAATCCTTGGAAATTTCAAAAAAAAAAATTCAAAACAAATTAAAACTTAAAAAAAAAAAAAACTTTATTTAAACTAAAAAACTCAAACTAATTAATAAATTAGGGTTTTAGCCGACCTTTAAGGTTTATTTTTCTCTCCTTTAGTAATTATATTAAGTTCTCCTCTTTGATTTTTAATCTAGGCTTCTTGTCCTGAAGATGGGTCCTGATATGGATCTGAAACGTCGACAATCCATCAATAACATTGTGGCTTTTTTGAACACTACTGAAAACAATCCTCACCACGAAAATCTCATTGAACAAGTTTTAAGTTGTTACAAAAATTGTCTAAGTATACAAGAGAGTTGCACTAGAGTAGGAGTGTGACTCACCTGTAGCCTAGAACGAAATATGGGTATGATCTAGGTGAAGAGGTGTAGTCCGAATGACCCGTACTTGGTGTTGCAAAGAAGGCAAGTGAGAAACATCATGGTGTTTCACGTCCTCAAGAGGTGCATGATCGCAAGATTCGAGTAAGAACACTATGGGGACCTGACAGATGGTATCAAAGCTTGTTTATCACAAATTTTGAAGAAGGGTTGGTGATATATTCACCACTATCTCAACGATAGATGGTATCATATAAAACTCTGAAGGTAGTTTTTTGTGGAGATAGTTCAGTGGGAATGTTCGTAGACTTGGTGAACAATTCGATGGGGAAAACATGTTCATCATAGAGAATTTGAATCAGACTTATGATCAAGGTTCTGGTTGAAATTACGGTGGAATTCGATATGGGAACACACCTTGTATAGACCAAGAGCAGAGTTTGTGGGGAAAGGAAGAACTTGGACATGGTGGGTGGTCACAGAGTTCATCGCAAGAATTGTAACATAATTGATCACAGAGATGGTCTAGGAACATACTTGGTTGGTTTGATTTGTGACAGAAGTAAGTGTCATACCTATGTGCACACTTTGAGAAGACCAAGAGTAGAGTTCCTTGGGTGAACCAAGCACTTGGGAAAGTTAAACAAATGCAAGACATGTTGTAGGTATTTTCACAGGTCTAATTGCATAAGTGATCACAAAATTCAGCACATAGGGTGATTGTAGAATTGATCATAAAGAGGAAAATTTATAGGTTGCAATAAGTGGAAGAACTTGGGTAAGCCGGAAAAATTGAGGGGACCTAGAGCATATTCGCAACAAGGTTGTTGGTTGGGAACATTTTCATCATGACATCTTCGTGTCATGCATCATCGAGAACAATGGTTGAGTTGAGTTGGGTTGTTATATGGATGGGTCAATCATAGCCTTTGGAAGAGGTAACTCTTCACATATTTGTGAAAGTCAGTTAACAATAGTATGACTTAAAAGTCGAGTAGTATGTGCATGGTTCCTTGAAATGAAAGAATTCAAGGTGAGGAGATGGAAAAACATTGGAGATGAGTTCGTCCAGTTGCGTGAGAAGTTTGGGACTTAGATATATTTATAAAGTGGATAGATGGAATCATCCTTGTATCGTACTGAAGGTGTTTTGTAGGTTTGTGGAGATGTGGATGATGATTGAGGAAATTTCATGCAGAGTGTCGGTGGTTTGGGTGAGTGAAGGTCCAAGATATCAGACTTAAACCATGCATGTAACAAAGAATTTCATTGGAAAGGTACAATTGGTTTTGATTTCTTGCATTTCCTAAGTTTTGCGATGAGTTATTTGAATGGAATTTGAATGAATTGGTGGTTAGTGAAATATGTTTCCATGGTGAAAACTGACAAAATTGAGGGTGACTCAAGTTGTGCATATTCAAAGAAGTTGTTATAGCAATATTTGCCTCACCATTACTATCTTGCACAAAGGGCATTTTCCCATTTTCCTATGTAGACTTGTCATCCCTTTTTGATGAATCCATAGCCAAAAATACATATTTTTCCACATATACACACCATATCTACTATACAACATGCGTATACGTAGGCTTCTCCACTTCAACCCACGTACATCTGGATTTGTTCCAGAAGATACAAAAATGGAGTCGGGTTTCTATTTCACAACATAAGATCTCTGGTCCTTGGCCTTCCACATACTAGAAATGTTCTGACTCGACCCTTCAGTTTCATTTTGAAGACTATAAAGCATAATTATGAGCTATGGAAAAGAGGAGAAAGCATTCAACTTTGAGAGCAAAGTTACTCTGGAGAAATTACTTCATATTGAGTTTGCATCGCTTTGTCCCTCAAGTCTGAACACAGTGTTCAGCCCCAAGCTCTTTCCCTATTGTTGAGAGAACCTCATTGTCTCTCTCCTATGAGATTTCCTTTGGTGGAGGATTGAAGTGGCGGAGGCCCAGTTGGAAGGAACTTGGTTTCTTGGTTTTGAACCGTACCAACACGGAAGTCTGTAATGTTGTCACTTCTGTTGATCAATTATTAATAGAAATACTCCTTTCTCGTCCCATTGTATCGTGCAAATATATGATTATTATCCATGGGCATGTTTGTAATGTTTATTAATGGATTATGTTATCTAATGTGCTAACCCCTTTATATTATCACTATGTACTTGCTCTTCTTGTTTGTTGAGAACTTGTTGCAGGTATAAAGATTTGGGTCGAAGTGCTCAATGGTGGAACATCATCGAACGTTGGATCGAGGTAGGCCTCTTTATTATCTTGAACATTAGTTTATATAGTGTACGAAAAAATTGAGATGATTTTTGCAGTTATACCTATCTGTTTTGGTTTACCCTTGGCCATAGAGAGTTTTTCCCTTGTAACAGAAATGGTGACTCCATTGGGGAAAGATCTTCCTTCTAAGGGTTGAAGTACTTTTTCTTCTTGCATTACTCTTTTTCCTTTGTGTTTCTTGTTGTATCACTACTTGACAGATTCTGTTCACTCTGGGTCTGAGTTTTCAACCTTTTTACCCTTGCCTGACGTTGTTTTCAAGCATATACGCACCCTACTACCTTGATAGTCGCGTACACACGCATGTTGTCTCACTGCTAGCTGCGTATATACGCCTTGTTTCCCTGAATAGTCGCGTGTACCACTTTCCCTTTCTTTTTTTCTTGGTTTAGTGACTGTTGGGTGGGATTTGATGATTGTTGAGCCTTGTTAGGTCTCTGTAGTGCCTGTTGAGCTTCTCTGGGTTGACAAGAAACCTGTTTGGAGTTGAATTTTTGGGCGTAGTCTTTCTCATTGTTTTTCATTTTTGGTTTGTCCTTGAACCCGGGGTTGTTTGCTTCACTGCTTGGTATTCTGCTTGAGTTATTTCGTTTACACATAGTAGAATTTATTTATCAGGTTGCTTTTCATTCCATGCATTTTCTCTTTAATATATTGAAAATACAAAAAAATAGGCATTTTGCATTGGTTGGAATTTTTGTCTTTGAACCTTTATCATTTTCTTAGTGCATTTAGTTAAAGATTTCATTTTACTTCTGAATTGCAGAGTTGAAATTGAAAATTGCACTGTTTTTATTAGCATATCATTCATTGAAAAAGTTAAAGATAAACTTTGCATTATATTCATATTTATTTTCTTGCAGAGTCATAACATCGTGAGTTTCACTTCCATACACTATTGAGTAATCATGACCAATAAAATTTATGCTTTAAATTAAAATTGATTAGTCACGATTTTATTTTTAGGGTGCACAAACTATTCTAGGATTTAGTGACTTGGAATAGGATTTTCTAAGTAAAATTATCCAAGGCAATTAAATCAACATATGTGTTCGAGACAGGATGTTGAGAAGTCCATTGTATAATTGGTAAGATTAGGAGGCTCTGCTGACACCAGAGTTAATCACGAGGTCTCGCGTAGTTAGTTGAAGGGATAACCCCTGGATACTCACCTAGCATCAAAGATATTTCTATGGATTTATTTGTATTTGGGGATCTTGCTAGTACCCATACCTCTATGAGAGGCAGTGCTTTCAAGGTTTCGGGCTTTTCTACCCTACCCATATGATGATCTAGACTTACGACTGCTTGTCTGTGCATCGGTTATACAACGGTTTATTAGTTTCTTGACTTCGGTATCCCATAGGTTATTTGCAGGGGTTATTCTACTTGTACCCTAGGTCAGATAGGGGTCAGACAACACATAATGTTTATGGAGGATTATCTCTCTGGGGGGATCTGACCGACTGGTTGTTAAGCCCACGAGGGCCCCTATAACTGATTCTAATGTGATGTTTAAATAGGTGATCTTCTTTTGCCAATATTTTTGTATCTTCTAGGAAAAATAAGATCACCTATTTAAACGTCGCATTAGAGAAGCGATTGAAATCCAAAGAAATCCCAACAACCTTAACATAAAGAATGACCTATAACTAAATGAAATTTGGCTCCTTTTAATAAAAAAAGAAATTGATAGTTAAATAACTAACCCTATAATATAAAAAACCCTAATTTCAAATTAAAAACACTTTTAGATCTAAATAACTAAATATTTTCTAGTCTTTTAACATAGGTTAACAACCATTAAAATATGCATTAATTTAACCCTCAAATCATATAAATTTTTTAATGTAAATCACTTTAACTACTTAACTTTTAACCCTAATTATAAAACAACATTAAAAATTAAAAAATTTAAAAGAAAGAGATAAAGTAAACCCTAAACTAGAAAACAAGATATAAAATTATAGGTAATAATAATTAATCTTCATTAAACCTAAAATTAGATAACACATTTTTTTATATCTAAATCCTTAGAAATTTGAAAATAAAAAATTTGAAAATAAATTAAAACTTAAAAAAAAAAAAAAAACTGTATATAAACTAAAAAACTCAAACTAATTAATAAATTAGGGTTCTAGCTGGCCTTTAAGGTTTATTTTTCTCTCCTTTAGTATTTATATTAAGCGCTCCTCTTCGATTTTTAATCCATGCTTCTTGTCCTGAAGATTGATCCTGATATGGATCTGAAACGTCGACAATCCATCAATAACACTGTGGCTTTTATGAACACTACTGAAAACAATACTCACCACGAAAGAAGGGTTGGTGAGATATTCACCACTATCTCAACGATAGATGGTATCATATAAAAATCTAAAGGCAGTTTTTTGTAAAGACAGTTCAATGGGAATGTTCGCAGACTTGGTGAACAGTTCGATGGGGAAAACATGTTCATCATAGAGAATTTGCATCAGACTTATGATCGGGCTTCTGGTTGACATTATAGTGGAATTTGATCTGGGAACACACCTTGTATAGACCAAGAGAAAAGTTTGTGGGGAAAGGAAGAACTTGGACATGGTGGGTGATCACACAGTTCATCGCAAGAATTGTAACATAATTGATCGTAGAGATGGTCTGGGAACATACTTGGTTGGTTTGATTTGCGACAGAAGTAAGTGTCATACCTATGTGCACACCTTGAGAAGACCAAGAGTAGAGTTCCTTGGGTGAACCAAGCACTTGGGAAAGGAAAACAAATGCAAGAGGCTCTGCTCACACCGGAGTTAATCACGAGGTCTCGCGGAGTTAGTTGAAGGGATAACCCCTGGATACTCACCTAACGCCAGAGATATTTCTATGGATTTATTTGTATTTTGGGATCTTTCTAGTACCCATACCTATGTGATAGGTAGTGCTTTCAAGGTTTTGGACTTTTCTACCCTGTTCATACGATGGTCCGGACTTACGACTGCTTTCCTGTGCATCGGTTATACAGTGGTTTATTAGTTTCTTGACTTAGGTATCTCATAGGTTACTTGCAGGTGTTATTCTACTTGTACCCTGCGTCAGATAGGGATCAAACAACACACAAAGTTTATGGAGGATTATCTCTTCAGGGGGATCTAACTGACTGGTTGTTAATCCCACGAGGGCCCCTATAATTGATTCTAATGCGAAGTTTAAATAGGTGATCTTCTTTTGCCAAGATTTTTGTATCTTCTAGGAAAAATAAGATAACTTATTTAAATGTCGCATTGGAGAAGCGATTGAAATCCAAAGAAATCCCAACAACCTTAACAGAGAAAATGGCCTATAACTAAATGAAATTTGGCTCCCTCAAATAAAAAAAGAAATTGATAGTTAAATAACTAACCCTATAATATAAAAAACCCTAATTTCAAAATAAAAACACTTTTAGATATAAATAACTAAATATTTTCTAGTCTTTTAATCTAGGTTAACAACCATTAAAATATGTATTAATTTAACCCACAAAAGATATATATATTTTTAATGTAAATCACTTTAATGTAAATCTGTCGGACCGTTGATCCCCATGATAAAAAATTCTTAGCTAGCAACTAAGAATATCGGTGTCAGAATGTATTCTTCCTTTATGGGTACTTTCGAATTCTCGACACCTAATCACCACGTTTACGCCATGTCTAGTAGACCTGGTTTGACATAGAGGTCCATTCCTTTCCACACTTCCTATTTTAGGGATCCATGGACCCTCCCTTCCTCGAATTCATCGTGTGAAGGTTAGTCGCATGCTGGCATGGCCATGCCACTATCGACAATAGAGACTATGTATCAAGTTGTTCTTGACTCTTCCTCCGATCCCGATCTTGTTACCTCTTCGACGGATGAGGAAGATCCTATTCTTAGGCCTGTATGGGCCACCGCGTTGTCTTGTTCACATGATTTCCTAGATGAGAATTTTCCTTAAGATGAATCCATCCTCGAAGCCATGAATGGTTTCCAGAGACCTTGGGATGATATGAATCATCGATCGTATTTCCTCCCAAGTCTTGAAAGAATCAAGAAAAATGATCTACCTTGAGTGAGATAGTCGGTCATGCCATAGTTCCACTTGATACGCATGGCATTTATGTTCAAGGAAATATGTCGAGTATTTCTCCTACCATCTCGATCGATATCGCTCGTACCCCTAAAAAGATTGAGAATGTAAATATAGGTGTGGATTGTTCACCAAAAGAAATTCTGATCTACATTGAACTCTTCAAAGAATTTCGAGATGTATTTTCTTGGTCATATGAAGAGATGCCAGGGATTGACCCTCATATTGTTGAACATGATATTAGAACTTACATGGATGCTAAACCTGTTCGACAATGTCTTAGAGCTGTAAATCATCGGAAGGCCCCTGTTGTTAAGGCAGAGGTGGAGAAGCTACTTAACGTTGGCTTCATCTACCCGGTTCCCTTGAATGAATGGGTATCCAAACCCATTCCTATGAATAAAAATCAAGGAACCATCCGTGTGTGTATGGAATTTCGCGACCTGAACAAGGCTTATCCTAAAGATAACTTCCCCACACCTTTCATTGATCATATTCTCGATGAGTGTTCGGGAAGCGAGATATTTTCTTTTATGGATGGATTTCGAGGATATAACCAAATCCAGATCAAACTTGAGGACCAAGACAAGATGACATTTATATGTCCTTGGGGTACTTTTGTATACCGGAAAATTCCTTTCAGCCTTAAAAACGCCGGAGCAACCTTCCAATGCACCATGACTTTCGCTTTTCATGATCTCAAGCACATAGTCGAAGCCTACCTTGATGATCTCGCTACTAACTCTCACAAGAAAGTGGATCATGTTACACACCTTCGGCTTGTTTTTGAAAGATGTCGTTACTATAGAATCTGGTTAAACCCTCACAAATGCATATTTTTCATTAAGTCTGGTTGTCTTTTAGGTTTTTTAGTTTCCGAGACTGGGATCATGGTAGATCCTCTTAAGGTTGAGGCAATACTTCAATTTCCTCCCTCGCGCACAATTAGACAACTTCAAGGTTTACAGGGGAAAGATAACTTTCTACATCAGTTTATAGTGAATTATGCCAATATCACTAAGGGTTTCATGCCCCTTTTGAAGAAAGACACCCCTTTTATCTGGGATGAGCAAGCCCAGGATTCTTTTGACTCTTCAAAGAAAGTCTTGGTCTCGACCCTTCTGCTGGAATCCCCTTGTTACAGTAGAGATTACTTGTTGTATATTGCAACGTTTGAAGAGAGGATTGGTATGGTTCTAGTTCAGGAGGATGATGAGCTCCATGAGAACGTCATCTACAATCTTATTCAAAATTTAGTTGGTCCTGAGCTTAATTACTCTCATGTTGAAAAGCTATCTTTGGTTGTCATTCACACAGTCCAATGTTTACGTCACTATATATTTCTTTGAAAGACTACTGTGGTTGTTGATGTCAATCAATTTAAATACATCCTTACTAGGCATATCATAGGGGGGAAATGTAATAAATGGATTTTCATCTTACAAGAGTTCGATCTCGACTTTGCTTTGACCAAGTCCAAGAAATCGCTAGTTTTTGTAGAGTTAATATCTGATTTTCCATGATTAGATGAGGATGTTATCTATGTAGTTTTGTTTGCGGATGAACACATTTTCCTTGTCTCATCGTCCGACCCCTGGTATGGAGACATTGTTTTATATCTTCAAACCTTGAAGTTCGCTCAGCATCTCTCATGAGATGATCGACGATGTGTTAGATACCAAGCCAAAAAGTATACCATCATCGGCAACACTTTGTATCGTTGAGGAATAGATAATATCTTGCGTCATTTATTAACTCACGAGGAAGTCAAGTCATTCCTAAATGATTGTCACAAAGGGGATTTTGGTGGTCACCTATCTGGGCTTGCGACAACCCAAAAAATCTTGCGAGTCGATTATTTTTGGCCTACTATCTTTAAGGATTGTATTGAAGCAATTAAGAAGTGTCACCCCTGCCAGGTGTTCACTCGGAAAATGTGCTCGCACCCAACCCCTCTTCACCCAGTCATTACCGTTGGTCCCTTCACCAAGTAGGGGGTAGATTTTGTCGATTGCAACCCAACTTCGATTGGGGGGCATCAACACATTATCATGGCCATTGACTACTTTACTAAGTGGGCCAAGTCCATGCCTATCGTAAAATACGATGGGAAGACTGCAACCTTCTTCGTGTTCAACCAAATTATCGCCCGGTTCGGTATCCCGAGTGAGATTGTCACTCATCATGTCAATCACTTTCAAAATGAAATGATGGTAGAGCTAACATATAATTTTGGGTTTAGACATGGTCATTCATCTCCTTATTGCCCCCAGGAAAATGGGAAAGTAGAGGCTGTCAACAAGTCTCTCAAGACTATTTTGCAAAAAACTATCAGTCGGAGTAATTCCAATTGGCACATCATGCTATATCTCGTGCTTTGGGCATACTGAACTTCGGTTAAGACTACCACCATTTTTGCCCCTTTTCAGTTAGTGCACAGTGTGGAGTTGATCCTTCCTGTTGAATGTGAAATCCCTTCTCTCAATTTGGCATTCGATCTCCTACCTGACACTTCAAATTTAGAGCGACGCCTTGTGCACCTAAAGAGTCTTGACGAGCAACATTGGGACACCTTTACAACTATCAAGGAAAATAAGAAATGTGTCAAGGTTCAGTACGACAAGTCTATCTACCCCCGGCTATATGCTGAGGGTGACTTGGTCCTCTTATATGATCAATCCAAAGAACTGCTAGGGGCAGACAAGTTTAAAACCATGTGGCATGGTCCTTACATCGTGCGACGTTTTCTAGAAAAATGAGCCTAAGAGTTAGAATATTATGAAGGGAATATATTGGTTGAGCCCAGAAATGGGCTCTAGTTGAAAAGGTACTATTCTTGAGCCCTAGGCCTAGGTGGAACTCTTTGTATACTAATGTAAATTTAGTGTATATACATCTCTTTTCCCCTTTTCTTTTGTCTTTGGATTGCTTATCGAGTTTCCATTTTGTTGGTAGATGTCAATGGAGTCTTCGGTCTACCTATGATTCACAGACGGAGCCAGTCATCATACACGGAACTTGGCTTCTGCCTCTTGGGTGGTTTACTCACCGAAGGGTCTGCTGGTGTCTTCAGGTGGCGTATACCTAGAGCCATCCATGAATAATATGGCCAAATATAGCGCCATCATAGAACTTTTACGTGATTCTATCTCGCATTGTATTCACTCTTTAGAAGTTTGACTGGATTCCTAGTTAGTACTATGTCAATGGAACAACCATTACCATTTGTGTGATCCTACTTTACTCCGTCGATTCCTATGGGTACGTCTTTTAGAGCAACATTTTTATTTTATTACATATTATCACATTCCTAGGAGTTCTAATCATGTATTCGATGCCTATGCTAATTACATTTTAGATTGGCATTTGTCACATTAATAAATATAAGAAAACAATTAAATCAATGTACACATTGTAAGATATAACTAAAGTTGAAGATCCTTTTTTATATATTTCAAAATATGGTGTTTATATTACAAAATTGGGGCTAAAAAACTCAATAAAAATATACAGTCTATATACATATCCCATGACATCTATGCCTGTGGCACCGGATGTGTGTCATGGTAGAAAACCATGAAGTTTTCAAGATGCTAGAAGAGTCTTACCCATGCTCTAGGTACACCAACCACCTATCACTGCATGGATTCAGGTAGATCTTCTACCTGAACCATGGAAATCCTCTGTGTCAAACGAGACAGGTTTCCCTGCACATTTTGTAAGACTCTCTCAACTTCTCCTCCCGCCGCCTCATCTCCCTGGTTCCTCCATCTATGTCAAAGGAATCCCTCTCACCATCGTGGACCCACGTCTACGATTACACAAGTGTCTAGTTAATATTTAAGCACCATCCAAAAAAAAATATTTTTGTTCCTTAAATACAAAAATACAAAAAAATGAAATACTTAATTTTTTTTTACCTATGTCACCTTAGGTGGCCCCTGGTGGAAGTGGCATATCTATATCTCCTATGAAATCAATCCTTGCATAAGGATAGTCGTCCATAGAAATGACTTGCCACCGCCACTAGAAGAAAAAATCATCGTTGTAGGGTGTTGAGACCCTACCTTCCCTTTGTCGTCTCATGATTGCGATCCACCATGCCATGGATGGATCACGTGGTCCTCTAGGAAGGATCTCCACTCTAGGCCCGAGACCTAGAACCTGCTAAAAAAAGAAGCTGCAAAGAATAGATGCAAACCTGAAGTTTCTCTTACTCCCCTGTTTGGACTCTGTCAACTGACCTTTCATATTGGTCAGTAGTGAGGTACACCAGTCATAGACAATGGGTCTAGCACACTCTACTATGTAAAACATAAGAGGTCTTGATGTTTGATGCAATGAGGCCGAACCTATGATCCTGGTAAGCATGAGCACAATGATCTTCAAACTGAGGTTACTTTTTTCCCGGATGGGAACTTGGCTTCCCACCTTGGGAGTCCCTGTTACACAGTGAGCATTGATATACTACTCGATCTCCATCCCATTCCCTACTCCATGTGACTTGAGGTTTAAAACATCCCCTCGGTATGATAGACCAGTCAAGAAGTAGATGTCCTCTCCTTCGACCCTCAATGGTTTCCCATCAAGGATAAATATTTCTCTATCAGGGTCCCATTAACCCACCAACATCTCCAACAACCTCACTTGGGCCCTCATTCCTTTGAGAACCAAAAATTGTACAAGAAACGTCTTTTTAGAGCTTCTTGAGCCACCAAATGTCGATCCACAACTACATCTATCTCCTCATTCTCTCGCTCTCTCCATTCCAGGACCATCCTGCAAAAAACAAATCAATGTTTGAGTTAGAACCCCTCTTTTTGGCCTTTTTCATACCTCTACATGGATTTCTTTGCACACAGTCACATGTAAGTCTTAATACACACTCCCTGTGGTTCAAACATGAGTGTATACCTCATCTTACATGCAACCTAAACAAAGGCAACTTGCATATACTGAAAATCCTAATTTACGCCCTCAAAAACTAAAAAAATGGAACCTAATTCAAAAATGTAATCCACTGAATTTGAAGAGGATGAGATGAAGAGTTACCTGATCCAGATGGTTCGTGATTTCATGCATGATTCTCCCGCAATCATCATATGAATCTTGGAGGTATTTTGGTCCAAATTGCCCTATTTGGGTAAAAATCAAAATGATAAAGTAATTTTTTATTTTATTATTATTTATAAGCTATTTTTACCCACTTTATATAGTTTCATGCTATTTTTTCACCTAATGGACTAAGTCAAGAGTGGTTTTGAGCTATTTTGTTGTAGTTTTGACTCAGTCTTCTTGCGGATTTCAACGTCATGATTGATCGTTCATAACCTCGGGAAAGTATTTTCATAACCTAGCATATAGGATAGGTATCCACTCCATCGTGCATTTTTACATTATCCTTCGACTACCTCTTTTTACACCTTAAGTACGAACCCATTTGTTGCGACACAAAACCTCCCGTCTTCTATAAATAGTGTCGCTAATAAATGGTAGAGACTTACCAGACATGGGCACCCTAGTTAGATCCTCTTTGTCATTTGGTGCCCATGCTGAGTTTTTCCTTAGGCCCGGTAGTCCATTATAACTCGATACATGACTTTATGATGAGCCTCATTTCTCATTCATGCACATGCGGCCTTATTCCTCATGGACTCCCAAAAACGAGTCTTAGTTAAGCTCTTTTCCGACTTGTATAAAAAACCAAAAATATTTTCAAGTGATTTTTCCCTTTCACACTCGTTAAATTGAATTTGAAAGGTCATGAGTCTTAGTTAATCCCTTTTCTGTCTCGTTATCAAAAATAAAAAATATTGCCGAGTGAACTTGCCTTTTTCACACTCATAAATTGGATTTGAAAAGACGTTTACTTGGCACAAGTTTACCCCTTTTTCATACCAAGTAGACTAAAAGACATAAAAAAGGAAATTTTTTGGCGTTAAGTTGTGATTGAATCTCATGCCCTCGCTTTCAGTATTGAGCCTTTAGCTAGTTCTCTCTTTACCTTATAAATCATTGCCTAATCAGTTTTTTCATCCTCAACCAAGAAGAGCCTTGTTTATATCCTTCGCAATTTGACACCCTATACCCTGGAAGGAACATCACCTCGAGTGTCCATCTCCCACATGTATTTCCTTGCATTGAGGATAGGAACATTCCACTGCTGGAACTAGTTTTTCTTACTTGCAAGACTTGTTTCCTCCTTTGTATCATAGCATTCACTTTTTATGAAAAAACAAAAAATATGGGTGGGAAGGGAGTACTATATTATAATTGACAGTAGTCATTTTGCCTTTGAACATAGCACAAAATTATTGAGTCCTTGTGTCATCATAATTTTGGGTTTAGCATGGCCTTAAGAAGCTGATCTCGTTACAGATTTTTATCTACCGACTGGTACTCTTCCAGTCCCTATAGAGAATGTTATTGGATCCTCCTGCATCTAATAGTCACATCATTGAGTCTATTATATCGGATTCCACCATATGTCTCATGATTTTGTTCAAAGGAAGTCTATCAAGATGTGTCGACCACTCCTCAGAAATATTGACTTTGCATGTCGACCATACCTTCAGTTTGTCTCAGAATCACATGATACTATGGTCTTATCATGCACCATGGCCCTACTTTCATCATCGGTAGGTCACCTTGAACCCATCAATCAACATTTCATCATTGGTCGTTGACTGGGTGGTTTCCCTTGTGTTCGATAGAAAGACATCTATTCACACTTTGGGATTCATGTAGTGCCTTGGATTCCATTATCCTTATTGGTGATTTCCTCTCCTTTGTCAACAGTTATTCATAGGTTATTTTTCGTGTACCACTTTCATTTGGCACATGAAAAAGACACACAAGAGAATTGGTTCGTCAACATGTTCTTCGTCCGATCTCCACCAAAGTAGGAATCTCCTACTTTTTTCCTCGTGCTGACCGGTGAGAGATTCCTTAATTCTCTCCTTTCAGTGGGTCTCTTTTCATTGACTTCAGTTCATTTATTTTGGATATGGGACCTAGAGTTTTATGAGTACCTTGAGGCTTGCAGTCATTAGTGGTAATCTCTCTTGCCATTGACAGAGGGGAATACATCCATGTCTCCTGATCAATCGATTTCTCAAATGTTCGAGACCGACTCCTTTATTCACACTTGTAGGAATGTACTCAGTGCCTTGATAGCTACTTTCATTATTGGTAGGTTGTCTCGCATTTGTTAATGGTATACCTCAATGACCGGTAATCAAATTATGTCTCATTGTGTTTGACCTCAACTCCTTTATTCACATGATGTAGACTTGTACCCTTGAAGGATAGTGTAAAAGACTTAAATACATCACTATGTGGCCGCAACTTTCCTGATTTGTCGCTTCCTTTTCATTGGAACAGTACCTATATGACTTCAATGATCATGTGAGATCAAAATTATACTCCATGGTATAAAAATATCTTCAGATTGGTTTTGAGACTCGCTTCACTGGGCCTTGTTCATGACTATGACAGATTTCAGCATATAACCACATTTGTATTTTCCTATTGATGGCCACAGACACTGATTTGGTATATTTTCCACATGGATCTGCATTGTATTCTTGGTAACCATGTATTCAAAGTCAATACAGAATGTAATGAGCAATCGCGTTCATCCAGCTGGTTCTCTACCACTCCACTCCTGGGTTATTTATAATGTATTTCAGCCATCGCAGATACTCCTATGATCTCACACATTAGGGGGCATCTACTATGGCAAAACTTTCCTCACCATTACTATCTTGCACAGAGGGCCTTTTTCCATTTCTCTATACAGACTTGTCATCCCTTTTTGATGAATCCAGAGCCAAAAATACATATTTTTCCACATATACGCGCCCTATATGGTATACAACATGTGTATACACAGGCTGCTCCACTACATCCCACATACATTGGGATTTGTGTCAGAAAATAATAAAATGGAGTTGGGTTTCCATGTCATGACAGGAGATCTTTGATCATTGGCCTTCCACATACTATAAAAATTATGACTCGGCCCTTCAGTTTCATGTTGAAGACTATAAAAGAACAATTATGAGCTATGGAAAAGAGGAGAAAGCATTCAACTTTGAGAGCAAAGTTACTCTGGAGAAATTACTTCATATTGAGTTTGCATCCCTTTGTCCCTCAAGTCTGAACACAATGTTCAACCCCCAATATATTTTGTTGGATCATGTTGTCATTGATGCCAATGGTTTGATTGATTGATGTCAAGTGATTGATTGATGTCAAAGGATTGATTGACTGATGATTTATGTAATATAATATGTATTTTCCTTGATGAGAATGCATAGTTTAAGATGGATCAATGAGTTGTCATTGATACATGATGAAGATGGATCGATGTGGTTCCATTGGTATATGATGCACTGTTGTAAAAATGTATAGATGACTCATTATTGTCTTATCATGATTGATAAGGTGCACAAATGGATGAACTCCAAAGTGGTCCCCTTATGGTGAAATCCCTCATGGGAAGATGCTT
>JZKD02S1640283.1:140713-154340 GCA_000966675.3 Picea glauca | reverse complement strand
GTATGTGCCAACTCATCAACTGCTTGTCTCAACCATGACTAGTTTTGGATTAGTCAACAACCCCAACTTGAGATAATCATAACTTTGTACCTGTAATGAATAAATATCTGAAACTGATATACAATGTTCTTCAGTGTTTTTTGTGAAATTCCTCCAGGTGTCACTACTTGGAACCTCTCAAAAAATGCGTTATAGCAAAAATGATATACCTTGCTGAATTCTGTCTTATTCTAGAGAGCGACCTTGTAGAGCGTGGCCCGCAAAAAATATTCATTGAACTGATATGAAACTATTACAAAACATAATAAATCTTGTACCATAACCAAAACATTTGTTCTCACTACATTTGGATCTGTTATGAAGAAGTTATGAAGTTTTTACCCGAAACACCTGTTTTTTACTAGCTTCGGGACTAGCCACAAACCCTATTTTCCACGCAGTGTAACTCCCAAAATAAAACGACCCACAAGATGAATTTTTTACCACATATACTTGGGTATGTTTTATCAATTGAATAGAAATTTCACATTCTGAATCATTATATAAAAAAAGTTATAGCGAAAATGGTGAGATGACCTGTAAATAACATACCTTAGAAAGCATCATCAAAAGAATTTATCCTCCCTTCAATTTCAACCCTCTTTTCTTCACCTTATTTCTGAAATTCGATGTATATATCCTTGGTTACCTTAGTCACCTATATATCTTCAATATTCTCAAGTGTTCCACGCCAAAAATGCTCAAGAATCTCTCACAAGAAGCTCTCCATCAATACTCCAAAAGATATTCTCACAAGAAGCTCTCCATTGATCCACCAAAAAGGATGACCTACAAGAGACCATTCCTATCTTATTTATACTTTCATCCTCTAGGTCACTTAACCCATTTTTAGGTCACTTAACCCATTTCTAGTTCACTTAACCTATTTTCCTTATTTTAGGGTTAACCACTTTCCGTAAATAGAAAGTTCTCCAATATTTTATCATTTAAATATTCCTTCTTGATTTTCTCATCTTACTTTATCATTTCTTGATTTTTTTTCACTTCTCTTTATTATTTAAATAATCCACCTTGACTTTGTCACCTTACTTTATCATTTAAATAATAATTTCTTCTTTTGGGTCACTTAACCCATTTCTATGTCACTTAACCTATTTTCCTTATTTTTAGGGTTAACCACTGTCCATAAATAGAAGGTTCTCCAATACTTTATCATTTAAATATTCCTTCTTGATTTGTTACCTTACTTTATCATTTCTTGATTTTGTCACTTCTCTTTATTATTTAAGTAATCCACCTTGACTTTGTCACTTTACTTTATCATTTAAATAATTATTTCTTCTTTTAGGTCACTTTGACTTTTTTGACCTTGGGGGATTCAAGCCTTCATGTGGGGGTCCTTCATCTTCGTAAGGCCATAACTCTCAAACCATGAGGAGTTATGTGACANGGAAACCCTCTAGGGGAAGAAAACCCAGCAAAAACTTCCTTATCGTAAATAGATTATACAATGTTCAAGAGATAACTCAAACCAATACATATAGTCCTCCCCAAGAGATGCGCCACTCTTATTCTCCTCTCTCTAACTGGTAATTGCAGCTTGCCTCATAAGATAATGAGCAAGTGAGTTGTGTGAAGTGAGGCGCTAGCCTCCTATATACACAAGATTGGCACGTGTGAAAGGGTTTCACTGGCAGGGTCGACCTCTCACTCTGGGTGGGTAAACCCACCTTTAATTAATTATGGGTCTTCAATAATAACTGCTAGGGCCGACTTCTTATTCTGCCTATTATAATTGTCTGATGACCAATCCGCAAAAGGGGATTTGGTCCTAATACAATTACCGGCATGATTAATCCACAATGGGGATTAATCCTAGTAATAAAATAACAATAATAATAAGAATTATCTTCGCAGTTACATTATTTCAACAAGTTTGAGTATGATGAGCCCATTCCAATCTATTATGATAATAAAAGCGCCATCAGTATTTCAAAGAACCCGGTGATGCACTCCAAGACGAAGCACATTCCAATCAAGTATCACTTTCTATGGGAACAGGTTGCAAAGAAGAACATCAGAGTTGAATATGTGGGCACAAAAGAACAAGTGGCAGACATCTTTACAAAACCGCTTCCATGAGAAGCCTTTGAATATCTTTGCCAGAGACTAGGAGTAATTTCTACTCCAAAATGAATGCTTTTGAATGCTTATCTTATATGTTTTAGATGTACACGAGGAAGCACCATAAATAGAACAATTCAGGTTGGAAGATCAGTTTCAGGAAGAGTTCTATTAGGGGGAGTAGCCCCGGATGGAAAGATACATTTGCCATTGATGACAAAGGGAGGGATATTTATCAAATACAAAGGTAAATTCTTGGAGAGAGAGCATAGAGGCATGTTTCCAAGGGGATCAATTGTCACAAGGGAAGAATGAACGATATCACTTTAGAGTGATACCCTTTGTCAAAGGGGGAGATATTATTTATATGAAGGGAGAGAAAGTAATCAGAGGCTTATAAACACAAAGAAAAAGAAAAGGCGTGTAGACAGGGGGAACAGCCCCAAGGAGAGTTCAGTCATGGGGAGAAGCCCCAAAGGAAGATACCCTTTGCAATTGATGTCAAAGGGGGAGAGATAGAAACATTGATGAGAAGTATAAGAATGAATGTTATCATGACTAGGTGTTTCCATCAATGTTGGTGTTGTCATTAATGTCAAAGGGGGAGATTGTCAGATAGTTGGCTTAGGTTGATAAATAGTTGGTATGGAATGTTGGTTGTCATTGATGTCAACCATTAGAGAGTGATATTGTAGATTGATGTCAACCCTTAGTGATTGATGTCAACCCTTGGAGAAAGTTCGGTAGCAAATTCTGGTAGCACAAAGGTTTGAGTAATGGACCCAAGTTTGTTTGATGTATAATGGTATGAGTTTTGATATATTTATAGGTAATACTATTCTAGATGGATGGTACATGTCATGCCATTTCTGGTGGTATGTGGAACATCACATAACTCCTCATGGTTTGAGAGTTATGGCCTTACAAAGTTGAAGGACCCTCATATGATTGGCTTGAAACCCCAAAAGGTCAAAGAAGTCAAAGTGTTTGCAAAGAAGAAATTATTTAAATAATAAAGTGAAGTGACAAAGTCAAAGAGGATTATTTAAATAATAAAGTGAAGTTACAAAATCAAAAATGATTATTTAAATAATAAAGTGAAGTGACAAAGTCAAGGAGGATTATTTAAATAATAAAGTAAATGGAGAACTTTCTAATTATGGAAAGCGGTTATAAGAAGGTTAACCCTAAAATGAGGAAAATGGGTTAAGTGGTCAAGTGGCTATTGGATACATGGACAARTGGAAAATTGGGAAAAGTTGGACATAGGTGACTATGTGGACAAAGTGGCCTAAAAGATGCTTCTAAGGAAGCTACTTGGAGAGTATAAATAAGAGGCAAGGCTCTCTCATTTTAATCACACTTGAGCATATTGAATATCTAGAGGTGAGTGAGGTAACCAAGGGATATCTAAGCCGAATTTCAGAGGGAAGGTGAAGTAAATAAGGCTGAAATTCAAGGGAGGATAAATTATTTTGATGATGTTTTCTAAGGTATGTTATTTATAAGTCATCTCACCATTTTCGCAATAAATTTTTTTCATGAAAATGGGAGGCCATTGAGGAAACATAACCAAGTGGTTATGGTATGAATTTCATCTTGTGGGTCGTTGTATTTTTGGAGTTACACTCCGTGGAAAATAGGGTTTGTAGCTAGTGTTGAAACTAGTCTAAAACAGGTGTTTCAGGTAAAAACGTCATAACTTTTTCATAATAGATCCAAATTTAGTAAGACCAAATGTGTTGGTTAGAGTACAGTCTGTAGTATTCTGTGTAAAATTTTCAAATCCATACAACAAATACTATGTGTGAGGCACGCTCTACAAGTTCGCTCTCTAGAATAAGCCATAATTCAACAAGGTATGTTATTTTTGTTATAACTTCTTTTCTGAGAGGTTCCAAGTAGTGACACCCGAAGGAATTGCATAAAACACACTGAAGAACATTTTGTACTATTTTCATATCTTTATTCATTATAGGTACACAATTATGATTATTTCAAGTTAGGGTTGTTGACTAATCCAAAACTAGTCATGTGAGACTAAAGTAAAGTTTAATGAAAATGTTAGTCTCTTGTTGTTAAAGTTCAGGAAGGTCTGCAGGTTGAGGTACAGGTTGGTGCATGGTTGATGCACTTTTTTATGGTACAAGTTGATTACAGGTTGTTTGGTACAGGTTGGTGCATGGTTGATGCACTTGTTTATGTTAAAGGTTGATTACAGGTTGAGGTACAGGTTGATGCATGGTTGATACATGGTTTAGGTTATTGGTACAGGTTGTTTGGTGCAGGTTTATTGGTACAGGTTTACAGCAGTATATCTCACATTGATAGTGTGACAGTGGGTCTATCATTCTACTTATAAGTCAGGGCGGTTGGACGAGGCAATGACATGTGGTTGTAGCCTCCTTCTGGTTGTAGCCAGAGAATTGGGGAGTTGGAGCTTCCCTCAGGTTGTATCCTGAGAAACTAGGGGGTTGGAGCTTCCTTCCAGTTGCAACTGGAAAACAAAGAAAGTTAGTGCTTCCAATGAAAGTAATTCTTAAAGACATATAAGAAAAATCACTCCGTGGTTTTCTCCCGCTTTGGGTTTCTACGTAAAACACTGGTGTATTGTGTATGTGTGTGATTGCTCATTTGTTCATTGTTTATTTACTCTACACCTATTTGATGATAATGCTACATTGATATAGCACTTGCATTTTGTGGTGAAAAAGGATTTTAATTCTCTATTACTGATTCATCCCCCCTCTCAGTAATACAACAAGTATCTATGTACCTATAACAAATGAAATAGACCTCCAACTTGCTCAACCAATTGATTTTTTGATCCAAGTCTCTATGCATACCATAAGACTTAATTTCCACCTTAGCCTCAACCTTGAACAAGGTTATAGATGTATGGAGATCATCCTCCTAGAGAAAAATATTTTCCCATAACATCTTAGATTTTTTTACTTCTCCTGTTAACCCCCACCAAGCCTTTCTTCTCCATTCTTACCCTTGTCAGTGACCACTTCAACCAAATCCTATCACAATTATGTAAATCCTATAACAAGTTTACAATATATTCTACCCAAAAATCCTCCAATTCCATGAATATTGTTTTGCCCTCATTTATTTCATAGTTATATGTAAATTTCAAGGGATTTGGAGCTTGATCATGGGTTAATCTAGGCAACAATGGCTCCTTACTCAACAAGCACCCAAGTATGGTTTTCACCATAGGCACCTCAATAAAATAAGACTCTTACTCTAAAACCAAACTAATTCATATTCTAGTGGGATAGTCGAAATCACTCAATGTATCTCAACGAAGGATTCTATAAAGTAAAATTAAATGGTTCAATTATGCTTATAAATATTGTGGTCTACATTTCCTTTCTTTTATTTAAACAAAACATAACAAAGAAAAGAGATTGCACACACAACATTCATCACACGCTACACCAATGTTTTCACTAAATAACCCTCTATGGGAAGAAACTCTAGGATCGATTCAATGAGTTTGTTGATCAACAAAATGCTTACAATTGCAATTCAACTCCTCCTAGTGACTTAGTTCATAGGGCTACAATTATAATGCCTAAAACTCTTTGAAATGGATGCAAAAGATTTCCCTTAACACAATGCTCAACAACATAATAAACACCAAATACTATAATTCCACACCTAGGTTGGGTGAGTGATTGAAAGTAGGGCACCACATTTAGTGAGAAAACCTCCTAGTACAATATGATCCAAATGAATCTCTTTAATCTAAATATATAAGAAGAAAGAAAAATAGGTGGTCATTCCTACACTACTAGGCTAACATGACTAGAATTAGAGATAATGAATATAATAATATGAATGAAGGTTAGGGCCATAACATTAACCACCTCAATTCTTAAACAAACTTTGTAAAGATTTTATCCAAGTTTTCATTAGTTACAAATTGGGACTTACCTTTCAGTTTTTGGGGGGGTACTAGACAACAACAAAACAAAAATAGAATCTCTGATTTAAACTTGTAGATTTCATGTAGTGCAAAATGAAACTATTACTGCAATCATAGTGTCTAAGTGAAACAATAAATTAAGAGTAAGAAAAAAAAAGAGCCAAAGACCGGGAAAAAATAGAGGCACAAGCATACCCAAGAGTGGATTGTACTTGCAAATTCGAGCAATGGAGAAACACTTATTCAACAAATTGATTGATTCTATTGATAAAATGAAAAGAGTTACAAATGAAGGAGAGGAAACCCCTATTTAAACTAAAAAGAGGAGAAAACCCCAACTTAAAGCTTAAGTCAATTTTACAAATATTAAGGTATAATATTCTAAAAGTATAGGACTATAACATTAATAGAGAACCATAAACATACACAAAATATATCATGCATATAATCTAATACCCAATAAAGATGACGTGGTTAAGTGCACCACAAATGCTCATGTCACAACTTTAGATACATTAAAGTGTGTACCACAAATGCTCATGTCACAACTTTAGATACATTAAAGTGTGCACCACACAAAGCACAAATTCATTAGAAATGAAAACAATGATAGTAGTAGAAATGAATGTATCATATTGATTATGTCATGGAAATGGAAGAATACTCTTTAACCAAATAATAATGCAGTCATAATTAGATTTTTTATAGAAATAAAAACCATTTTTTTTTTCATATGAGCAATCCAAACAATAAAGCAAATCTTATTTTTATAATATCACAACTTTAAAGACTTGATGGAGAGTTGATTACAATAAAGATATGCAAATTATGCAAATGGGATGTTGTTTCATCGTGACGTTGTAAAAGCACTAATCTATCTACCATGTTTCCATTCTCCTTGTGGTTCAGCACACCCATATTGCATGAGTTTAAAGATTAGGGTGGGCAAAAGCCTCGACGATTTTGAAAAAATAAATACCCTTCGAAAAGGATGCCTAAGTCAAAGGAAATCATCTCTTTGCAATGCATTCCCTTGGGCATGTTACTTGAACACGCCACACACACACAAGATACTATAATCAGAAACCACTACTAGTACCTTACTACATGATAGCTAGCCAATCACCCAATGATAGTGTCATATATACATAAACCAATTCATGTAGTCATAATTGCAATTTATATAGGAATAAATGTCATTTCTATTCATATGAGCAGTGTCAACAATGAATCAAATCTTACTTTTATAATGTCACCAACTTCAAAGGCTTGACATAGAGTTTATAGTAGTAAAGATATGCAAATAATGCCAGTTGAGTTTACTGCAGTAAAGATATGCAAATGATTCCAGTTGGGTGTGGTTCATTGTGAGGCAAACAAAGCATTAATATGTCTACCCTGGTTTCATTTTCCTTGTGGTTTTTCCCAACTATATGGCATGTTTTTTCATATAAAGATAGTTGCAAGTACCAACAAATTTGGAAAAAATAAAGAACCTTCAAACATGGGGCCCAAGTCTAAGAAAATCCACTCTTTGTGATGCATACCCTTAGGGCATGTTTCTTCAGAAATCAATATATATAGAGAGAGGTCTCAACAAATTTTGCATAATAAATACCCTTCAAACATGGCACCTAAATCTAAGAAAATCCACTGTTTGTGATGCATACTCTTAGGGCATGTTTCTTAAGCACTTATATACAATATTATCATAACCAGACCAGAACTGGCTAAATCAATCAATAGGACTAGTTTGGGGGTTTTTTGGGCAGAGTCGACCTTACAAAAATACATTCTTTGTGATGCATACTCTTAGGGCATGTTTCAAAAGCACGTATATACAGTATCATCATAACCAGACCAAAACTGACTAAACCAGTCGATCGAACTGGTTTGGGGACTGGTTTGGGGGTTTTCTGGGTAGTGTTAGCCTCTCAAACAAAAATTGACCAGTTTTGGTCTGAATCAATCAGGAACCGATCTGAACCACTCAAAACCAACTGATTCAAGACAAAATCAGTCAAGACTTGTCAGAGTCAGCCAGGTTGACTAGTTTTGTACTGATGCACTTCATTCATCCAAAAGACCAAAAATTCAAATGATTATTTAGTTTGATTTGATTTTAGACTATACCATGATTAATATTTGGACTTTGCAATGCATTTAGAGCTTCAATGTAATCATATTTTGGTGCAAATATGTATTGCACTCAATACCATTTTGCTATATTCACCTTTACAATGAGAAAACTTTGCATATTTGTTTCTAATGGTTTGGATTCATATGGATGTACATGAATCTATATATTTTTTAATCAAAATTTGAATATTTTATATATTTTTTGTTCAAACAGATTTTGTGTCCAATTCTTTACCAGTTCCGATCTGATTCTAGTTTTAAGGGTCCACTAGTTCATTCGCCGGACATGTTTTGATAACATTGCTTAGAAACCACTACTAATCCCCAAGTTACTACATAATACTTAGCTAACTGCTAATAGTCATATTGGATCATATAGTTGCATTTTCCCATCTCATGTCGAGTGGAAAATGGAATTGTATGACCTAATATGGCTATGAGAAGTTAGAGAGGTATTATGTAGTAAAAGCACGTGAGCTAGAGAGTCTAAATCTAAGAAAATCCAGTCTTTGTGATGCATACCCTTGAGGCTAGGGCATGCTTTTTAAGCACTTATTTATTTATTTATAGAAACCACTACTAATACATAAGTTACTACATAAAACTTATCCAACCACTAAAGTCATATTCCGTTACTACATAATACTTAGCCAACCACTAAAATCATATTCCGTCATATAGTTGCATTTTCCCATAGTCATATTGGGTGGGAAATGCAATTATATGACCTAATATGACTAAGTGGTTGGATAGGTATTATGTAATAAAGGCATGTGGGCTAAGGTTTCCAGTTACAATATCTGCCATTTTGTATATATAGGCAGTTCAGAGTGTCATTTGGGCATAGAGTTTTCAAAATATCCTTGTATTGTAGTGTTTCCATGTGTCTTTGTCAAGAGGTGTCACTTCTGAGTTTCATGATAGCAGTGTACTTGTCTCATCCATTGTTAGGTAATATAATTTGTTGTTAGATAACAATGGGATATGCCTATTTGTGGCAGCTTGGAATTGTTTCTATAACTATAAAATTTCCTCTCTTCCTATTCCACATTGCTTGCAAGGCTTATACACGGAAGCATAAAGGCCCCAAAATGCGATGATCCTTATGCCAATGGGGACATTTGCAGATATAGCGATCCTCCCACTAACATAATGGCTGATTGGTTCCAAGGTGGATACACTTGGTCTTCCTTTATGTGGCTTCTGTGTGTGTGAATTGTTTCTGCAACTATAAAATCTCCTCCCCCTCATTTTGCACTGCATCTATTGTTCATCTTTGAGGGTGTGTTCCTACAAGTATAACTTACTATGATTCAAATAGTCATTGTTCTGTTACTTCACTATTCTTAAGCACAATATTGCACTATATATATGATTAATCACAATCAAGCAGAACATTGTCATCCAGATGTTTATAGGACCTGCATAAACCTTGGCACATGCTCATTCAAAAACTATCAGGTATGTTCCTAACATCATTTATCGCACCTTCCTTGAATAAAGACTGGCAAGACTCAAAAGTAAGTTCAATGAGATAAAGACAGTCAACTGTCATGATTTCTTAATGGGAGGAAGCTTGCACTAAGAAATATATTTCAGCATGCCCAATTTAGATTAATATAATGGAAACACCCATTGACAGTCTCTGTATATTTGTCCAAACAAAACCCTATATAGGATGCACCAAACTAGGCAAGATAGTGCTCTCCCATTATTTTCCAATCTGCTATGTAATGTGAAAGGAAGATCAACTAAGTGGTTACCCAACAAACTGTATGAATATGAAGTGCTCTCAATAATGAGATTATAAATGTTCTTGCTATAGAATCAGCATGTTGTTACACTGGGGCCCTGAGCCTCACCAGCGCAAAATAAAAATCAAATCTTTCTTCCTTTTGCATTAGCGGGGCTCTGAAGATTTTCATAGTGGTTAACCAACAAACTGTATAAATCTGAAGTGCTTCAATAATGAGATTACAAATGTTCTTGCTATAGAATAAGCATGGAATTACATTTGGGCCCTGAGCCTCACCAGCGCAAAATCAAAATTAACCTTTCTTCCTTTTGCATTAGAGGGATTTTGAAGATTTTATACTACATAAATTCAAAGAATCTTAATCAAATCTACCATCATATCACTTTATACAAAATCTGTACCATCTTTCTCATCATGGTTATCCCCAGATGACTTGCTTGTTTTTGGTTTTAAAGACGAAAACGAATTCTGCTTGATGATTGTTTGCTTTACTAGAAGTTCATGTGTTTCGTGTAGATTTAGGTAGGTGTAAAAGGACATTCCAGTTAGAGCCATTGTTGCCCCAAAAACACTCTTTGTTCCTGGATCAGACTGGAAAACAAGGAAGCCTCCAAGAAGAATAACACAGGTTTTGAATTGTCCAAGCACAACATGCGTTGTAGCAGAAGTAGCCCTGCAAAGAACAGTGGTATAACCATCAATATGCCCACCAAGCATCAGGGGACTAGTGATCAGATTAACAAAAATATCATATTTTTAAAGCAGCTTACCCCAATGCTAAAGCACCTGACCATTGTAGTAAAAATCCCAATGCAGCAGAAATAAGAATGGCCAGTGTATTGGAGATATTCCAATTAAATGTTAGTAAACCAGGAGGATCCAACCAGGGCATTAAAGCCACCAGAGAAAATACTGTTACTGGTGTTGTTTTCCACATCAATCTGTTCACCATGCAATACCTAAATGTTGGAATATTGCAATATAAACTAATTCTTTTGACTACGAATTTCAACACAGATGTTAATTGGTGAGGACAGTACTTCGACATCCAACTTCATTTCAAGCATGCTAAAGACTCACACATTGCACAAGAAGTTCAGGTTCTTACCCAAGTGCAGTCCAGTTGTCTTGTTGCTGAAGATTTGACCAGAGGATTTTGTTTGTCGCACTTGGTACTATCCATGCTAAAGCTACCAAAGCACCAAACAGGTTAAATTGCAAGTCTGTGACAGTTGCAATAGCGACTCCAAAAGAAACAACCATCAATGAAAGTGCCTGCAAACCGTACAAGATTTTGTCTTATCTCTCTGAAACAGAGCACAATAACAGGGAAACTAAGACGTGAGAAATAAAAAGGGAATTTAAAAACAAAACATTTCAGTACCTTCTGGAAGGAAACTCTCTTCCCAAAGAAGAGAAACTCAGTCAATACAATAGTTGGAGTAACAGCAATCTTGGCCATTTGATAAAAGCCAACACTAATCCAAAATTATGTCAGACTAAAATACTGCAAAGTTGCCAATCTTGAAGATAAATTCTATTCTATGAGCAAAAATTAAGTGAATTTGATCATGTACCTGTTGAATTTTAAGCTAACATTTGCAAGACCATTAGAAAATGCTGTAACCACTCCCAGAGCAACAAAAGAGGAAAATGGTGTTGACTTGACCGGAGGTGCTGTAGGCAGAAGACAGATTGCATTGAGGAATGCCATGAAGATCCAACTTAGTCCATAGTGGACTAATGTGAGAAATATGGGGTAGTTAAACCCCACCTTCCCAAGTAACTGCAATGGACAATATCAATCAAGTTTAGATGGGCTTCTTATTTTGAAAATTCACTAGTCAGCTGCTATGGTCTAGCCTTCTCATCCACTCGCTAAACTAGTTGATTGAAAGCCAGGAAATTTTTTATGCTTGTGACTGATTTTGTGCAGACAAGTCAAAATTCTTCAGGAAACGAGTCCCGAGTATTATTCATTCTGCAAAAGTCATAACTCAAACTCACTAACATCCAAACAATATAATTCAAGCTCACTACAGAAATTAATCTAAAACTTATACTGATAATGATCTCCAATTGCACAGTAAAATACAAAACTGAGTGGAGCTATTAAAATAGTAAAGGAAATTTATACACAAGTTTCCATGTTAATGGAGTTATTAACAGCTGCACTCAACATGTGACCTTAAACCTTACCAGAGAAAACCAAAAACTAAATGACACCATTTCGACAGCCTATCTGCAGCCCTATAATATATCACACAATATTAATTATTGCTATCCAAAAAGAAGTAGATACGAACAGCACAAACCATTCTATCCCAGAACTTATCTTCCAGGTTATCTAAACAAAGAGGCTCTTCATTCACATTATGATTCATGAATGATTCAATCAAACAACGAAACAATCTAAATTATTTGATCTGCCTTCAAAAAAAATTGTGTTTCCATATACACTCCACATAAATTAAGTGCAACCATTTTTATGTCCTTGCCAATTATTCAATCAAATCCATTAACATGGACAGGCATTTATAATAAAGGAAAACGGACAATAGACAGAAGCATGGTGTTAAGGATCTAATTCCTTAAACTAATGACCTGAATTAATCAGAATCTGCTGAGAAAACAATAAACTAAACCTACTCCATTTGCTTCCTGTTACATCATATTTTGTATGGGGTGTCAGAGGACCATTTTTCATGACACCTGATAAGATGACACCTATGGACTTTCTGTAGACCAGTTCGCAGATTATGGGCATTATCATGGTGCACATGTTCTCCTTGGTACCACCCTTACGGTTGATCCGATGCTCGCCACCCCAGGGCATGTGGTATTCATGGAAAAGGATTTTGCACAATTAATTTGTTATGCCCTTTCACTCTCGAGTCTCATCAGCAAATTTGATGGATTGGTTATGTTTGTAACTTTGTACCATTGGTGGAGGTTGTTTCAGTTGTATATCATGTATCTTTTCAACTTGATGGAGGCATTTTTCTCATGTTGGATCATTGTTGGGGAGATCTCCTTGTTATTTCCCCTTGCTTATGATGTTCTAGTCACTACTCTCACTTGGTTTTGACATGGTGGGTTCATGTCTTGTTCTTAGTTGTTCATGTTCTTTAGCACATGGTCGGGTGTTTTCCTAGTGTTTTACCTTGGTATCACTCACATTTCATCACCTTTCCATCATTGTACCTACATATCATTCATATTTCATCACATTACACTCATATTTCATCATATTCTCACTGTTAGAGGGTGCATGAGTCATTTCATCCATATTCATATTAGTTTCACTTCATGATTAGCCTTTCATTCGTCATATTTCATCATTTCACCATTTCCATGTGTGAACACATCAAAGTGGTTTCGGATAATTTTATTACTGATTAATTAAACCCAAACCTTAGCTTGAACGCTACATTATTGGCCTATTAATATTCATAAGTTATAAACCTTCATTGAAGCTTCATTCCCTAAGTTTCACATAAAATGTTTTAATCATTCACTAGGGAATGCAACTTGATGTTCCATGTGGTACAACACGTGAGTAGCACTCCCCCTTGGGAAGATATAATATTATTATTTGCCTATGGTTTCCCCCTTTATAAACTCATTGTGCATCTTGTTGGCCCTTTCACATCCACACATGCCATCTTGTT
>JZKD02S1640283.1:100387-110416 GCA_000966675.3 Picea glauca | reverse complement strand
GACAGCTAACTTGCTGCTGTTACAATCATTGTTACATCACTTTATTGTACAACCTACCTAACCCTACCAACTGATTGAGCTAACCCAGAACTTGCACAAGCCCATGCACTATCATCTTAAGGTTCTGAACTATTTCTTGTTATTCTAAGTGCATTTTTGAAGCTGTTGCTGCTGTTATCACTACTGTACAGTCACTGTTTGCAGCCCTAATCAGCCTACATTAACAAGAGAAATGCCCAGAAAATTGTACTAGGCAAAGCCACAATCATAAAATGCTTAAGGTATCTACTAAATTGTCTCAACAAGGTACTTTTCTGAAATTGTCTATGCTGTCATCCCTTTTGATTCACTGCTGTTACACTTAACTTGAACAGCTTAATAGAGGTTATTTATTGACTGACATATGTCTAAAAATTGCATAAGACAAAGTGTTATCATTATAAGACTTCAAATAATTTGTCATATTGTCGATTTAATTGCATTTTCTGGATAGTATTACAGCTACCTTCAATCAATTATTTCTGCTATATATTTATCATTTGCTTCATACACTGATCGGTAGCTGTCATTTCATAAATATTAAGTCTTGTTGAAGCATTTATTATCATTTGTTATTGCCTTAATGTTGGTTGTTGTATTGGTAAGGGGAAGGTACACTTTATTTTCCTTTGCTTCATCCGACAAGACTTAAACTTGACTTGAGTGACCTAGAGAGGGGTAGTTTACCTTGTCCTTTCCCCTTGCTCAAAACCCCTAGGTCTCGAGATGTCTCCCTTGGAGTGGGTATTTCCTTCTCCTAAATAGAAAAGGGAATCTTGTTGAGGTGATAGTGACAGGATTACCCTCGTGTTACGCCAATCTTGGCCTACTTGCCTTAGGCTTTGGGCAAGTACAGATTGCGCGATAACATGAACACTTCAGTAAAATAACCTTTCGCACAAAGGATCATTTTTGTTTGTCCTTTCAGATCCCAATTATTTCATACCCACCATCTCAGGGTTTTTTCAGAAGGCCCAAAGCCTAGAAATATACAAATTACTACTTGGTTCGTTAGGTAACTTAGCTTTACTTCAACCCTTAGTGTTTCTTCCACTTTCAGTTGGCACCCATTCAGCCATCTCTTGGGAGGAGCTGACATCCTCTACTTCAATACCTTCACCCTGTTCTTCCCAATTTATCAAAGATTACTGTTGGTGGTCCCTTTAGCTCAGATGTTCCTTCTGCTCCGTTTACTGCTCTTCTAAACAAGATATCGTACATGATTATTTGTAACCTATTTTCTCCAATTTCACTAAAATCCTCTCACCCCCATTATATCGCGTTAGAAATTAAGGGCTAAACAATAGGCTAGCTTAGAAATAAAAAACACATTCGTTTCAAAATCTTATCTACGAGAAATTCATGACCAGCAAAGCATAAATTGAGCATGCATAACCCAGCAATAATAAATGAACCAGATAGCCAGAAAATTTAACACAACTGTAGAAGTAAAACCAAACTGCAGAAAACTAAAACAAGAACAATAGTACCAAATTAGTTGATGTTGCCTTCCTCCGGTGTATGCTCGTAAATTCACTCCTAGTTCATTGATCAAACGCTCCGGGCAGATCTCTTTATGGGACTGTGATCACGCCAAATAGGACTGCAGGGAAACACTGTAGGAAGAGGACAGCTACAGCAGGCTCAAGAATCAAACAACAAACCCTCTTAAGATGCCCAACATCCCTAGAGTTTATGCCTTAGAATAAGATTCCATTTTCTTAGCCAAAAGACCCAGCTGAAAGGCCCAGAAGTCAACCTCAGAACAGCAGGACAAAAACCTCAGACAGCAGGCTGAAACTTTAGGATGAAACCCTTAAAATAGCAGGCCAAAACCTCAGGACGAAACCCTTAAAACAGCAGGCTGAACCCTCAGACAGTAGGCTGAAAAATTCAGGACAAAACCCTTAAAACAGCAAGCCAAAACCTTAGGAAAAAAACTTTAAAATAGCAGGCTGAAAACTTCAGGACGAAACCCTTAAAAAAACAAGCTGAAATCTCAGACTGAAAGCCTCAGAATAGCAGGTCGGAATCTCAGATAGAAAGCCTCAGAACAGCAGGTCAAAATCTCAGAAGTAGGGAAAAAAAACTCAGAGCAGAGATATGTCCAAATGAGGTTCTATCCCCTCCTATAAATACTAAATGTGACCTCAAAAGCACTAGGGCCGACCTGACTTAATTTGACTGGGCTGACTTTAGAATAAATAATATAAATAAAGTATAAATATAATGAGCCGACATGACAAAAGGTGGGCTGACTTAACACATAAAGGAGGGCCGACTTAACACATGAAAGGAGCCGACTTAGCACATAAAAGGGGGTAGACTTAACACATAAAAAAGGGGCAAGACAAMATTACATCAAGGGTAAGCACCAACGTCCACTTAAGGCATATAGACCACATAAGTCTTATAAAACATATTAGGATATTTTCATCATCACTGCATACATGGAAGGCTTATGATGTGATCATGCCTTTCTTTTTAACTGCTCCTAGGTCACATAGACCATCCCGGGAGAGAAGAAGGTCACACATCATATCGGCTTGCTACTAGACCAAGAATCTTCCTGGTCCCAGACCAGGATACCCCAAAACACATCTGGGGGCCCTAGAACACATCTAGGGGCTTATGTCATCAAACTGCTTGGTCCCCGACCAAGAACCCCAGAAATACACTGGGGGCCCAAGTAGGGTCTTTTTCCATGGCTCTAACTGCTTGGTCCCAAACTAAGAACCCCAGGAGTGCATTGGGGGCCCTAGATCACAACTAGGTTCTTTTCCATCCTCCCGAAGAATGTCTCTTGCAACTGCATTAATTTTAACACTCCCTCTCAGCAAGAGAGGCATTCTCAGCAACACCAATCTTGTCTCGAAAGTACACAAACTTTGTCAACGATAGGGGCTTGGTCAATATATTTGCAGTTTGTTCTACAGTCGGAACATACTAAATACTGAGAATGTTCTTCTGCACCATGTCTCGCACATAGTGATATCTCATCTCAACGTGTTTCGATCTGTCATGAAACATAGGATTCTCGGAGAGCTTTATACAACTCTGGTTATCACAGTGAATTACTGTGGGTTCCAGCTCATTACTGAACAAATCTGAGAGTAGCTTTCTGAGCCACACTGCTTCTCTACTAGCAACACTAGCAACAATGTATTCTGCCTCTGTAATGCTTTGGGCTATGGAGCCCTGCTTCCTGCTGGACCAGGAGATCATAGCTGAACCCAAGCTGAAACAATATCTGGAAGTGCTCTTCCTGTCCACTTCATTGCCCATCCAATCTGAATCTGAAAAGCCATGAAGCATTACACCTTCACTAGAAGTGTATCTGAGCCCATAGGCCATAATCCCCTGGACATATCTGAAAATTTGCTTAGCAGCAACCATATGAATGTGTTTTGGCTCACACATAAACTGACTGAGGGCATTCACTACATAACAAATGTCTGGCCTCGTGTGTACTAGATACATCAAGGACCCAATAATCTGACGATATACTATAGGGTCTTCTGGATCTAAACCTGTAGCTTGATCATGTAACTTCTTCATGTTAGAAATCATAGGTGTGGTCATGGACTTACAGTCTAGCATCCCAAATCTGCGAAGCACATCAACTTCATACTTACCTTGTGAGAGAAAGATCTCACCAGGTCTCTGCCACACCTCTAAACCAAGAAAATAGTGCATTGAGCTATCAAATGTTCCTCACCAGTAAGAAACAAATCATCCACATATAAAACCAAGATCACTCGATGATTCTTCACAACCTTTATGTAAAGGTTGGGATTTGCTATACTCTTGGAGAAACTAAGCTTCTAAAGAAAATTGTCAATTCTTTCATACCAAGCTCTCGATCCTGTTTCAATCCATACAAAGTTTTCTTGAGTTTGCAGACATGGGATTCCTTCCCATGGATCACAAAACCCTCTGGCTTCTCTATATAAACCTCTTGCTCGACTTCACCATTAAGAAAAACAGTCTTAACATCTATTTGGTGAAGTTTCCATCCAAAAACTGAAGCAAGTGAAATAATAACTCTGATAGAGTTATACCTGGCAACGGGATCAAAGACCTCATCAAAATATATTCCCTCTTTCTGAGAGAAACCACAAGCCACAAATCTAGCCTTGTATTTTTCAACACTGCCACCCGTTGCATGCTTTATTTTGTAGATCCATTTAGAAGTCACAACTGATTTTCCTTGTGGTCTTGGGACCACTTCCCATACATCATTCTTTAATATTGACTCATACTCTTCTACCATGGCATCCTTCCACACTTTTTGTTTGGAAGCCTCATCAAAGGTGGAAGGTTCAAAGTTAATCACGTGATTCAACTGAGCAATCAAACCTGAGTATTTATTCGGCTTCTTACTTTCTCTGAAAGTACCCTTTGGTGTTGCATGTTTCTCTGCTTCCTTTAAAATTTCTCAACACCAAGTTGGCCTCCTTTTGGCAAGAGGTGCCTCTAGGGGTATCTCAATGGAATTTCTTAAGGGATCCACTGAAGGCTCTCTTTCCTCCTCCCTTTGCTCATCTGAATGTTCAGAAACTGAGTGTTATGAAGTTGAAGCTTCTTGCTCCTCTGCATCACTGGGAAACTCTCTAGAGCGTTGAAATGATGCTTCCTCATGAAAGGTCACATGTTTGCTGACCTCAATATATTTATGACCTGGAATATAAATTCGGTATGCTTTTGAGGTTTCACTGTACCCCACAAATGTGCCTTTCTTTCCAGAGGGCTCTAACTTAGTCCTCTTTTCTTTTGGTACATGAATGTAGACAGGACTACCAAAAATTCTCAAGTGATCAACTGAAGGCTTCTTACCAGTGAAGACTTCTTCTGGAGTTTTCTCTTCCAAGTCTTTGTGAGGACACCTGTTTTGTAAATAGACTGCAGTACTGGCAGCCTCGGCCCAAAGGGACAGCGGAAGATCCTGATCATACATCAAATCTCTTGCTGCCTCACAAATCATCCTATTCTTTCTTTCTACAACCCCATTCTATTGGGGATTGTAAGGCACTGTCAACTCCCTCTTAATCCCAGAAGCCCAAAAGAGATCATCATACTTATGGAAGTCAAACTCTTTTCCATTATCTGTTATGAAAACACAGATTTGTCTGCCTGTCTGATTCTCAACAAGATTCTTAAATTCCTGAAATTTACTGAAAGACTCATCTTTGGTTTTCAAAAAATAAATCCATGTTTTACGGGAGCAATCATCAATAAAAATGATATAATAAAGACAACCATTCATGGACAGAGCAATCATAGGTCCATAGGGATCATAATGAATAAGATCTAAAATACCATTGGCTCTTCTTCTACTGTGAGGATAAGATTTCTTTGTATTTTTACCAAGAGCACAAGCTCTACAAACACTATCATGCTCAAAATGAAAAAACTGGCATACATGTTACCATCTTTTGCAAACCTGGGAAAGCATTGTAGTTGAGGTGTCCAAACCTTCTGTGCCATAGTTCACAGGGGTTGATCATGTCATGATCCAATGCTTGAATAACTTGACCTAGGACTTTATAAAGTCCACCTTCTTGAAGCCCAATCACCATGGTTGACCTTATACTTTCATTTGAGGGCCAGATAAGAGCCTTTCCTTTTGAGAAGGCTATTGTGTACCCTTTAATTTCTAGAACTGCAACTGAAATGAGATTTTTCTGTAAACTAGGAACATAAAGAATTTCTTCAACATGTAACACATTACCTGATTGAAGCTGAAAAGAAGTTGAGCCAACTCCTTTGATTTCATAAGTACCATCATGATCCAGTTCTACTTTTGCATTAAACTTCTTCTCTCTGTAATTTACAAAAGTCTTCTTGTGCCCTGTCATGTGTCTGGAAGCCTCGTTGTCCACTAACCAAGTGTCAATTAAGTTGGTGATGGCACTAGACAGTGCTGATACAAGATAACTCTCTCTTCATTGCTCTTGCTCTTTGGTGGCAGCACTAGTTCTCTTTTTCTGAGATTCTTCTTCTTCCTCAGCTGCAACCGAGGCATGAAATTTTCCTTTTTGTTTCTGTTTTGAAGGAGGATTTTTGCAGTCCTTTGCATAGTGCCTGACTTGTTACAGTTATAACATATTACTTTAGACAAATGAGAGTGAGGGTGAGAGTGCTTACCTTGAGGTTTCTTACCTTTGCCTTTGTGCTGAGGAAACCTCTTCCATTTCTTGGTCTTGGCGGAAAGAGCATAATCTTTCATAGTGGAAGGCTCATTTTTGCTTTTAATTCTGCCCTCTTCTTCCAAGCAATCATGCCATAATCTCTCGAAGTTAAATTGAACTTCTCTTCCATTCACAGATGAGAGAAATATCTCCCATGATTTTGGTAGACCATCCGCTGTTGTCTGTATCAAGTCATCATTATCTACAACAACTCCAATTGTCGCAAGTTGATCTCTTGTTTAGGCAATTTTGGAAAAGAAGGCAAAGATGGTTTCATCCTTTCCCATCTTTAATGTACGCAATTGTTTCTTCAAGGTCCTTTTCTAGGTAGGATCCTTCTTCTCATACAAATTTGCTAGGGAATCAAATCATTCTTTAGCTATTCTTAAATGTGCAATGAGAGGCATCATACTATCTTTAACTCAGTCAAAAATGACCCTCTTGGCTTTGGCCTGCCTCTTCCTATAGGCTGTTCTTCCTGCATTTGAAGCAGGTTCTTCCACTACTTTGGTAACCAACTCATCCAGATCACTTTCTTCTAATATGTTCATGACCCTAGCTTTCCAGGCATTGAATTTTGAGGCCCCTTTAAGCCTATCTTCTTCTTTGACTAAAGATAAAGCCATGCTAAGATCTGAAAGAAAGAAAAAAAAACTTTATAATAACAAGCTTACAGATTTACAAACCCTTAATATAGGATCAACGTAGGCTCAAAAGTCTGCCACAAATGAGCTCTTTCACGCCCTCACTCTGATACCATGTTAGAAATTAAGGGCTAAACAATAGGCTAGCTTAGAAATAAAAAAATATATTATTTTCAAAATCTTATCTACAAGAAATTCATGACCAGTAAAGCATAAATTGAACATGCATAATCCAGCAATAATAAATGAACCAGATAGCCAGAAAATTTAACACAACTGTAGAAGTAAAACCAAACTGCAGAAAGCTAAAACAAGAACAATAGTACCAGATTAGTTGATGTTGCCTTCCTCTGATGTATGCTCATAAATTCACTCCTAATTCATTGATCAAACCCTCAGGGAAGATCTCTCTATGGGACCGTGATCATGCCAAATAGGACTGCAGGGATGACTGAAAAACATTGTAGGAAAAGGATAGCTACAGCAGGCTCAAGAACCAAACAACAAACCCTTTTAAGATGCCCAGCATACCTAGGGTTTATGCCTTAGAATAAGATTCTAGTTTCTTAGCCAAAAGACCCAGTTGAAATGCCCAAAAGTTGGCCTCATAACAATAGGACAAAAACCTCAGACAGCAGGCTGAAACTTTAGGACGAAACCCTTAAAACAGCAGGCCAAAACCTCCGGACGAAACCCTTAAAACAACAGGTTGAAACCTCAGACAATAGGTTGAAAACTTCAGGACGAAACCCTTAAAACAGCAAGCCAAAACCTCAGGATGAAACCCTTAAAACAATAGCCTGAAACCTCAGGAAACAGCTGGCCGAAACCTTAGACAGTAGGCTGAAAACTTCAGGACGAAACCCTTAAAACAATAGGCTGAAATCTTAGACTGAAAGCCTCAGAACAGTAGGTCAAAATCTCAGATATAAAACCTCAGAACAGCAGGTCGGAATATCAGAAGTAGGGCGAACAACTCAGAGCAGAGATATGTCCAAATGAGGCGCTATCCCCTAATATAAATACTAAATGTGACCTCAAAAACACTAGGGCCAGCCTAACTTAATTTGACTCGGCCGACTTTACATAATCAATAAATAATATAAATAAAGTATAAATATAATGAGTCGACATGACAAAAGGAGGGTTGACTTAACACATAAAGTAGGGTCAACTTAACACATGAAAGGGGGGCGACTTAACACATGAAAGGGGGCCAACTTGACACATAAAAGGGGGCAGAATTAACACATAAAAAAGGGGCAAGACAACATTACATCAAGGGTAAGCAACATTACATTAAGGCATATAGACCACATAAGTCTTATAAAACATATTAGGAGCTTTCCATCATCATTGCATACATGGAAGGCTTATGATGTGATCATGCCTTTCTTCTTAACTGCTCCTAGGTCACATAGACCATCCCAGGAGAGAAGAAGGTCACACATCATATCGGCTTGGTACTAGACCAAGAATCTCCCTGGTCCTAGACCAAGATACCCCATAACACATTTGGGGGCCCTAGAACACATCTAGAGGCTTATTTCATCAAACTTCTTGGTCCCCGACCAAGAACACCAGAAATACACCGGGGGCCCAACTAGGGTCTTTTTCCATGGCTCTAACTGCTTGGTTGTAATGATCCCAAGCCATTATGCCAGGATCATCACGGTTTTGGGTGTCTTTTTAAATCTTTTTCTAGTTGTGGTATTTTGTCAAACACTTTGCTTACAGTTATGCTTAGGGTTTTACTGATGTGTTTATATGTGTGTATGCAGCTATAAACAAGAAGATATAACCATGGAACATACCTCAACCATATGCAATATGATAGACAAGCCAAAACATCCCAAATATGATTTTATTCATGAAAWAGAGGAACCTGCTACAATGAAGATGTCGATCTGGAATGCTCAACAGATGGCTCCAAGATAGAAGTATGAGTTGCTACAAGAAGCTCCCGATAATAAAAAAATAAGCCTCCAAAGGCTGGATAAGAGATGAAGACCAATACGAAGGAAGATTTGGTCGTATGAAGTGCAAAAACCCTAATTGGATGATGCCACGTCCTACTGGAATGCTAAAGCTCCTCAACAATTTGGCCCTGCTTCCAAATGTGTCCAATCACCCCAAGAAAGATGCCAACAGTAGATTGGGTGATGGAAAGAACAACCCAGGTGCCCGAATCTCCAAGATCCCTCTCAAACCCTATGGATCTGAACCACCTCCAATGTATGGTGCGCCCTCCTGGATGGCTGAAACCCTAATAGTTCAGCCTCTCTCCTAGAGACCTCCAACAGCTCCACCAATCTACTAGAATGATAGATCGGGGCACTGCAATGAAAACCCAAGTGCTCAACTAGGCCAAATACCTGCTAGATCCTTAGATCTAGCTATCCTCCAAGATGTGGTGCGTCCTCCTCTTGGGAAATCGTCCCACTCTCAATACTGATGAATCCACCACCAAAACACCTCCGGAGTCCACCAAGAATAATGCTATAACACCCGCAAGGGAAACTCAATACCTGGAATTCGCAAAATCGCCTCACCTCAGCTAGGACGAATCCTCCCTCGATGAATGGTGAGCCCCTTTTGTTGGAAACCCTAGTTGGTGCGCCCTCTCTCTCTCTGCCCCTGCAACTAATGTAGAATCCTCCTGCAACTGAGTAGATTTGGAACTAGAATGGTGTGGGAGAGTATTGGATCTCCGAGACCAAGCTTGGGACAAGCTAGGTGGAATCTTTCACCACCAAATCATCCTCTAGGGTTTGTTAAGTCAAAACCCTCAAAACCCCCAATGTTGGGCTCACTAACTAAAAGTCAGATATCAAAATATGATCATACATGAATGAATGAGTAGAGGCCCTTGCCTTTCCTTTATACTTCTTGGCTCCTCTTGTCCCTCCAAAGTGAATTTCATTTTATTAATATTTAATTAATTAATTAAATCACTTTAATTAATTAATTAACCTTTTTACCTCTGAAAAGCGCCTTATCTCTTCTTGTGGCTTCCCTAGCCACTGAAAGTCACTTCTAGCCATCCCATCCTGTAGTGTTGCTCCTCCCGATTCCAATGAGCTATTACACTAAGAGGTTCCTCCAAGTATTGTGCCCAAAATGACCTCTTCAGTGAATTTAATTGACTTATAGCT
>JZKD02S1640283.1:71285-94247 GCA_000966675.3 Picea glauca | reverse complement strand
TAGCATCAACATAGTTGTATAGACTATCTCATGACTAGATCATGAGCACCATCAGTGTCATCAGTTGCATCATTTCTTGAAACCATACTCCATCTGATTAATTAGACATGATGTTGGATAAGTCACTCACTCGACAGAGTGACACATGAGCCATTCTTCTAATCCGAACATATGTCCTAGAAGAATAAATGTCTTGAACCATTTTCTGTCTGGGAAATCTCTATCCATTGATCATCCATCTAGTTGATAATCATTTCCAACACTGCTGATAGTCTTCAAGGCAATCAGAACAATATTATTCAATAGAAAACAACTGTGTTTATCCATAGTAGCACACAACTACAATATAGTGGTATACTACCACACCAAGTAGCACACAGGTACTTTATCAATGACATATAGTCACAAAAAGTGGAACACATCCACCATAGTAGTATACATTTACTATATAGAGACATATAGTCTTCATAACAATCATCTGATATCAACCTGCACAAAAACAATGTTATGATATAAACTGAATCATCTGGGCCATTCTTCCACTCACACCTGTGAGATCTGGAAGAGCATCTACCCTCAGAAGGTCAAACATCAATGATGAGCTATCTGGACTATTCTTCTTGAGCAATGGAGAATAACTGTCCTGATTTCTAAGCGTGGACCATTCCCCACCCTGGGCCATTCCTCTAACACTAAACAAAGTGTAACCTGGAGAGAATGAATCTGCCCTAAGGAATGCCTATCCTGATTGTTGAACCTGGACCATTCACATATCTGGGCCATTCCTCTGGCACTAAACAAAGTGTAACCTAGAGAGAATGAATTTTCCCTAGGGAATGACTATCCGAACCATTTCCTAAGGAAATGACTGTCCTAAACCAACCTCCAAAATGGACCATTCTTCTAAAATGCTCACAACTGTGAGCTTCGAAAGAATGACTGTCTAGCGAGGTGGACCAGTCTTCTTGATTAACCATCAAGAAGAGAGACTGTCCTAGACCATTCCCCATGTTAACCACAATGGGAAATCGTTGTCTATGGTACATCAACAATCCATCAAACCATTTTCATTCCAAAAATGACCATTCGATATGGACCATTTTCTGAACTGGAAAATGCCCGTCCGTAAAAAATCTCAAACCACTTTCCGAACTGGAAAGGAACTTCTCATCCTGGACCATTTTTCGAATTGAAAAATGGTTGTCCATGAATCAATAACACATCAGTGCTCCCTCCCAACCTGGGAGTCATCTCTTCCTTTTCCAATAAGGAAGTCATCTCCATGAGCTCCATCTTGAGTACACAAACTCTTTCATCTTGGACAGAGGCTTTACCAAAATGTTCGCTTATCTGCTCATCTGTGGAGATATATATATTGGAGAACCACTTCTCTTTTCTGGACTTCATCGTGGAGAATGTAATGCTTGATCTCAAAGCACTTTGGTCTTTCTGGAACACTAGTTTTCTCTAAAGGCTTCATATATCTCTGATCAATATAGTGTGTCATTATTGGATTCATCTTTTGTTCCCCATTAGCTCATAACATCATGGCAAGGCTCAAACTGGAACATATCCATGTGGCACTTCTTTTGTCATCATGAGATCTTTGTCATGGATTGTCAATCCATCATCCTGATCTTCTGAGTAATCATTATGATACAATATCTATGTTATAGAAAGTCTTCACCACGCTTTTGTTGTGCATTGGAGGTTCTCCACCAAGTTGTCTTCTTCCATCTGCATACAAGGGTCTCTTTCTAGTATACCTCAAAGCATTGAGGTTGATCTACATACGTTATTTGTTCAATTATTCTAGAGAACAGTCTTTGCATTCATCTGATGTCAATTCCAACCTATGGATATTATGGACAATATAATGGCTCATGTAGAGATATATCTAGTTTACCGGAACAAGTAATCATCATGGTATTCTCCCTCCATCTGGGATAACCTCTAGTTCTGTATCTCACAATGATTACATTCATAAGTCTTTCATACATTGTTCTTCATCACAACTTTCAGTACCTCTGCTTGATTGCTTTTAGTGAGTTCATATCAGGCTGGTAATCTTGTGATTCTTGATACAATGACTGGTTGTTCTGGATTTTCTTTCTTTCTTGGAATCTTCATGTTCTTCCTNTAGCATCAACATAGTTGTATAGACTATCTCATGACTAGATCATGAGCACCATCAGTGTCATCAGTTGCATCATTTCTTGAAACCATACTCCATCTGATTAATTAGACATGATGTTGGATAAGTCACTCACTCGACAGAGTGACACATGAGCCATTCTTCTAATCCGAACATATGTCCTAGAAGAATAAATGTCTTGAACCATTTTCTGTCTGGGAAATCTCTATCCATTGATCATCCATCTAGTTGATAATCATTTCCAACACTGCTGATAGTCTTCAAGGCAATCAGAACAATATTATTCAATAGAAAACAACTGTGTTTATCCATAGTAGCACACAACTACAATATAGTGGTATACTACCACACCAAGTAGCACACAGGTACTTTATCAATGACATATAGTCACAAAAAGTGGAACACATCCACCATAGTAGTATACATTTACTATATAGAGACATATAGTCTTCATAACAATCATCTGATATCAACCTGCACAAAAACAATGTTATGATATAAACTGAATCATCTGGGCCATTCTTCCACTCACACCTGTGAGATCTGGAAGAGCATCTACCCTCAGAAGGTCAAACATCAATGATGAGCTATCTGGACTATTCTTCTTGAGCAATGGAGAATAACTGTCCTGATTTCTAAGCGTGGACCATTCCCCACCCTGGGCCATTCCTCTAACACTAAACAAAGTGTAACCTGGAGAGAATGAATCTGCCCTAAGGAATGCCTATCCTGATTGTTGAACCTGGACCATTCACATATCTGGGCCATTCCTCTGGCACTAAACAAAGTGTAACCTAGAGAGAATGAATTTTCCCTAGGGAATGACTATCCGAACCATTTCCTAAGGAAATGACTGTCCTAAACCAACCTCCAAAATGGACCATTCTTCTAAAATGCTCACAACTGTGAGCTTCGAAAGAATGACTGTCTAGCGAGGTGGACCAGTCTTCTTGATTAACCATCAAGAAGAGAGACTGTCCTAGACCATTCCCCATGTTAACCACAATGGGAAATCCTTGTCTATGGTACATCAACAATCCATCAAACCATTTTCATTCCAAAAATGACCGTTCGATATGGACCATTTTCTGAACTGGAAAATGCCCGTCCGTAAAAAATCTCAAACCACTTTCCGAACTGGAAAGGAACTTCTCATCCTGGACCATTTTTCGAATTGAAAAATGGTTGTCCATGAATCAATAACACATCAGTGCTCCCTCCCAACCTGGGAGTCATATATTCCTTTTCCAATAAGGAAGACATCTCCATGAGCTCCATCTTGAGTACGCAAACTCTTTCATCTTGGACAGAGGCTTTACCAAAATGTTCGCTTATCTGCTCATCTGTGGAGATATATATATTGGAGAACCACTTCTCTTTTCTGGACTTCATCATGGAGAATGTAATTCTTGATCTCAAAGCACTTTGGTCTTTCTGGAACACTAGTTTTCTCTGAAGGCTTCATATATCTCTGATCAATATAGTGTGTCATTATTGGATTCATCTTTTGTTCCCCATTATCTCATAACATCGTGGCAAGGCTCAAACTGGAACATATCCATGTGGCACTTCTTTTGTCATCATGAAATCTTTGTCATGGATTGTCAATCCATCATCCTGATCTTCTGAGTAATCATTATGATACAATATCTCTGTTATAGAAAGTCTTCACCACGCTTTTGTTGTGCATTGGAGGTTCTCCACCAAGTTGTCTTCTTCCATCTGCATACAAGGGTCTCTTTCTAGTATACCTCAAAGCATTGAGGTTGATCTACATACGTTATTTGTTCAATTATTCTAGAGAACAGTCTTTGCATTCATCTGATGTCAATTCCAACCTATGGATATTATGGACAATATAATGGCTCATGTAGAGATATATCTAGTTTACCGGAACAAGTAATCATCATGGTATTCTCCCTCCATCTGGGATAACCTCTAGTTCTGTATCTCACAATGATTACATTCATAAGTCTTTCATACATTGTTCTTCATCACAACTTTCAGTACCTCTGCTTGATTGCTTTTAGTGAGTTCATATCAGGCTGGTAATCTTGTGATTCTTGATACAATGACTGGTTGTTCTGGATTTTCTTTCTTTCTTGGAATCTTCATGTTCTTCCTCATGTTTCCCTTTAGATCTTGGGTCCATGGAGTTTTCTATAGATTCCATGCTCTGAAGATTCCATCTTCTTCCTTTCATAGTAGGATCATGGATGTGGATGGATAACCAGGGATGCTTTAAGGCTTCTTTTCGAATAAGACTTCTTCTAAGGTCAAACTAAACACGTACTTCTTTTCATGGATGATACCATGGATATATACTTTATCACCTTTAATGGATCATAGGATTATCTCCCTCCTAATCCTTGCTTCATGTATGAATGCATGCTCTTCTTTTGGTAATATGTAATCGTCTCCCTCCATCTAATATAATCCACGCTTCTATCTACATCCTTATTGCCTTCTACAAGGTGTCATAAGTCTTTCTCTAGTTTCCTCTTGATTGCTAACTTCTTTCTATCTTTACTTTTTCTAGGTTTCTTCAAGATTGATTCTGAATTCGGCTTATCTTTCAATTGATACTTATGTAATATATTCCACATGAATTGTTTGATGTTATTCATCCTTTCATGTGTATTGTCTGACTTGTAGTCATAATGATAGAAATCCTTATCTTGTTGTTTCTTCCATAGGTATAGTTTCTCTTTGAACATATTATCTTGTAAGAAAAAGATATGCAAGATATGTACAGAAAACATGGTATGTACAAGAACTATGAAGAGTATTTCTACCTTGTATTTAGAAGAAGAAGTTTGTTTTATCCTGCTTGGTCTTCTTTGTAGGTTCCTTTTCTTTGGAAACTGATGCTTCATGTGTCTCCTTCCTTTTCTTTAGCTCGAGACAATGATTCTTGTAGTGACCATACTTTCAACAGTTGAAGCATTGTATTTATGACATATCTTTCTCTTGATTTGGCTTCTTCCTTGAACCAAACTTTCTTTTGTTCCTGAAATTCTTGAATCTTGTTGTGAAGGCTTGATCATCGTACTTCTTTTGGGGTTTCTCTTTTGCACTCATACTTTATTCTTCTTGAGAAAAACAATTCCAAAGTTCTTCAAATGTAAGATACTCCTTCCTTATGTTCATGCTAGCAACAAATGCATCCCATGTCTTGGGATGACCATTGAGTACTATGTTTACCAATTCCTTCTTTGAAATGATCTCTTCAATATCTTGTAGTTGATCTCTTAACTAAGAGATTCTCACAAAGTATGATGTCATGCTGTCATCATCATTCATATTCATGTCACAAAGCTCATTCTTCAGACTCATTACTTGTCTAATGTTTCTGACTGAGAAGTGGTTTGTTAGGGCATTGTACATCTTCTTAGATGAATCAAGATGGGAGATGTAAGGTATCAAGTGGTATTTTATAGAATCCACTATGATACCCATGGAATTGATGTCATTGTCTTTGAACTTCTCCATAACTGCAATGTTCTGCAGTTCCTTCTCTTTTCCTTCTTCAAACTTCGGTTCCACGATCTTTCCTTTCACGATATCCAACACTTTATTCTTGTCAAGGATGAGGTCAATCCTTGTCTTCCACGCTCTGAAGTTAGAACCTCCATCTAACTTGTTTTCTGACTTCATAGAGTAAGTCATGGCTGCTTTGACTTGGTCAACCCTAGATTGGACCAAAAACTCAAACTTGATGTCTTGGCTTGCTAAGAGTACCAGGAGATGCGCTAGGCTAGGGAGCACTGGTCTATCTAGAAATTAGGTCAATCCCTTCACTTAAGGTGCCTCAACAAGAGGGTTAGGGTTTCTGCAACTGCACCTTCTAGTAACCCTAGTGACAATGTTTTGGTGACTTCTCCTGCTAAAAACCCTAGNTGGCTAACTGCCTGGGCCGACTTCTCATTCTGGGTGCCTATTTACTTAGTATATAATATTTCTTCTAGATGACTTCTTCTCTTGGAGGCTAATAACCTAATACAAATTATCCTCTTGAGTCGACTTGTCTTCTAGGGTTATTAGCCAACTCATTAGGATTTCTTCTTGCATCCCGAAATCTTCTATTCTCATTAGGTTTACATGTGGAGGTAAATACCTCCCGCAACTACCATAATATCAACACTTCTCCCTCTCAAGGCATGGATGGGAAATTAAGGGCTCAACTCCTTGTATGACATCTCTATTTGGGGCAAAATAAGGAAGGTGTTGGGTTGGTTGAAACTTCTCACCCTCCAAACCGATCCAACACTTAATTCTAAGGCTCTTCTCCTTCCTAAATGAGTGCACATCAATAGACATGAATCAAGAGGATAGTAAAGGATGGGGTTGTGGACTCTTGTATGTCAAACTTCACTATCAAGACCAATTATAGGCTCCCCCTCTCCCCTAGTGATCTAGAATCTAGAAGTATGTATGGAATAGGGATGGAATTCCAAAGATTAATGCCTTTTGCTAGATTATGATACATGGAAAACTATTGACCTCTAAAAATTTTGAAAGGCAAGAGATCCATGGTCCCTCTCAACATGCATCGTGTGAAGTTGATTCATAAAACCATATACATATTTGTTTTTTTCTATTTCCCCTACACCAAACAGGTCTGGGAGTATGCCTTCAAAGAACTTAAGCATAGACTAGTACTTGCAAAAGCATGGAGAGACATGTTCTCTCTCTAGTACAGACACTACAAAGGCTCCTTATTGAATAAATCGACCCTCAAAAGAACTTGGCTCACATTGCCAAAATACCTCTATTGGAAAATCCAATTGCCACACAATAAAATGATCTTTTAAAATGAGAGAATAAGTGTGAGGATCATTGGTATATTAATGAATATCTTAATGACTAGATCCCTCTACTCCAAAGGTATAAGAGAGAAAAAGATTTTGTTACTTGATAATGAGGAAAGGACTTGGATGGTAGATCTGTTGATGAGGACTGGTTTGAATAAATTGTTTCATCCACAACTCACCTCGTAGTCCCTTTGGAAAATTTGAACTAAGGAGGATAACTTCCTTCGGTGGCAACAACACCAACATAGACATATTATCTTCTTTAACGGAACCTCGAAAGGTAACCTAGAGGTGGCAGGCCCTAGGGGGATCATCATTGATCCTAGAGGAAATATAGAACTAAGTTATGCTTGGGATCTTGGAATAGCCACCAATAATCAAGCTAAAGCTTATGTTCTCCTTCAAGGGATCAAAATCATCAATTCTCATTGCACAAGGTCTCTAGTTGTTGTATATAATTTTAATTTCATATATAATTTTTTTATCAAGTTGTTCATATATATAGAAATATAATATGAAAAATGATAATTATGAATTTATATATTATAAACTTATTTAAAATCAACATTGCTAGAATACGAATAAACTCTCACAAGTTCCATATTGAAATAGAGTGTTGGACAATTCCTAAAACACCATGGGTTGAAAGAATTTGTCATATTTATAACATTAAGAGGGTTGAAGATGAAAAACACTCTCTTAAAATGTCCCTAATACGCCTATATTAAATCTCAATTTCAAAATATTTGTTACAATACCGACCTTCCTAACCTTTTAACTTATCCAAATTATGAAAATTGCAAAAAGTTTTTTTTTTTTTAACTTTTTGTATACATAAATAATGTTTTAGAGAAAACAAATTAATTCTTTACCCTTTTTTAAGGTTTGATAAACTAATGGTGGTTTTAGTAACCATCATCGTCGTTGTCAATTAAAAAGAAATAAATATTTTTTATAAGGACCCAAATTTACTATTATATTATAATGGATCAATAATGTTGTTAGAACCCTTGATTTAGAGTATTTCACCTATGGAGATGTTACTTTTACCAAGCGTCTATAAGGTACCAGATCTATTATAATAGTTGAAAACATAAATATTGTAGAGAATAACAGCGGAACAACACAATAGATGAAGCCACAACACCAAAATAATACCTTTATTGCTAGGAAACAATGTTCACTTGCCTCTTTCAGGGGGAAACCTCCAACATAGCAACGCTCTATTACAATAATTCTCAAGACAAAACTTCCCATACCCTCTACTCCTATTTCTACTAAATCTAACTACCCAAAAGAACAATCTAGAGGAAGATCCTTCTAGAAGTGGAAGCTTCTATTAAGTCTTCTTACATTTGCCTTATTCTTCCTTATTGCTAGGCCTTATTAATATCAACCTTTATTACATGGAAATACATTATTCTACCTGTGTGATGGGTTAGGGAGGTTAGGTCCCTTACATGCCCTCCCCCTTGAAGAACAACCTTCTCCTCAAGGCTTGAGATGAGGAAATTGTTGTTGAATGGTGGTCGACTCCCATGTGGCATCTTCTAGAGTTGTATCTTTCCACTCGATTAACACTTCATTGATAGTGCGCCGGTGGAGACGGTGCTCTTGCTAATCCAAGATTGCTTGTGGTTGCAACCAGATGGAAACTTTTTCATCCAACTTAGGGAGACTGGTTTGTGTTTGGCACTTAGTTCCAATCACCTTCTTTAAGTATGAGACATGAAAAATAGAATGGAGATTAGAATGAATGGGTAGAGATAACTGGTAGGCCAACGATTCCACTTGCTTGAGCATGATATAAGGACCATAAAATTTGGGAGAAATTTTATGGCAGTGTTCATCTTTGAGTGAAGACTGCTTATAAGATTGCAGTCGAAGAAACACATGGTCCCCTTCAACAAATTGACATTCAAAATGACCTTGATATGCTTGTTGCCTCATGCGATTTTAATCCATGACCAAATTTTCTTTGAGGGAAAGATGAATGGCCTCTCGGAATGTAATATTTTTGTCAACCTCCTGAACCTTTGAAACCCCTGGCATGTATGAGAGAACTAATGGTGGATTTTGGCCATATACTTCTTGAAAAGGAGTAATGTGAGTATTTGTATGTTAAAATGTGTTGTACCACCATTCAACTAGGGGTAACCACTGAGCCCATCGTTTTTTCCTCTCAGATGCAAAAAAAACTCAAACATGTTTCTAAAAACTTGTTGAAAACTTCAGTTTGGCCATTCATCTGGGGGTGAGAGGTGGTGTTGATATGAAATTGGGTGCCTTGTAGCTTGAAAAATTCTTGACAAAAGTTGTTGGTAAAAATGGGATCTCTTTCAGAGACAATATAATGAGGCATGCCAAGAAGCTTGAAAATATTATCCCTGAATATTTGAGCCACTGTGGATGTTGTGAATGGGTCTTGAAGAGCATAGAAATGAGCATGTTTGGAAAGACGATCGATGACCACCATGATGAATGATTTATTTCTCAATTTAGGCAACAATGAAGTCCATAGAAATATCTCTCCAAATAACAAGGGGGGCGGAAGAAGTTGGAGTGTGCCCAAAGATTTGTCTATTTATCCCTTGTTGCATTGACAAACCTCACATTCATCCACAAAGGTGCAAACATCCTGTTTCATACCATCCCATAAAAAAGAACATTTCACCCATTCATAGGTTTTGGTAAACTCTGAATTCCCAGTTGTGGGGAAGCATGAAGTTTAGAAAGCACTGTAGATTTAAGTTGTTATTGTTTTCTTAAATACAAATGAACTTTGTAGTGAATCTATTCATTGTGCCAAGAGTACCCTAGAGAATATGGAGAATTGTGTTGTAATTGGTGGATCATGCTAGAAATTTTGGGGTCTTGCAGCCATTCCTGGTGAACATCTTGGGGCCAATCTGGTACACAGAAGGAGAGGGAGGAAAGGGACTTGTCTTCTTCATACTTCCAAGAAAAAGTGTTTGCAACTACATTTTCCTTTCCTTTCTTGTAAATGATCTCATAATCATAGTCAAATATATTGGTCATCCATTTTTGTTTCTCTGGTAATGAAATTTGTTGTTCCAGAAAATACTTAATGATCAATTTTAATTTTGAAGCGTTGTCCCAATAAGTAAGGATATCGGAGATCCACAACATGCATAATAGATAACATTTCCTTTTCATAAATGGATTGTCCCAAATGTCTCTCTGAAAGATGTTTGCTAGTGAAGGCCAAAGGCCTACCATGTTGCATGAGGACAACTCCGATTCCTTTCTCGGAAGCATGACATTCCAGTACAAAAGTATTTGTGAATTTTGGAAGTGCTAGGACATGGGTCGAGCACCTAGGATCTTTCAAGGATTAGAAGGAGTGATAAGAAGTTGGATTCCAAGAGAAAGCATTCTTTTTAAGGAGAGCAGTCAAAGGAGATGCATTTTTTCCATAATTCCGAACAAACTTCCGATAATATCTCATTAAACCCAAAAAACCATGAAAGCTCTTAAGAGTTTTAGGGTGAGGCCAATCTTGCATAGCTTCAATTTTCCTAGGATCCACCCATACACCATCCTTTCCGACAATATGACCCAGGTACTCCACTTCTAAGGCTCCAAAGGCACATTTAGATTATTTGAGGAAAAGTTGGTACTTAGAGAGTAGATGGAGAACTTGATCCACATGGGAGAGATGGGATGTCCCAGTTTTACTATAGATGAGAATATCATCAAAGAAAACTAAGATAAAATGATGGAGAAAAGGAAGAAAGACATGATTCATAAGACTTTGGAAAGCGGAGGGAGCATTACACATGCCAAAGGGCATTGCCAAGAACTCATAGTGACCCTCATGAGTTCGAAATGCAGTCTTAGGAATGTCTTATTCTTTCATACAGATCTGGTGGTAGTCAAAACGTAGATTAAGTTTGGTGAAGTACTGAGCACCACTCAATTCATCCAGGAGGTCATCAATGAAAAGAATGGAGAATTTGTATTTGATTGTGAGTTTGTTGAGGGCATAAAAATCAGGACACATGCTCCAAGTAACTTCTTTCTTGAGTACCATGACCACATGGGAAGAATAGGGGTTGGTACTAGGACGAATAACACTCGCTTCTAGCAAATCATGAGCAATTTTCTTAATTTTATTCTTCTGGGCAAAGGGATGATGATAAGGGCAACCATTGGGAGGAAAACTACCTGGTATGAGAGGAATGGAATGATTATGGACTTCACGGGAAGGGGGGAGTTCTTTAGGAGTGGTAAAAACAACTTGGTGGTGGGAGAGGATAGATTGGAGGTTGAGATGCATAGAGGTTGTCTCAACAACGTGAATGGAGTGGAGTTGGGAAATAATGCTAGAATGACCCTTTTTGAGGAGATTTTCCATGTGATGGTAACTAATGATCTCAGGGGAGCCTGTTGTGATGCCTTGGAACTTATATTGTTGTCCCTCATGTTGGAATTGCATGGTTAAGTCCTTAAAATCCATGAGAATGGGGCCGAGAGTGCATAACAATTCGATACCAAGAACAATGTCACAACCACCCATGTCTATAGAAAACATATGGGATTTCAGGTGATACTGACCAATTTGGAGCCACACATTTTCACAACGTCCCCCACATTTCATGGAACCTCCATTGGAAATCATGATTTGAAAATTATTGACGGCATGAATGTAACAATGAATTCTTAGAAAATGTAGCGATGAATAAAATTATGGGTGCTACCATTGTCCACAAGGATGGTGACTTTCCTATTTTTAATGTAACCAATTAATTTGAGGGTCTGGGGAGTAGAGAATCCAATGAGGGAATTAAGTGAAATCACTAGTTCAACTTCTAGTGGATCAAAGGGTGGGGTCAGATCATATGGTGATAGTAGCTCATCCACGGGTGAAACAACAACCTCTTCTGCAGAAACATCCTCAGTCATGGACATAAAAATATTATGTTCCTTACACTTGTGCACTAGAAAATATTTGTCATCACAATTATAACAAAGACCCTTGATTTGGCATTCAACCATTTCGGCCCTGGTTAATTTCTGGATCTTGAGGGGAGTTGAAGGAGGGGAAAAATTAGTGGGTTTAGGGCGAGGAGGAAATGATGGTTTGAAGATCTAGGAGGAGACAATCTGTTGTGCTTCCTTGTCTCATTGAGTAGCTTCCAACCAAGTCTGAGGGCATGCAATGAGAACATGGTCATAGATTTCATTTTTTAGGCCACTGATGAAGAATTCCCTGAAGAAAGCATCTGACATGCCCTCCGTTATGAAATCCAAGTGCTCAAATGTTGCGATAAAGTCTTCCATTGTCCCAAACTGCTTCAACTTGGTCAAATGGCCTAAATGGTGGGTGTCGAAGTCAAAGTGGCCATAAATATCTGCAACAAATTGTGTCCAAGCAACATACCCTTGGCATGCCTTTTTACACCATTGCCACCATTGCCAACGTTCCAGATCTATATGTAGGATACCATAAGGAAGCTTGGATAAATAATCAATAATGTCATGCAAAGAGAAATAATGTTCCATTTGAGTGACCCAACCAGCCTATGGGATCTTGCCATCAAATTTGTTCACCTTAATTATGGGAAGTCGTAGGTCTCGAGGAAGGTGGGTAGTATGAGGACCTTGGTAATGGGAAGAGTCATGGCCTTCCTGATAGGATGGTTGTTCAGAAGAAAAAGAGTTCGTGGAACAACCCATCAATTGGTCAAGTGTGGCTTTGATGTCTTTGATGTGGGACATTAGTCCTGGAGGATTTGAACAGAGGAATTGAGTGAGATAATGTTGTCTTTGATATTCTTGATGTCCTCCTTGTTCTGGAGGTTGTCAACAATCAATGCATTGAGTTATTGGGCACAGGTGGTGGTCATTTTGGAAAAATGGTTAGGTAAATGGGATAGGGGGGAAGCAGGGGCTGAGAGGGGTGGGTGGGACCACTGAGAAGAATGGTGTCAAGTGATAGGTACCACTGTGATAAAGGTGAAAAGGGGAATCTAATGGGATAGGGGCCAAATAAGGGTGCCGAAAAAGGGGTCGGGTCCACGAAAAAAAACATTGTATTAAAAATGATAGGTACCACATGAATCAGGGTGAAGAGAGGAATCCGATGGGATATGTCCCAAATAAGTGTGCTGGTAGGACTACTATACTCGTTTTTTTTTACTCTTGTGTAGTTATACTTCGATCTGAAGAATATTGCAGTGTTGAAATGCCCAAATTCTTAACAGGAAAAAATGTGTAGTAATTTCGCAACCATAATGCAAGAGGTAAAGTTGCACAACAATAGATCTTTTATGTTCTATTTTTGTTTTTGTCCCAAGGGTTAGGGTATTCAAGTTTTCTATAGACAAGGGTTTTCCCCCTGTTATAACTCTTTGATATACATACAGGGTCCAACAGTAGTACTCAACTCAATATCTTAGGGCACCAACTAAGGAGGTTGGATCGTGCCCTTAGCCGTACTACCCGACTACCCAGGTACTACAAAGTATCTTCCCAAGTGTTGTTCTTGATGGCACTATAGCATTCAGGCGACCGATTGGTTTATCTATGGAGAGCTTCAGGATATCTAGGTTGACCCATATACAGGTGTTGTCTAATGCGCTATGAATCGAAGGGGTACCAACAAAGGTTAAAAGGGTGGCCAACAATGTGCACTTAAGTACCACTTGTAGTTCATGCATGTATGCTTCCCCGACCATGGATTTATGCATTGAACGATGAATATCTATAGCTTTAAGACGTCAAAATACATCTCTACCTTGAAAAAAAATAACCCACAATTTTCTGCCAAGGAAAGTGCTCTGATACCACTTGTAAGGTACCAAATCTATTATAATAACTGAAAACATAAATATTGTAGAGAATAACAACAAAACAACACAATAGATGAAACCACAACACCAAAATAATACATTTATTGATAGGAAACAATGTTCCCTTGCCTATTCGAGGGGGAAACCTCCAGCAGAGCAACGCTCTATTACAATAATTCTCAAGACAAAACTTCTCATACTGTTTACTCCTATTTATACTAAATCTATCTACTCAAAAGAACAATCTAGAGGAAAATCCTTTTAGAAGCAAAATATTTTATTAAGTCTTCTTACATTTGAATTATTCTTCCTTATTGCTAGGCCTTGTTAATATCAACCTTTATTACATGGAAATATATTATTCTACCTACGTGAGGTGTTAGGGAGGTTAGGTCCCTGACAATGTCCTCTTTTACGAATCTACAAACCAAAACTAATCATTAACCATGATTAGTTGAGAACAAGCACAAAATTATTGTAACACTATTACAATTAGCGTGATTCAATTATATATATGATTAGCATGATAGAACCTGAGTGGGCCTAAAGGTTAAGAAATTGTGTTTCCTCCTTGAAGGTCACAAGTTCAAATATAGAGGGGGGTAGGGTATGTATACCTCCATAGACTTTAGCAATCAAATCGTTGCGCGAAGGCGGTCTCATACACAAACTTGGTGTTTGGTTTTGTCGTGACCTTAAAAATATATTATTATTATTATATTATTTAAGATATGTTTGAATGAAAAATAAATTTATATGTATTAATGAAGTGTGTTTGAAAAAAAAACTATTTATATTTTGGTAGATAAATTTTCATAGTTTATTTTTTTTCACAAAAACTAGGAGATATTGTATTACTAAAATATGTGGCAAATGCATGCAACAAGGATACAAAATAAGAGACAATCTATCGAAATTCAGGCCCTTAGAGGGCTCTGGTGAGAAACTATGTCAAATTGGAGGTAGTTGTTTCAAATTCTCAAAAGAGAAGCATGCAACAAAAAACCTTACAGTGTAGACTCGAAAGAAAACTTCAAGGATACGGGAAAAGAAGGACGATGAAGTCTACTACGAGGGAAGAAGCCACATTAGAGAAAATGGTTGTAGATGGTGACACTAGAACTTGGAGAGGACCGGCTTGAAGATCTTCAAGTTCATGCCTAAGTGCATGTTGACAAAAAATTGGTCACCTATATTTTCCCTCTCTTGGATTAATAAAAAAAATGATATCGGAAGATGAATTTTTTTAACTATTATAAGTTCATTGTATAGCCTTCATTCTCATATTTGCCATGGATTTAGCGGAATCATAATCCAAGTATCTACGACCAAGATATGCATAGTTTTGTCCAGAATTCCAACGAAGATATTACAAGAAGAAATGTGAAGAATTTTGCTAAGTGTCATTTTCCCCTCTCTCCTTTCCATACGTAACCATTTTCTCTCTTATACTCAACTCTTTTACTACATTTTCCACACTTAGCCATTTTTCCTTATTCCCCTTCCATACTTAGCTATTTCCATGTTCACATTCATTTTCCCTTTTTCTTTATTTTCCCATTTCTTTTTATTTTTCCTTTCCATTTTTATTATCTCATTTTCCATTTCTTTTTCTTATTTTCCTTTTCCCTTATTCCTTTCCCAGTTTCATGTAATTGTTTTTATTTTCCATATAATTCTTCCATTTTCACGTAATCCATTATATATTTTCCAACAGTTAGTCAATTGCATGAGTCAGGTTCAGACTCGTGGAATCATATTTGATGTTCACTACCCTCACAATGCACCTTTGACTTCCGCCACCTTCATAATGCACCTACACTTAGAATTTTCACAACTCGTTTTACTACCCTTTACTGTGTAAATCTTCCAACACTTAGTCAATTTCAGACTTTCATACTTTCAGACTCACAGACTCATGTTTGATGTTCACATTATATACTTTGTAAGTCTACTAATGTATGTCTGCCAATTCTCCACACTTAGAAATTTTCACAACTTTTTACCATTAATTAGCGCCCTACCTACCTCCGTGTTCATGTAACCCCACCTATTCTCCATATTATTTTAATAATATTTATCTTATCCTAAGTTCTATGGGCATATCTCCAAGTGACACATGGAAAACATATGTCAACGAAGGATTGGTGACACATGGCATCAAGTAAAATTATCACACATGGCAACAAATGAGGTGCTAACATGTGGCCAATATGATATCCTATCACACAGAGACACATGGTGATGATGTGGATGTTGACTCATGTTGACTCGGTAATTACGAGGATGCCACTGGGTGTTGACTAGGAATGAGGTGGACTATGATTGGGCAGTCAAAATTTTAATTATTTATTAATTTTCTTAGGGGTCAAGATATAAGTCTCCATAATCTTCCTTTGATTCTTACTAAGTGTATATTACATTTTTCAATATATACACTAAAGAATCTTAGAATCTCATTCATGTGGGATAAGAATTATAAAGAAAAGTTGAAATTTAACAAAGGAGGTCGAAATTCAATCCAAGGGCCCACATTTTCCCATCAAACTTGATTGACGATCGCTGAGTCACGATCTTGGAAAGGCTATATCTTGAGCTCTCGACCTCCATTTGCAACAAACGTTATAAAGTTGGAAATTTATTTCAATGAAGAATATGACAGGAAAGGTCTTGAGAGATGAAAATTTCCAAACGTTTCTAAAAAAATAAAATATCAGTTAGTAACATTTTTATTCTTTGTTGATAAATCTGTTCAATACCTCGACTTCATGAGATCATATCTTGAGATCCAGGAGTCGGATTTGGAAAAAAATTATATAGTTGGAAAGCTAAAAAGATGGATATCACATATAAATTGGTTTCAATAGCTGAAAGGTTTATTATCTTATCCATTAAATTAAATTACATTACTTTTTTTAAAAGGGAAATTAATTAAATTTTGAAAATAAAAGTTTAATTAAAAAACTTTTATTTAAAAAAAGGGGGACCCATTTTAAAAATATGGATATTAATGATGTAAGTTCATTAATGAGGACTCAATGAGGCATTGATTAAAGATAATACTTCAAGAAGAAAATTGTACGAGAAATTTAAGAAGGAAAACCCCTAACTACTCAAGTAGTTAGAAGAACTGGCTTTAAATGAGAAGAAATACATCATCAAGAGGAAGAATCAAAATTGTCAGAGGGGCAAGGCAGAAAATCAGAGGACGAAGAAAGTACAACCATGAATATATGGCCAAACTTTTGATCAACGAAGAAAAATCTCCATCTTCTCCACTCTTTCTCTTCTTCTACACCATTTCTCATAGATTTATGCTTGAATCTCCGAGTTGGGCACATGACTGAGTTCTTGAGTGTTCTTATTGTATTATTCCAAAATATTTTTCTTGTATGATCATGGATTATTTACAACCATATACATGATTGTCAAAGATTTTGTAATGAAGAACATCTTTCATGAATAAAAATCCACAAAGAATTGTTCCGGGGTTGATTTTGACTATATCTTGTAACTTTGAGTCTTAAGTATGAGGTATTTGAGATTGACCTATCAAATTCTCTTTCGATATTAATGGTAGTACTATTTTAAAATTCTTTGAGATGATCAAATTATTTTCACCTATTTTTCGTGAGAAAGACATGGATGCAATTATATATGATTAATAATATTGTGTGTGTGATGCTGATCACAAATAAATTCTGACGATGGAGCCCTCCTTCAATCTTTTCTATTGTTATAAGTCTTCTTGCTGCATATACATATCATATCAGGTTATTGAAGAACCATTTTTGTTTTATAAATTTAAGCAATAAATATCTAGGGTTTGTTTCCTAAGCATTCTCCTAATCCAAGATATTCAAGATACATATTTTAGCCAAAGAGGAGTACCACCTCTTTAAAAATGCAGGGGGATTCATATCCTTGTGAGGTTTCCATTTCGGTCCTGATGGATTCAAAAATCAACATTTTTGGCGACTCCACTGGGGAGAGATTTATTTTCAAGATATTTGAGGCCATGCTTCAGATAAGATTGAAGAACCAGAAATATCCATGGCTCAAAGTTTCCAAAAGAAGATTCAATAATATTGTTTTTTGTTCTAAATTCAAGGAATTTGTAAAAGGATTATTGAAATATGTCACACCTTTTCTATAATTTCAAAAAGACACGAGAAGCACGGAATATTCCAGAGAATGGGCTTCCTGGAAACTCCATTGGAAAGACTCAAAATGGAAAATTTCATTCATCTCATGATGCTCCTTTAAATTCTTCATCAAGCACATCAATAGCTTTACAAGACTCAACAAAAGGGAGAAATACCCAAAGAAGGAGGCGATTTCAGAAAACCCCTTTAAATCTACCAGAAGTAATTTTCAGATGCATGATATTTCTATTGAAATGTTTTCTACATTCTTTGGGGATGCTTTAGAAGATGCATAGCAACACTTGTTTAATTTTAAAAGTACATTTCATGATTTCAACCTCACTAAAGACAATGTTACATGTAGATTATTCTTACAAACTCTACGAGGAAATGCTCCTGAATGGTATAGCTCATTAATTCCTAACTCCATTACCAGTTGGGATGTTTTAGAAGATTCAATTGCAGAATATTTCATCCCAAAAGTGCATTCATATGTTTTTGTTGATGCTTTAAATGTTGTTTTCCACTCACCCTCTCCCATATGGAAGCAAGATAATGAAGTGACCAACTTTGAAGAAGAATCTAATCAAAGATTGGATGGAATTTCTAAGTCAAGTCATGTTGCTGAAGATGAAGATGAAAATTCGAAATTACAAGAAGAAAATTTCAACCTTGTATATACTCCATATGAAGATATTTCAAGCAGCAAATTTGAAAATCAAATCAAGGAGCCTCCACCAAATACACGAGAAGATTTTAGCCTTGCAACAGAAGATGAAAATTTGCAAGAGAAATTAGAACAATAAGAATTGGAGAAATAATTGATTATTGAGAAGAATGATGAACAAGATTTCTTTTACAAGAAATAAGAGTCTTTTCAGGATATTATTGATGAATCAAGAACCTTGGAAGTAGTTGGAGATAGGGAAAAAAATGAATGTATTCTTGCATTGAAAACTGTCAGCTAATCAAAGACAATAGTATTCTTGAGCAACCAAGAATCGATTTCATTGAATTATGGTTTTAGAGCATTGTTGGCCAAACAATGTAATCAAATTTTCATCACACTTGGTTCAAATTTTCTCCAGTATATATTGAGAGTACCCCTGACTCAATGGTACAAGTTTCAATATGTTCCATAGTGATGGAATTTATTCCAAAAATCAGATCAATGATTGAATGGATCCATTGGAAATCTACCTACACCTAAGGTGCCCCTTTATTTCAAGTAAGTTAGCGTAGGTAGATCATGTATGTACACATTTTATTTCTTCAGTTCAAGTTTTGCACAATAAGGAAGTCTTCATATTGAAATTTGAAGATAACTCCATGAAAGAGGAATAATTACAGGAATCTATTTTGAAGATGAATCCATATCCCAATGGAGAATTTAATTGGTCTTGATATTCCAGTGTTCTCAACAACCCACAGGGGGTCACTGTCCCGCAGTTGGAGCTAGTTGTTGACCAAAAATTGGTCACCTATATTTTACTACTCTTGGATTAATAAAAAAAATGATATCAGAAGATGATTTTTTTTTAACTATTATAAATTTATTGTATAGCCTTCGTTCTCAAATTCTCCATGAATTTCGCGGAACCAGAATTCGAGTCCCTACGACCAATATATGCATAGTTTTGTCCAGAAATCCAATGAAGATATTACAAGAAGAAATGTGAAGAATTTTTCTAAGTGTCATTTTCCTGTCTCCCCTCCTCTCCTTTCCACACTTAACCATTTTCTCTCTTATACTAAACTATTTTACTACTTTTTTCACACTTAGCCATTTTTCTTTATTCCCCTTCCATACTTAGATATTTCCACGTTCACATTCATTTTCCCTTTTTCTTCATTTTCTCATTTCTTTTTATTTTTCTTTTCCATTTCCATTATCTCATTTTCCATTTCTTTTTCTCATTTTCTTTTTCCATTTTCCCTTTCCCTGTTTCACATAATTCTTTTTATTTTCCATATAATGATTTTAAAATTCCATATTTTCCATATTTCTTTCCATTTTTCACATAATCCATTATATATTTTCCAACACTTAGTCAATTTCATGAGTCGGGTTCGGACTCACGGACTCATATACACTTAGAATTTTCACAACTCTTTTTACTCTTTTTACTACCCTTTACTGTGTAAATCTTCCAACAATTAGTCAATTTTGGACTTTTGGATTGGACTCATGTTTGATGCTCATTTTATATACTTTGTAAGTCCGCTATTGTATGTCCACCAACAATTTTTTACCATTAATTACTGCACTACCTACCTCCATGTTCACGTAACCCCTCCTATTCTCCATATTATTTAATAATATTTCTCTTATCCTAAGTTCCATGGGCATATCTCCAAGTGGCAGACATATGACAACTAAGGATTGGTGACACATGGCATAAAATAACAAATCATGTGTTGACATGTGGTTGATTTGATATCTTATCACACAGGGACATGTGGTGATGATTTGGATGTTGACTCATGTTGATTGAGTGATTATGAGGATTCCACTAGGAGTTGACTGGGCATGAGTTGGACTATGGTTGGGCAGTCAAAATTTTAATTATTCATTAATTTTCTAAGGGGTCAAGCTACAAGTCTCCATAGTCTTCCTTTGATTCTTACTAAAAGTATATTACATTTTACAATATATACACTAAATCCTTTTAGAATCCCATGCATGTGGGATAATAATTGTAAAGAAAAGTCAAAATTTAACAAAGGAGGTCGAAATTCAATCCAAGGGCCCACATTTGCCCATTAAACTTGATTGACGATGGCTAAGTCATGATCTCGCAAAGGCTATATTTTGAGCTCCCAACCTCCATTTAAAACAAACTTTATACCGTTGGAAAGATTTTTCAATGAAGAAGATGATGAGAAAGGTATTTAGATATGAAAATTTTCAATTTTTTCTGAAAAAATAATGAAGGATCAGATCCTGTCACTTAGAAGGGGGGGGGTGAATCAGTGACAAAAAAATTATATAAATTTTCCACTTATTAATGAAAACATAATTTTAACACTGTATTTTATCGTAGAACCCAAATGGGAAAACCACAAACTCTTTTCTATTAACTACAAAATTTGTTTTACATGTTACATAGAAGGAAGATGTACTTCCTTTTTTTTTTGATCAACACCAACTGATCAAGATGCACCCACACCCTAGTTTACCAACACCAACTGGTAGGAGGCTATAATCACCTGTTTAGTTAGCTACAACTAACAAGCAAGCACCAACTTCCTTTGCCGGAACCAACCTGCCCTTGCACCACCCAACCACCCTTAATACATAGGTATTTTTTTTTCTTCCTGGACTCTGCTTCAGCTATTGATCTTCTGACTTGGACTGCAAAGACACTTTCTTCTCCCACTCTTTCTGGTTTATATAATTTTCAAACTGGTGTGAGATTTAAAAACATTGTGTCCTTTTGTTTGGACCATCGCATCTCTTCAATTAACTTCACCATAATCATTAACTACTGTTTATTTATTTTTAGTGTGAAGACTCCTCATAAATTGATCACAGAAATGGATCAATTTCACCTTTTAAAATCGATCTTAAAACTCTATTATTTTAACAGGAACCAAATTCTATGGAGGCGCTTCCTTCAAATCAGCGATCAAGATTTAATTACTCGCCAAGATGAGTGGTTTACAGAATTTCAGGTTATTTTTCCTCCGGGACTTTGTTGCTTCCAACATACCAAAAACTCTCAAATACAATATCCCAAAATGATCAGACGACTCATATTACTTCTTTTATTATTTAATCTAATGACCATGACTTAATCATGTTTATCAACTTCAGCGATTGCGATTCGATATTCAACTGAGAAGGATGGATGTCAGGATTTTAGCGTTTTGCCCATTGAGTCTTCATGACCTCCAACAGTTCAAAAAACCCAATTATGATTTTTCCAAAATGATCAGACGGTTCACATTACATCTCTGAAATGATGTCTCAACTTGAAACTTGTCATTGTCTTACTGTGCCACGTATCCTTGCTGACATGGTCCGTTGACCCACAACCCTGATCTAACGGTCCTCGTTATGTCCTCTAAATCGAAGGTCCTTATCTTATCATGATTTCAGATTTTGGCATTCTTGTGATGAAGGGTCTCAAAAATCCATGTCGTGATCGCAAAAACTTCGAAAAAGGATCTTAGCTGGACTAGCTTCTTCCCTTCTCGTGACCATCGGTGGTGACCAGATGCTTATCCACAAAGTGCTTCATGATTCACAACTTTGGGACTTCTGTGATGAAGGGTCTTGACTCTCCATGTCACAATCACCGAAATAGAGCTTGGCTACACTAGGTACTCCCTCCAACTCTCGACTATGTGACCATGTGATATGAACACTCGCCAAACATTCAGGTGCTTTACTTGTCAGATCAACCCAGATCGATGGTTGAGGCACATATCGGGCAATGGACTAGCATAGAACTTAATTTTGCGAGGACGGACCGGGGAAGACCATTATGGTTTTAATAGTGGATGCATGGCGCCCTTAAAAGTGTATCAGAGCGAAAGGCAGTTTGCCTAAAACCATTTTCTCAAAATCCCGTCGTGCTCTGATCTTTCGCCACATGTCCTATGGATCCAAATGACCAAGATTGTTATCGTGATTTCCTTCCCATGAAAGGAATGGACGTCAACGCTTATCCTCCTAAAATTTATGCTGGATCAAACAACCTACGACAATTAGTTCCAGTCCTCTCGAGCGATCTCTATCGTCCATCGATATTATTGATGGCTCCTTGCTTTGAACTCGACGCCAACCCTTCTAAGCTTAACTTGACTCTCTTCTTTCCTCTGAGCTATTTCAATATTCTATCCCTCCTGATCTTTATTCATAGGAATATTGTTGATCCTATTGTGATCAACAATAATCACGAATTCCTCCTTCTGAGCTTTGATCTTAGATACTATTCGCTTCTCCTTTTCGCTCCTCCTTTTGAGCTTGCGCTATCAATCTCTTGAACACTGTATGACATTTTCACTTCGTTCGATCTCTGCACACT
>JZKD02S1640272.1:143423-154341 GCA_000966675.3 Picea glauca | reverse complement strand
GAGGGCACAACCCAGGATTCTAAATTCCTTGGTAGATTACTGGCACTCGGATGCGGAGGCATTCATGCTCGAGGGATAGTCGTTGACTCTGATGACTGAGGACATCTATTTTCTAACTAGCCTCTCAAGGAGAGGGGAATAGGTCAACCTACGCACTTTTCCCCCTGGGCCACACAACATTGAGGAGTTGATTGGACTCCACTGTGAGGCCAGTACTGAGAAAGTAGGTTCTAAGGTGCCTATTTATAAGATCAACAACCTACCACTGAAAGCGATTATTCTACTCATTTGGTGGGTCACTGGATCCGCAGGTTTGCATCAAGCTTCCCGTGCACACATTCATTGTGCAGTTTAGTGCTTAGATGAACAAAGTTTTGACTGGAGCACAACCATGTTGACATGCATGAAGAGACAGTTGAAATATTGTCGAGTATAGGCACATAAGAACTTTGGTTTTGGGATCATTTTGTGCTCTTTATTCTTTGAGAAGGTACCTAGTCTCACTCCTCGTGAGACGGTATGAGGGCACGGGGCCACTCTCTCGGCACTATGCAGATGGGCAATGCTATTGCCGCGACAAGGTGAGGGGAGGAACATTAAGGCCTTTGATGACAAGTCTTTTGACCGGTGGTCTCGACAGATTCTGACGATAGAGGACTACCCCTATGCCGGGATCGACTTCTCCAGAAACCTTGACATGGCCATACCTCCCGAAGTAGAGTAAGGAGAGTTAGGTATGCTTGTTTTTTCAAAGTTATTTAATTTTTATTTCTTTTATATATATATATATATATATATCATTTTTTTGTACCAGAGTATCTGACAGGTATGTATCTGTTATGTGCATATGTGGGACCAATGTGTCGAAAAGATTTTACAAGGACCAAGCAACGTCCTTGACCAGAGGTAGGACCAGCAACAACAGAGGGGCCTCCATTCAGAGAGGCTAATAGAGTTTTGATACGAGTGGAGCGGAACCTTACCATGCTCACTCGCACAGTCCCAATGGCAGAGATCGAGGACCTGCCACCATTGACCTGCCACCATTGATGCAACCTCACGTAGTTGGGGTGCCACAGATCTGGGTCCAACTTTTTTGGCATTTGGCAAATGTCGTTGTTCACTACGACATGGCAACCAGGCCCTGCCCTTATCTAGGCTATACTACTTACGTGCCAAGAGCACCTTTTGTATATTTTTGAGGACATACGCCCTGTGATTCTTACTGGACATATTTTTTAGGCACTTGCGCCCACCCATGTACTCTAATAGTTTTTGATATATATATGGATCTTTTTCATATTTTTTATGTATTATGGATTACATCTATTTTACAAATGTATTTAAATGTGTGTGTGTGTTATTTTTCTTACATGTGTGAAATATGCCAATCTAATACATGATTATCTAGAGTATTTGTGATTTGATTCAATCTCCTAGGAACATGGATATACGTAATGTAATCAAAAATTCGTTCTAAGAGACGTACCCTAGGGAACCATCGGTGTAGTGTAGGATCATAAATGTGGTAAACCCCATTTAACTGAGACACAACCATCTGAGCATCTAAGTAGACCCATAGTTGAGAGATACCATGTGAAAAAGCGTCATGAAGAAACTCTAAGACTGCGATGTATTCGATGACACTGTTTGTGGCGTCACCTAAATAGATACCTACTGAAGATAGCAACTGGCCCTGAGGTGTGAAAATAACCCAAGCCACGGAAGTAAGCCTCCGAGTGTGCCAGATAGTACCATCCGCAAACCCAACGAGCACCTCTGATTCACTTGATATCTTCCACAGTGAAAAATATGACATAAAAAATGACACGTCCATAAAACCAAAAAGATGAAACTAAAAAGAAAATGTACAGGAACTATACATATGTTACAAGAAGTCACCCAAGGAGACCCACCTACGAGTAATACTTTTTGAGGTAGAGCCCATTTCTAGGCTCTGCCAAATAATTTCCCTAAAAATCCACCAGATGATAAGCACCCTTCTTTAGAACCTCCTTTACGATGAAAGGTCTGAACCACATGGGTTTGAACTTGCCTTCCCCTAGGGGATCCTTATCTTGGTCATAGACTAGGACAAGGTCGTCTTCATAAAAAATCCAAGGATGAACAAACCGATCATACTGAGACTTGAATTTATGTTTGTGAGCCTCATTAGCCAAGGCTACGTCCTGACATTGCTGATTGAGTTGCTCAAGATATAATAAATGCTCGTCAACCGGTGAAGTGTCTGGTAATAACTGTACTGCCGAATTTAGAGAGGGGATTTGGAACTCTATAGGAAAGATTTCTTCCAGCTCATAAATGAGTTGAAAAGGTGAGAAACTGGTTGTAATCTTAACAGACATTCGGTAGGCCCATAATGTCAAGTAAAACATCAAATGCCAATTTGACCTAGCCGAATTGATCATTCGATGTAAAATAGTCTTCAGGGATTTATTCACAGCTTCCACTTTACCATTTGCTTATGGGTAGTGGGGTGATGAATGTTCTTACCTCAACCCAAGATTTGATGTTAACTCAGACATCATTTTTTTCTAGAATTGACTGCCATGGTCAGTGACAATCTCTCTCGGGATGCCAAACCTTGCTATTATCTGGTTAAATAAAAAGAGAGCTATAGTCTCGCCATCATCTTTAAACATTGGCATAGCTTCGACCCACTTCGTGAAGTAGTCTACTACTACGATGATATAACGTTGCCCCCTTGTAGAAGGAGGGTTGCATGTAGTGTAATCAATCCCCCACTTGGTGAAGGGATCAACTATGATGATGGGAAACATGGGAGCAGGGTGTGCCCTCATCTTTCGAGAGAAGATATGACAACCCAGACAAATGACCACCACATGCTCCAGTGTGGCAATAGTTAAGAACAATTTCCACTTCTTCATGGGTGAGACACTAACAAAGAATGCAATCTACACCTCGACGATACAGAGTGTCCTTGAGTATGGGATAGTTTTTGTCCTGATGGCATATATGACGATGCTCATCACGAGAAGCAGAGGTAGGGAACTTCAAATTCTAGAGATAGAATAGCATATCTCCATACTAGGGGTCCAAAGATGCGATGAAAAACATGACTCCTTTGATAGGAGACTCTTCGGGTATAACATCACCTGATTCGACCGGAAGTTCCGAAATGAGTTCTGAAAAGACCAACGAATTTTTGGATTTCTCTGAAACAAAATCCAAGTCGAATTCCTGGAGGATAACTATCCATCTACTAATATTTTCGCCAATTACACGTCGTGTCAACATGTATTGAAATAGATTCACAACAAAAATGACGGTGGTCTTGCGAAACAAGATGTAATGACAGAACCGTTGGGCAGCATGAAATGCTGCCAACGCATGTTTTTCAATGTGGGAATAATTGAGTTCCGGTCCAACCAAACCTTGGCTCAGGTAATAAATCACATATTTTGAGAGAAAATCATCCTCCTGAACCAATATCATACCGATGGTTGACTCCACAATGGCCAAGTACAATAAGAAATATTTATTATAATTGGGTGGTTGAAGCAGAGGGGTAGACATGAGGGCACATTTCAACGCTTCAAAAGAGCGTTGAGTGGATTCGTCCCAATGGAAAGGAATGTCCTTCTTCAATAAACACATGAAACCCTTTGTGGTCTTGATGAAAATGGTTTTGTGTTTCTCTTCGGGCTTGATTTGTATTTGATTGTATTCTAAAAAACCATCCATGAAAGAAAAGGCTTCACAACCTGCACATTCATAGACTATCTGGTCAATAAATGGTGTGGGGAATTTGTCTTTTGGATAGGCCTTGTTCAAATCATGGAAGTCTGTACATATGAAAATCATACCCTATTTTTTATTGATTGGAACAGGGTTTGACACCCATTGAGTCAATTGGATGGGGTAGACAAAACCATCTTGGAGTAGTTTCTCTACTTCAACCTTAATAACTGCTTCTTTCTTAGGATTTACTGGATGAAGCTTCTGTCGGACCGGTTTAGCATCAGGATATGTTTTGATTTCATGTTCGACGATTCTTGGATCTATGCCTGACATTTCCTCATAAGACCAGGCAAAAATGTCATGGAATTATTTAAATAAATATGTGTAGATTTGAATATTCCCAAGGGACCAGTCCGCTCTGACAAAGATATTCTCCACGATGCCAAGGATTCTAGAGATATTGATAGGTATTGTTTGAGCAATGTTTTCCATATTTCCTTCAGTGTAAACAACATGCTTAGCCAAAGGATTGATAGGACAAGCCTTATCTCTAGTCATAGTCAGAGTGAATTCACCTGCTTCAATTCTTCTTAAATCTAGGAGGAAGTAAGATCGATGATGAAGATCATCCCAGGGTCTATTCGGATTAGTCATTGCCTCAATAATCGCCTCGTCTGAGGGAAGATTAATTATAAAGAATCAATATTGGTGATGGAACCTTGAGCCAATCTAGGCTCGAGAACTGGATCTAACTCCTATGTGGGAGTCGGATCAGAATCGGTGGAATCTTGTTGGAATGTAGAGTACACAACTTCTGTCATGGACAAAGGCATGGCCATGCCATGGTGCCCTATCCCTTCCATCGTGGATGATGGGGAAAGAAGAGTCCATGGATTGTTAAAGTAATTCATGCGAAACGATGAGATTTGAAATATTTTGTCCCTAGGCTAGTCAGGGATGGTCGACATGTAATGGACATTGCCGGTCGGGGGTGGGTAATCAAAAGTACCCATCAAATGTAGGCACAAACCAACCCCTACGTTGACGATGTCGGGCAGAGGGTTATCAATCATCAAGACTGTGGATTCCCCTGATGAAGGGTCAGGACGGGAGAAGGATAATTGATCAATGGTCATGATCCAACCCTCATGTGGAAACAACAAGACCCAAAACATTGTCGTGACCATTGCTTGCATAACATAGGTCAAACTCCTTCCTAACAAGATATTGTAGTTGAGAGACACATCGACCACTTCAACTTCGACACACACGGTCTTCCCTCTTAACTGCATGGGAAAAGAGGGAATGATTCCATGTGGTTGGAATGAATGACTGTTGAAAGCAGTAAGAAGGGTAGGTGACAGAGACAAAATGGGTCGACCGATGGCCGTCCAACATGCCACAGAAATCACGCATGTCGAGGCACCCTCACCAACCACCATGCGAAAAATGTTCCGAGTAAATTTTTTCATGGTGTAAGCCACTACTATCTAAAACACTGTGTGGTAAGGAAGATGGGGTTTTAAGTCGGTTGTATAAAGCATGATTGTTCCCAGATTACAATTCTCAACAGATTCTAAGGCAGCTAACAAAGCCTTTCTCTAGGAAGGGAAACTCTAGAGGACATCCAAATCTGACATTGCACAAGGGGTTTGTGACAAATCCTCCACCATAGAGTAGTTCTAGGCGGCCCTTGCATTTGGTTTGTGATAATATTTCTTGAATGGACCTTTGGGGATGCATATCATTTTTTTTCCCAACATCTTCTCAATCTGGAGAGGAACAGATGGGTTTTTGGCTTCTTTACTCTTCTTAGGGGTGTTTGTCATTCTGTATTCACGTGTCCTAGTCACTATGTCAATGCTACCTTTCATCATGTAAACATTTGTGGGCGAAGGATTACTTGAAGACGTAGGGGGTCCCTGACTGGACCCTTCCACGCTTGTAGAGGCTTGAGCTAAATTTTTCCCATGCGAAAATGGATTCATTAACATGGCAGGTGACTACTGTACCAAAACTTCTGGGCCTCCGTAAGCCGAGGCCACTGGTGAGTCGAATGGTCTTCCTTGCAAAGATTACAAGGATACTTATCCCCCTTACCCTTCTTTGATTGTTTCTTCTTTCCGTCAGGCTACTGGGTGGCCTTTGGGTTTATCGATTTCACACTGTGTGCATATGACGTTTGAGTAGGGGGAGCAGTCAAAGCAGTGGTCTGGTTGGTCGCTATCTATTGTATTGCCAATTGTTGCAATTGATTCGACAGTTGATCAACGAGATTCGTTTTCTCTAAACCTACAATGCCATTGGAAGGTGGTCCAAATCTCTATTTGGTATTGTCAAGTATTGACCGTGGTGCATCTGGTAAAACTTCCTAAAGTAAACTAGACTGAGAGTAAATCAGTTCTAGCTGTTGGGCTCTCATTATCGCTTCTTCCTTTGAAAAGACCCCTGAGGTTGCGACGTCTTTAGATAACTGAGGTAATAAAGACTTAAGGAACCACTCTAGTAGGAATGATGGTGGGACTGGAACTTTTATCAAACTCTTCTGGCGTCTCCATTCTCGGATGTGATCTGAGATATGGTCTACTTTTGTCTTCTCAAAGTTGGCCAACAATTCAATGTCAGCATCGTATCTCACAGGTAATTGGAAATGTTTTAAGAACACCATTTCCAATTCGCCGAAGGAAGAGTATCTTGAGTGGTTGAGCTCGATGTACCATTTCTCCACACTCCCGATGAGAGTGTGTTGAAACAAATGCAACTGGATAGAGTCGTATCTCAAATAATTGGATGAGCACCATAAATGGAAGGTAGTCACATAATCGCCTGGATCTTCGTTAGGCTTGGCCTCGAACTTTGGGATGTCCAAAGGAAACTTGGTCGGCATAGGGGGCCAACGCGGATTATGACAGAAGGGGTTGTTTAATAACCTTGTCAAGTCTGGCAAGTGCAGAGTTTCCAGAAATAGTAATTTGGGTTTTTTATTGTAACTAGGGAACAAGGAACTTGGAGTTTGGCTGGCACCAAGTTGCCAGGAAAATTTAGGTTGTTGGCTAGGGTTCTGGTAATAACCATGGCCATGAATAACATATATATTCTATGCTTGTTGAGATGTCATCAGCTGACTCTCATAATAGGATGTAAAGGGTTGGGCTTGCATCACATTCTAAGGATTTTGGGAAGGGTTTCCCCTTACCGATCTGACAGGCATAGGTGTTGAGCCTTGCCCGAGGTTCCATTGGCTATGGAAGGGGTTTCTGTCAGTCGACATCCCTGATGAGGGAACAAATCCCTACCATGGATTCCAAGGTCCTTGTGAGGAAGGAATTCCTAAGTTTTCCCCTTGTGTAAGAATAGTACCCTGTATAGGATGTTGTTGTCCATAACCGGGGTTTCCCTCAACCGAGACGGTAGCTGAAAAGAAAGCGTTGTTACCAAATGAATCGAACAAAGAGAATGATGTCAAACCTACCGACATGCTATAAGTAGGAAGTCCTTGACTACCTGCTACAAACAAACTATAGTTTACGTTCGACCCGACGAAGTGTTGGTGGGAACCACCGAGCGAAGGGGATGAAGGAGGTATATGACCCCCTCCATAAGGGAAAATGTTATAGGTAGTTGAAGTGCCCCCCATGGATCCTTGCAGAGGATTTTTGGAGCTCCCTTCCCCAAGACCTAATGTCTGTAGAGTGGAGTGGGAAAGGACAGTGCTCGTACTAAAGCTAGGCATCCCATATGAGAACCGAGGGCCTGTGGCACTTTGGGTGAACAGAGAAGTGATTGCCACCATATTCAAAATCATACCATTTCCCAAGGTAGAGGTAGTCGATACTATAGTGTTCCAGACTGATGATGTTTGGTTAGGAGGTGAAACACCCCCTGTAGTGACAGTCGTAGAGGAAATACGAGTATTCCCTGAAGAAGTAACAACATTTGTTTCCATTGTTGCTTGTGACACTACCTAACGCTCATAAGGTTGAACCTGTACAATGATGGGCACTGATATATAAGTGATTAGAGGGTTATATAGACCAAGAGATTGTTCTCTGAGGTCAGAAATGATTGGTTCCTCTAGAATCAAATTTTTTCCTCTTGGAGATGACCCAGGCATAGTTTCCTGTAACACGGTCACCTCAAAAGACCCTTGCTGGTTTATTTTTCGCCTTAGCAGTGGAGGGGGTGGCTCGAGATCAACTAGCGGTAGGCCCAAAATACTTCACGACTAGTGGACCTCCTATTGTTGCAAAAAACACCCTACAGACTAGAAAAATAGAGTTCAGACTTTGCATGCAGATTTGACCGAATAGAAACTACCTTCTACCTAAATCCCTAGATTTAAATCCCCTTTTCTCAGTAAATGCATGGAAAGAATCACCTACCTTATTACCGGCGTTCAATGTCAATCCTCCATTGTGCTTGATTACTTGTTTGCACTGCTCCTTCCAAATATGACCTGCACTCAAGACAAACAACAACTATGCATGCATGTTACTTCTATACTCAAGGGTTAAAAATCAAACATAAACTAATCAAACCATAGACAGTTCATGAATTGGGACGGGAAAAGAAATATTTTTATTACTTAAAGTGAGTCAACTTACAAAATTTGAGATTGTCCACCACTCCTTGAACCTGATCCTGGGCTCCTCTTCTTCTGTCCTTCAACCGCTTTACGTTAAATATCCTTTGGCATGAGGAAATGCTAAAGGGTTGGGACAATGGAATACGTAAATGGGCAGAGTTTCTTCGCTATATTTTTTCCTCCTCCAAATGGTACCCCTACCCCTTATTTTATAGGCTAGAAGGAGCTAGGGTTTTGGACGAACCCTTGGCCATGCATGGCCGGGAGTTTCAGTTAACTCACCCATAGCTTTTTGTTCCGTCGGCAACTTTCCTTTTTTCCTACTATTGTAGGTACACACGGGCTGTTGTGAGTCATCCAGCGTGTACATGCATGCATTAATGTGTTAGGGTGCGTGGGCCTTTACACAAGAGGATTTTCAAAGAGTTGTTCAGTAGAGTTTTGGCAAAGAAGGGAAATGAGTTGGTCTGATGCCATGTAAGCATATGTGGTGCAATTTAGGGTTATAACACCTCCTGATCCTCCACTGTGAGAGAATATCAATGACACACTAGGGATTTCTATAATCATTTTAAAAACTAGCACACACTAGAAAAAGTTCCTATGAGGTAAGACAAACAGATCACCAGCTAGTTGGAAGAACAGTTACAACAACCAATACTAGAGAAACTTACTGGTGCAAGTGAAACTCGAATACGAAATCACCCTCCGGGTATACTCTGCAAAGTGTGGGCCTATGTCTACCCTAGGTACCATGATATACCCCCACAGTCACCTATGTAAGTCACTAATATAAAGGCAACTAGGTTGCCAACACGCAAAGAATCACCAGGAGGGTATAGTCGACAGTCGGGTGGACCACAATGAGCAGGGTATCAAGCCCAAAAACTATCAAGGGTATCGAAAGCAAGTGTTCCACAAGACAACTAAGGACCTTGAATGGATTCAATACCCATGAAGCTCTGTGGAAAATGCGATCAACGGAATCCCAAGATAAGCCCTCTATATGTGTTCTCCACTACACTTGGTCTGGCTTTGGAGGGGTTATCTCTGCTACCTTTCCGCATGCGACCTCATGTTTATCCCCTGTGTTAGAGGGGGGTCCCAGATAACTTTCACACTTACTAGAATTTCAAGCACTCCCTAGCTCAGACTCTTATGTTTGTTTTTGTAGCCTTGAAGAGTTTCCTCTCCAATCCTAAATCAAGTCTCTAGCTTAGACTAAATTGATGAACCCTTCAAACACAAAGTCTAATAAATTTTAATTAGGCATTAATTTTAGTGGCTATCTTAAGTCAAAAGGAATGAAAGTGAAACCAGTGATGTTCTTTAAGAGACAAAAGAGAAGAACATAAGATGATACTGGAAACAAAAGTACTTCTTTCTTCACAGATAAAGATTTTCCAATTGAAACTCTTTCACCAAAATTTTTGTAACTACTTTTTTCAGATCTTTGAAAAGAAAAAATTAAAACAAGATTTCCCTTGATTACGAGCTACTTAATGTCCTAAGCATTCAAGTAAAGAACTTAAGAAAAATTTATTTTTCCTTGGTAAACAAAGAAACTAACCTAAACTACTTTACCAAACAAAGTAATGAAAGAATTTTTTTTATTGTTTTATGCTTCAAAACAAGAAATTTGAAAATGAATTTATTTTCTTCTAAAGCAAAAAAGGGAAAAATACCGACAAGACAGGACCAAGAAATAACTTCTGGCCCAATCGCAGATTGCAGGGAGTCACTGACAATACCAAATAGGCAGATCCAAGCAGACTCACCAACTTGTCTAAAATCCCTATTAAAGAAAACGCAAGAAATATTTTGATGAAAAGAAAGCTATGCTAAGGTCAGACCTAGGCTACAAACTGTTAAAACAGAGACTAGGGCTAGATCAAGAAGACCCCTGAGAAATATGACTTCTAACAGGGAAGGGGATGACTACCTATTCTTTGCAAAAGATCTTCTCAACACAAGCATGCTATTGTCACTTCAACATCTAGTGTATGTATGTGGGTTGTCCAAAGGTAGGGCGTGTATGCACATGTGCAGGCCCACTATAGGCCACATACACCTCTACAACTCCTCAAAAAAATGAAAAAACAACAGTTTAGCACAGGCAGGGAGTACTCGTATGAAAGACCAACATCCCTTGATGAAACAAAAGCTCACAAAAACTCAGAAAATGGTGAATGAATTGATTCAAAGCACCCAAAAAGAAATATCCCCAAAGACCCTAGAGGCTTCCCCAGTATGGTCACCAATTCTGCTATAGCGGGAAAACCCCTCTACAGACTACACAAAGGGCCTAAAGTGTAGGTAGAGCTAACCGTCTAAAGTCTCCTATTTTTTATCACTATCCCAACATTACCCCACAATCATACATAAAAGACAAGAGAGAGGGATCCGGTAGGACTACCTTAAACTCCACGTCCGGTGTCGATCCCTTTGTGCTTGGTTGTTTCCTGACTGAAAATATCCTCCCAAGCCCGACCTGTATTCATCAAAAGACAAACAAGAAACTACAAGCATGCATTCTACATATGGATTAGTGGGTTAGACATCATAAACAAGAAATGTAAACAAATCATATAAGTTCAAGACGTCATTTGG
>JZKD02S1640272.1:128699-141233 GCA_000966675.3 Picea glauca | reverse complement strand
AACATCAACAACATCTTGAACATTGACAGGAATATCTATAAATCATCGTAATTTTTTCTCATCATCAATATCATCATCTAAAATAGGGAGCTAGGATGGAATCATCATCTGCATCAACATGGATTAATATAAAACTAATACATCATCATCATCAATAACAACACAAGGATGATACAACATCAACAATAGTAGCATCACAACATGAAGGCTGGACCTTCATCAACAACAAAAACATCACAACATGAAGGCTGGAGAATCATCAACATCAACACTAGGCTGGAAATATTCAGCATGAAGTTGGCATCTCAACAACATCAACATGCGGATGGAAATCTTCAGCATGAGAATGGAATCTCAAAATCATCAACACAAAGATGGAAGTATTCATCACTAGGATGGCATCACAACAACATCATCATGAAGATGGAAATCTTTAGCACTAGGATGGCATCACAACAACATCAACACGAAGCTGGAAATATTCAGCACTAGGTTGGCATCAACACTACTCCCCCTTTCGAGGGAGGTTATTTCGGACTACACCAATCTTATCTTGAAAGTGCGAAAACTTTACATGAGATAGAGGCTTGGTCAAAACATATGAAACTTGTTCATCTGTGCTAACATACTATATATTTATGGCTCCTCTTTGCACCATATCACAGATGTAATGATGTCGTATCTCTATGTGTTTTGTCTTGTCATGGAAAACAAGGTTCTTTTTCATTTTTATGAAACTCTGGTTATCACATAGGATCATGGTTGCTTCCATCTACAAATCAAATAGACCTATCAACAAATTCCAAAACCATATGTCTTCTCAACTGGTGGAACATGCAACAATCTATTATGCTTCTGTCATGTTGAGAGAAATGCTTGATTGTTTCCTACTCTGCCATGAGATCATGGCTGACCCCAGACTGAAACAACATCTTGAAGTTCTATTTTTGTCAGAGACACTTCCATCCCAATATTAATCGGTATAACCACTCAATCTAAAGTCATGATCTCCATTATAACTGAGATCACAATCTAATGTACCCTTAAGGTACCTCATCACAAGTTTTGCAGCAACCAAGTCAATACTTCCGGGTTCTACCAGAAATTGACTTGAGGTGTTCACAACAAAACACATATCTGGATTGGTGTTCATCAAATACATCAAGGATCCAATGATCTGTCTATACAGTGTAGCATCAATCAATTCTAATGAAGTTTCAACCAAGAGCTTCAACTTTTTCTCCATGGGTGTGTTCATGGAATTTCACTCCAACATATCAAATATCTTCAGTGTTTCAACTACATACTTCCCTTATTTAAGGAATCTCTTCTCTGGTCTCTTCTAGACCTCAAGACCTAATAAATAGTGCATTAGGCCAACGTATTTCATCTCAAATTCTGCAACGAGCTTCTTCTTACAATAAGTGATGAAATTTTCTTCTCTAGTTAAGAACAAGTCATCCACATACAACATCAATATAACAGGTTCATCATTTATAACCTTGAATTAAAGGTTAGATTCAAATTTACTCTTGGTAAATCCCAAGCTCATTAGGAAACTATCAATCCTTCCATACCAAGATCCAGGACCTTGCTTCAATCCGTACAGATCCTTCTTCAACTTTCATACATGAGTCTTCCTGTTTTCAACTTCAAACCCTTGATTTTTTTCTATATACACTTCTTCTTCAATGACACCATTCAAGAAAGTTGTTTTCACGTCCATCTGGTGTAACTTCCACTTCATCTTAGCTGCAAGAGCTCTGATGGTTCTGATTGAAGTGTATATGGATACAGGAGAAAATATCTCTTCATAGTCAATGCCTTCCTTTTTAGAAAAGCCATGAGAAACAAACCTTTCTTTGTATTCTCAATACTTCCATCAACAACATGTTTAATTTTGAAAATCCATTTGGAAGACACCACATCCTTGCTCTTTGGTCTACGAACTATTTCCTATACATCATTATTTATAATGGATTGGTATTCTTGTGTCATGGCATCTTCCCATTCTTTCTTTTGAATAACTTCTTCAAATCAAGTAGCCTCCTTCTCTAAGAGATCACACATCAAATCCATATAACTAGAAAATGGCTTGGGTTTTTTGACTTGTCTCATGGTTCCTTCGGGGGAACCATACTTATCTCCATCTTGAATAAGTTCCCTTTCCCAGGATGGCTTTCTCTTGTGGGAGATCATCATCTGGGGAGGTTCTTGGGATTCTATTATGTCATGATCTTCTAGAATCTCCTCATCGGGGGAAGTTATGACTTCCCTCATTGGTTCTACAACTCTGGGAGCCACAGGTTCTTCTTCATATACTTCTTCGAGCTGGAATATTCTTGATTTCTTGAGTTTTTCATATTCATCAAAGGTTACATCCATTCTGATCTCAATATCATGGTAACCTAGAATATAAACTATGAAGGTCTTGGAGACCTCACAGTATCCAAAAAATATTCCCTTCTTTCCTGAAGGGTCCAACTTGGTTCTCTTCTCTTTCAGAATGTGTACAAATACTAGACATCCAAATATTATGAGATGGCTTACTTCTAGATTCTTTCTGGAGAAAATATCTTCAGGGGTCTTGAACCCAAGTGCACTATGGGACAATCTATTTTGTACATATACTATTGTTTTTGTTGTTTCTTCCAATAAGTGCATTGGAAGATCTTGATCATGGATCATAGTCTTCACTACTTCCATTATAGTTATGTTCTTTCTTTCTGCTACACCATTTTTTTGAGGATTGTAGGGAGTGGTGAGCTCCCTCTTGATCCCGTAATATTGGAAACAGTTTGAAAACTCTTTTGAGGTGTATTCTCCTCCATTATCTGACCTGAGTATCTTGATATTTATTTCAGAGATATTCTCTATCAAGGCTTTGAATTCCTTGAATTTAATGAACACTTCATCTTTTGATTTCAAAAAGTAAACCCAGGTTTTGCGAGAACAATCATCAATAAAAGACACATAGTATACATACCCACTGATGGAGGTTGATGGCATTGGGCCACATACATCTGAGTGAATGATATCTAGGACTCCTTATGCTTCATTGTCTCTCTTCAGGAAAGGGTTCTTGATGTTCTTTACTTGTGCACATCCGTTGCACACACCTTCATGGTCAACCTTGAATTCTGGTAGACCTGTAACTTCCTTGCTTAAATATGGTAATGAATTTTAGTTGATGTGAGCTAGTCTTCTATGCCAAAGTTCACATGGATTCTCAATGGAATAGGTGAAGGTTGTGTCTCAGTGACCCTTGAGCTTATACAAGCCACCTTATTCTTTTCCAATAACAATTGCTTCTTCCATGGTTTTTTCTTCAGGCCACATAATAAATTCTCCATCTATGAAGGAAACTTTGAAGCCTTTCTTATCTAAAGTTGAGATAGAAAGTAAGTTCTTTGTCAAAACTGGTACATATAGTACATCCTTCATCTTCATTGGGGTCCCTGAATCAAGTTTGTAATTTGAGTCTCCTATTTCTTTGATAGTGTATTGATAGTCATCTACAAGTGTAACTTTTTGGGGAATTTTTTTTTTGTAAGGCAAGAGAGAATGTCTCTTTGACCTATCATGTGATTGGAAGCACCACTGTTTATGATCCAAGTGTCCTCACTAGGTGACACTGATCTTGAGAGGGAAGAGATTAAGACATAGTCTTCAATCTGTTCTTTTATCATCTTTGTGGGTGGATCTTCATCTTAAAATGTATGGGAATGGTGCCTCTCATTTATCTTCTTGTATTCTTCTCGTATAGCTGGAAAATTCTTAGCAATATGTCCCATCATGTCACAATGGTAACATTGGTAGGATGAGAAATCTTTTTCTCTTCTTTGACATTTCTAAAACTTCTGGAATCTCCTTGGAGGGTGAGATTCTTTATTTATGAATTTGTTTTGTGGGTGAGACTCCTTATGAGTTTATTTCTAGAAGTAATACCTATTTCTTCATCCTTTAGTATGAGTAGCTAGGGATTTATCTTCATATCTTGATAGTAATGCTTCTCGGTTAGCTACTCTTGCTTCTTCTTGAACATATTCTTCCCAAAGAATGTCAAAGTTTAATTTCTCCTTTCTAGCACAAATAGTTTGGACGAATGCATCCCAAGGTATTGTGAGACCATTAAGGGATATCATTATATGTTTGTTTTCATCTAGAGTATCACCAATTTCTTCTATATTTTCTTTGAATTGTGATATTCTAGATAAATATTCCTGAATTATTTCTCCTTTCTGCATCCTTGTACTTTTGAGTTGAGTTCTTAGATTCACCTTTAGATTGATGTTATTTCCTTCATACAATCTAGTTAGGGCCTCAAACATTTATTTTTGAGTCTTCTTTGAAGCCACTTGAGGAATCAAGTGATCTTTAATAGAATCTACAATGATTCTTTTGGTCCTAACTGTGTCCTTTTGGTGTTTTTCTTTAGTTGCATCATCAATAGGTTTTGGTACATCTTCTTTGATGAATATTGCTAGGTCATTCTCTTCAAGAATGAGTGAAATACTATACTTCCAAGCATGGACATTTTCCACACCTTCTAGCTTGTCAACAAGTTTAGTGCTTGCAGACATCTTTACCTAGAGCTAGGAAAATGACCAAAAATTGAAAATGCTCATAATTTAATTTTGAACTTACCAGGAGGTGTGCTTGTATGAGGCAAGTATCCTGATGCAGTTAGATTTAAGAAAATCCATTTTTTTCCCCTTCAAACTTGACCAACAAAATTTTGGACTAGTACTTCTGGTACTAGTTCTGGTTTCCTGGTTTTCTGGTACTTCTGGTTTTCTGGTACTAGTGAAAACAAGGGTTTCACTTTCCGAGAGTTCTATCGACTGAAAAAAGTGAGTTGAAGGTGCCAAAGACTTCACTAGGCTAGGGCACACTTTTCTAGATGATTTTTAGGCTAATATTCCTCTTCAACAAAATCCCTAATTTACTTGTATGAAAACAATGACGTTTTTCTTTATCCAGTGAAAGATGGTCTCTTCAATTTAGCTATGAACCCATGTTAAGGTTTAAGCTATTATTAGGTTTATTTTCAATTTACTATATAACCATATCATATATAGGATCATTGAGAGAAGCAAAATCACAAGATACACAACATTTATCCCGGGAAACCCTCATGGGGGAGAAAACCCAACAAATACTTCCTTAATATAGATACCCAATACAATGCCAAGACAATAAACCAAAAAAATAGAGAATATCCAACACTGATAAATGCACCTCTCTCTTCCTTCTTCTCCCAACTACAACTACCAAACTTGCGCAATGGATGAGTGAATGAGTGAGTGATCAAATAAGGTGTTGGCTTCCTTTATTTATACAAATTGGCAGGTGCTGGAAAGGTGTCTCTTCATTGGGCAGGGTTGACTTCTCAATTTGCATAATATATTTAGGGTTTGACCAATCCACAAAATAGGAATTAGTCAATTACAATGCTCAACATGATCAATCCACAAAAGGGGATTGATCTAATGAATAATAATTCAATAATAAATATAATACTCTTTGCAATTACAATATTTCAATAGGGTTTCGACTCTAATTCCATCCTAACCTACTCTACTCTACAAAATTTTGGTCTCGAGGAAGGGAGCTCTAATGCGCCCTTATAAGGATCTATCATGGGAACCACTGCCCCATTTAACGCTATCCATTACAGTGGGGGTAATATCCCTCCTCCATCCCCTTCACTTGTAGGAACTTTCCAGTAGTCAATCGGGCTTAACAATAGCTCTAGTTTGTTCAGTGGGGAGACTCATGGAGCCCAGTCCTATATGAATCTGATAGGGTCTATTCCTTTTTCTTTGTTCGGTGCATTTGGAAATAATTATTTCTCATCGTCTACATTCTCGACAAGGGGAAACCTCATTTTTCGTCAACCAAACCCTATGCAAGGATTAATTACTTCACGAGTGATGATGGGAGTTTACTCCTCACAAGGTCTTGTAAATCCATGGTAGGGCTCATTTCCTTTGCAAGGGATATAGATCAGGGGAAACCCCTCCCACATTTAGTGGAACCCAAGTTAGGGTTCATTATCTATGCTAGGAGGGTTGATTGGGGGCATCCCCAACCAAGGTCCTTGGAATATTGTGAGGGAGAAATCTCTACACAAGGAATTTCATCCAACTACGGTAATCAGTCGGTGATGCAGAATCAACTGCAAACTCCTTTCATTGACCAGGGCCACCATGGTTTCTACCAAAACCCTAACGAGTAGGAAAATATTTCCTGGAAACCTGGTGCCAGTCAAAATCTAGGTCCCTCTTTTCCTTTGAATCCACCACAACCTAGAACCTCTACATTTTCCAAACTTGTCAAGGTTGTTGAACAACCTGATCTATCATGATCTACATTGGCCCCCCATGCTGACTAAGTTTCCTTCAGACATCCCTAAGTTTGAAGGAAATATTGACGAATATCTAGGTGATCAGGTTACGATATTTCATTTATTGTGCTCATCCAACTCATTAAAGGTTGATTTCATTAAGTTTTGTTTGTTTCAATGCACTATTATAGGGGGTGCCAGAAAATGGTATATAGAGCTCGATAACTCGAAGTACGCTTAATTTAATGACCTGGTTATGGTTTTATTAAACCATTTATAGTTATTGGTAAGATACGATGCCGACCCAAAGTTGTTGGCCAACTTTGAGCAAACAAAATCCGTCCATATCTCGGATCACATCTGAGAATGGCGTCGATGAAAGAGCTTGAGTAAAGTTAAGGTCCCTCCCTCATTTTTTCTCGAGTGGTTCCTAAAGTCCTTGGTTCCTTGTTTAACCAAAGACGTCGCGACATCCATAGTTTTTTCCGAATAAGAGGCTATCATGAGAGCTCAACAACTGGAGTTGATTTACTCTCAATCTGGTATATTGTACGAGATCCTTCCTAATGCACCACGGTCTACTTTTGAAAAGACCAAACATAATTTTGGGCCTCATGTCAATGGAATAATAGGCTCAACACAGATCAAGCTCACAAATCAGTTGACTAATAAATTACAACATTTATTGATTCAACAGATTGTGGCTAGCCAAACTCCTAGTTTGGTTGTCCTCGTAACCCAAACGTCAGATGTATGCAATGTGGAATTAACGAATCCCAAGGGTAACTAGAAATCCGAAGGAAAGAGGAAATATAAAAAAAAGAAGGGTAAGGGAGATACAAAGGCTGCAAATAACATTGGCGAGGGTAAAAATGAAAATAGGAAGGTGAAGTTTCCATGTAAGATTTTCACAAACAACCACTCGACTCACCAATTCCCCCAGCTTGAGAAAGACCAAATGCTATTGGCACAAAAAAATATTTCCATGTTAACCAACCCTTTTCCACAAGGGAAAAATATGTCTCAAGCTTCCTCATCCAAGAATACTCCTAGGGGAAATCAGGGAGCCCCCGCGCCTAATACTAACAATGGAGCCACAAAAAATTATATGCTGAGATATGGTGCTAATGTTTAAACAAGTTCTCATAATTACGGAATGCCAGAATATATTGAGAAAGGAAAAGAAGCCTCCAACCCACCACCTCCTCTTCAAATTGAGAAGATTCTTATCACAACCTAAACGTAAGGGTTGCTCAGAATTACTCCATTGTGGAGGATCTAGTACAAAATCCTTGTGTGATGTCTACTTTGGAAGTCCTCCAGAGTTTCCCCTCACAGACGAAATATTTTTTTTCTTCCTTGGGAGTGATTGAGACTACTAACTTGGTAATGATTGTTTTTTACCCTATAGATTACAAATGTCATCTTCCTCACCATGTCACTTTTCAAATAGTAGTGGTGTACGCCATGAAATCGTTGACATGGAGAATTTTTCGTATGGTGGTTGATGAGGGTGTCTCGACCTGCGTGATGTCATTGGCATGTTGGAATTCCATTATCCAACCTTAGTTGTCTCCATCGTGCACGTTTCTAACCACATTTGTCGGTCTATATTTTATACCACATGGCATAATTCCCTCATTCCTTGTGTAGTTGGAGGGAAAAACCATGTGCATCAAGGTAGAAGTAGTCGATGCACCTCTCGACTAAAATATTTTGTTAGGGTGGAGTTGGACCTATGCTATGACAATTGTTGTATCCAAAAAAATTTGGGTCTTATGTTTTCCTCATCAAGGTAAGATCATAATCGTTGATAAATTATCCTTCTCCATCTTGACCCTTCATCGAGGGCATCCACGGTCCCAATGATTGACAACCCGCAGCCAGGAACTGTCAACTTAGGTGTCAGATTGTTTCCATATTTAATGTGGACATTTGATTATCTGTCGTCTGCTAATGATGTAAAGTTTGTTTCGGTTGTCCCCAACCAGCCGAAGGCTACGATTTTTCAAGTTGCTTCTTTTATAATGAGTTACTTTAATGACATGTGGATTTTACCTTCCCCATTGTCTTCGATGGAAGGGGTAGGGCACCCTGGAATGGCTATTCCCTTATCCATTGTTGAGGTTGTGTACAGTATTTTCCAAAAAGCCTTGGAAAAACTTGATTTGGCTCCCCCATAGGGGTTAGATCCCATTCTTAAGCCTATTTTGGATCAAGACTCTCTCACCACACATGATCCTTTTGACTTAGTATTTCCCTCTGACAAGGTGATTCTGGAGGCAATGACTGGTCTGGATAGACCTTGGGACGATATTCACCACAGATCTTATTTTTTACCTGAGCCGAGGAGAATAGAGGCAAGAGAGTTAACTACAACCATGAATGGATATTCCCCTTGTCTTGTTAACCCTTTGGCCATGCCTAGAATATATGTTCAGGGAAACATGGAAAGTATACCTGAAACAATTCCTATCGACATATCTAGAACCCATGGCATTGTGGAAAAATTCTTTGTCGGATCAAATTGTTCCCCTGAAGAGATTCAAATCTATATTGAATTATTTAGAGAGTTTCACAGCATATTTTCCTAGTATTATGAGGATATGCCAGACATCAACCCACATATCGTTAAACAAAAGATCACAACTTACCCCGATGTTAAGCCTGTATGACAGAAGCTTCACCCAGTCAATCCTAGCAAGGCAATGACAATGAAGGCTATGGTAGAGAAACTCATCAAGGTTGGTTTCATCTATCCAGTGCAATTGACATAATGGGTGTCAAACCTTATTCCTGTCAACCAAAATCAAGGTATGATCCGTGCATGTATGGAATTTTGTGATCTGAACAAAGATTTACTGAAAGATAACTTTCCAACCCCATTCGTTGACCATATTTTCGATGAATGTGTAGATTGTGAGGTATTTTATTTTATGGAATGTTTTTCTAGGTACAACCAGATTCATATCAAGCCCGAGGACCACACATAAAACAACATTTATTTTTCCTTGGGGTACATTTGTATACAGGAAAATTCCCTTTGGCCTTAAGAATGTTGAGCCACTTTTTAGTGGTCCATGGTGTTTGTCATCCATGACCTCAAACACATATTCGAGGTGTATATTGATGATATGACATCAGGTTCTCATAAGATATCCGATCATGCCTCCCATTTACAACTTATCTTTGAGAGGTGTCGCTACTATCAGATTCACCTTAATCCAAATAAGTGTAGTTTTCATGTGAAATAGGGTCGCTTGTTAAGTTTTATCATGTTAACTAAAGGGATCATGGTGAATCCTATGAAGGTTGATGCAATATTTCAATTGCCTCCCCCATGCACAATCCCCCAACTTCAAAGTCTACATGGGAAAGCCAAATTTTTTTGGTGTTTTGTTTCCAAATATGTCGAATTCACTAAAGGGTTTATGCGTCTCTTGAATAAAGGGATACCATTATATTGGGATGAAGCGTCTCAATGCTCTTTCGAAGCATTGAAATGTGCTCTGACCTCTTCCCCTTTTCTCATTCCTCCAGATTATGGCAAGAATTTCTTATTGTACTTAGTTGTCATAGAGTTTACTATTGGCATGATCTTGGTCCAAGAGGATGATGCGCTTGAAGAGCATGCTATCTACTATCTTAGTCGAGGCTTGGTAGGACCGGAACTCAACTACACACATGTTGAGAAACGTTTTTTAGTAGTTGTTCATGTTGTCCAATGGTTTCTTCATTACATATTACTTCAAAAGACCACTATGGTAGTTCTTGTGAACCCTTTTCAATATGTGTTAACATGATGTGTCATCGTCAGGAAAATCAATCGATGGATAGTCATCCTATAAGAATTTGACTTGGATTTTTTTAGGTTGAGTCTAAAAAGTCCTTGGTCTTTAATGAACTAATCTCATAAATTTTGGTCGAGAGTCATAAAAAATTTCTTGAAGAGCCACTAATCAATGGGGATCTTTTACTTATTGCATCTTCGGACCCTTGGTATGGAGATATACTTGTGTATCTTCAGACTTTGAAGTGTCTGTCTTTTTCTTCTTGTGATGAGCATCGACGAGTACACCATCAAGTGAGGAACTATCTCATCACTGATGATAATTTATATCATCAACGAGTGGATTTAATTATTTGTTGTTGTCTCACTCACAAAGAGGAAGAAATTGTGTTGAATGAGTGTCACACTGGAGCATGTGGAGGTCACTTGTTTGGGTTTGAAACAACCCAGAAAATTATTCACACTAGATACTTTTGGCTCTCATTGATCAAATATTGTGTAGAGGTGGTCAAGAAGTGTCACCCATGCCATATATTCTTTCGGAAGATGCAGGCCCAACCTGCTCCCATGTTTCCAATTATTTTTGTTGGTCCCTTCACCAAGCGGGGAATTGATTTTACTACATGCCACCCGGTTTCAGCTAGGGGGCATCACTATATCATCATGGTGGTAGAATACTTCACTAAGTGGGTCGAATCCATGCCAACATTCAACAATGAAGGAGAAATGGATGCACTTTTTTTTAACCAGATTGTATATAGGTTCAGTATTATGAAAGATATTGTCATAGACCATGGCAATCACTTCCAGAACAAGATGATGTCCAAGTTAACATCAAAATTGGGGTTTAAGAAAGAAAATTTGTCACCTTACTACCCACAAGTGAATGTTCAGGTAGAGGATGTTAATAAGTCTCTCAAGACTATTCTTCAACAGATGATCAATTCATCCAAGTTGAATTGGCATTTGATGTTGTACTCGACACTTTGGGCTTATCGAACCTCAGTCAATATTGCTACTAGTTTTTCTCCTTTCCAACTTGTACAAGGGATGGAGGAATTTTTTCCTATAGAGTGCCAAATCCCTTCTCTTAAGTTGGAAGTGGAACTACTTCCCAACACTACTCTACTTGAAGAGCGTATTTTATATCTCGAGTAGCCCGATGAGTAGCGTCGATATGCAGCCTTGGACAACGAGGCTCACAAACAAAGTTTCAAGTGTCAATATGATTAGTCTATCTGCCCTTGAGTTTTCTCCAAAGGTGATTTTGTCTTGGTCTATGACCAAGATAAATATCCCTTGGGGGTAGGGAAATTCCAACTCATGTGGTTTGTATCGTTCATTTTTAAGAAATTTTTAGAAAAGGGTGCCTATCAATTGGTTGATTTCGAGGGTAACACTTTATCGAAGCCTAGAAATGGGATCTACCTTAAGAAGTATTATGCTTAGATCAGTCACCTGGGTGTGACTTCTTGTATATAATGTACAACTTTATTTATACATTCTTGTCTTTTTGTTTTATAGACGTGTAGTTTATTATGTTTCTCTTCACTATGGCAAATGTCAAGTGAATATGAGGTCTATGTTGGGTTCGCAGACGGTGTTAGCCGACACACTCGGAGGCTTGATTCCGCAACTTGGGTGATATTTAGACCCTTTGGTTAGTTGATTTCTTTTAGAGGTATTTGTCTGGGCGAAGCAACCAATAATGTTGTCAAGTATAATGTCATAATAGAATTACTACATGATGCCTTGTCACATGGTATTTCTCACCTCTGAGTTTATCTAGATGCTCAATTGGTCATGTATCAGTTAAATGGAGTATATCATGTATATGATCCCACCATTCATCGAAAATTCCTTAGGGTATGTCTCTTAGAACACTATTTTGATTATATTAATTATATTCATGTTCCTAGGAGATCTAATCAACTAACTGGTACATTGTCTAATCATGTATTATATTGGAATATTGCTCACACATAAAAGTAAAAGCACACACATACATGTACATGTAAATACATTTGTACAAAATGTTTATCCATAAGGAAAAAACATGTATATATATGATAATGTGTCCAAACAAAATAATGTCACGAGTACAAAAGTGGGCCATAAAGCCTCAATTAGAACTGGTATACATTGTTAGGCTCAAGCCCTCACTACATAATAAAATAAAAAAGGTTCCCTCGGCACATATGTGGTCCAATACTAGCTATGGCCTATGATTGTTGGCCCTAGTATAATGAACTACGACATTTGCAAGACATAGAAACAACTATACCCAAGTCCTGGGTACCCCCACAACATGCGGCTGCATGACTTGGGGAATTTCCTCTATCTCTGTCATTGGCATTGCATGAGTGAGAGATGTTAGGTTCCTCTCTACTCATTG
>JZKD02S1640272.1:92290-106227 GCA_000966675.3 Picea glauca | reverse complement strand
AAGGATTTTCCTCGCCTTCTGCTTTCTTGGATTTTGGTGCCATCACTATGAAAATACCTACAATTCAAACAAAATGTTAGTGGGGATGACTGTGGTTTTGGATGGCTTACTGGAACATAGGTAAGACAGGGATAATATCTCTGGTGTGAGGAAAAAGTAAACAATGGGAGAATGAACAGAAAGAGTGGTTTTGAGAAAACGGATACTCGTTGGGCGCGAGGGACAAATCAACAAGCTAATGGATAAGTTAGCCAGTAATAAATTGCCAACGGGTCTTTTGGATCATGAGATGGAAGGTAACAATGAATGAAGAATACGACCAGGTGATGTGGCGGGTGTTGATTGGGAAGTGACCATGGTGAAGGGACTTGTAATGGGAAAACAAGGGGAATGGACTGATAGAGTTATGAGACATGACCCTTAGGAGAAAAGGTGGAAAATGATGTCATGGGGTGACGGGGGGTATGTCAAAAAGTGGTAAGTGGTACATGGCAGGAGTATGTAGCAATGGATTCCTGCCACGTAGAGAAAAAGGCCCACCATAAAATCAATCCATTCCGGACCCCCCCCCCCTCTTTAAAAGAAGATCGGTCGGGGGGGGCCAAAAAATACCATCATCCGTCCATCAGTGCGCCTGCCACTGGACCATAGATCTAAGCGCGATGTTTAACCAACATTCCAGACCCCCGCCCACCATTAAAAGTAAAAATGGTCAGGGGGGTCCAGAATTCAATCTCAACCGTGGATCTAGGCGCTGACGCCTCGGCTGTTCACATGCACATCATTGTTAAATATGATTCTGGACTCCACCCCCACCGCTAAATGTAGAACGGTTGGGGGGGATCCGGAAAAACTTATCAACAGTAGATCTCAGTGCCAGCACCCTACCCATTCATCAGTGCATTGTTTTTAATCTGTGAGCGCAAACCCCTATTTTCTCTAAAAACTTAGGATAAGTGTTTTAAGTGGGTTTTTCCAAGATTTCCCTATTTTTATCACCATGGGGTTAGAAATTCAACTTTCAAACATCAAATATAGGGTTCAACATCGATCATCATGTATTTTTTATTGAGATAAAGCAAACTAACCTATGCTATAACCTAATTATCTATGACATTTATCCCATATTAAACTATTGGACTAAGAAATTACTCTATCCTGGGGTTATTTGACCAAGATTAGGCAATTTGGTCAAATTTATTCACTAACTAACCTAATTTTCTTGGCTAAGATTAAACAGTTTAGCCAATCTTATTCACTACTCCTATCAACATCAATTTAAAGGACTTGGCCATGCTTAAACCGTATGGACCAAGTTATTGTTATTGCATGGGGCTTTATTTAAATTTCTTTTATGCCCTCTTTTATTCTTTCTTTTTCTTTCTTTGTTTTTGTTTTTGTTTTTCTTTCTTTTCTTTTTATTTTTCTTTTTGTTTTTCTTTCTTTTCTTTTCTTTTTTCTCAAATTATTTGCAGAATGAAAAATCATTTGGCAACCAAAACAATAAAAGGATAAAAATTTCAGTCACCAGTTGATCCTATAAATTATAGGGTTATAATAGCGGCTCCACTTGGGGATGGTACTCTCCTTGTGAAGTGCCAAGAATCTTGTTTTCTGATGTTTTGAAAAACTTTCTCCACCATTGCCTTTGTTGTTTGATTTGTTTTATTTTTGAAAGTTTGATGACAATGTTTAGTGGCTTAGGGCCTTCTCTATGGGCTTCAACCATCTGATCAAAATTATTCACTAGAAAAATTGTAAGCACAATAAAATGATTTTTAGAATGGAAAGGTGTGACTCAAGGTCCCTACTGAGGAGGTGAGTAGTGATTCAACATTCTTCCATTCACAGGTCCTCCTGGTAGATTGGTCCCATCATTGTTGTTGAGTAGGAAAGCATTATTTCCTCTAAATGCATGAATTATGTAAGGTCCCTTCCATAGGCTGTCGAATTTGCCATGCTTCCCCTTATCTTCATTTCAAGCATCCCATCTCAGAACCAAGTCACCTAGCTCAAAGTCATCTTCTTTAGTTCTTTTATCAAAGATCCTTTTTATGCTCTCCTGGACAACCTGACTTTTGTTGTATACTTCTTCTCTGGATTGTTTCAAGTGGATCATCTGGTTTATCCTTCTTCGGGAATCATTTGGCTTGGCTTGCATCTCTTGCAGCAGTTTCATGATAGGAACCCCTAAGGAGGTGGTAAGAACTGCTTCAGTGCCATAGACCAAATAATATGGGGACATACCAATTGACCTTTTAGTGGTTAGTCTGTCGGCCCACAGTGCGAATACCAGCTTGTTATGCCATGACTTTTTGTTTTCTTGCAACGTCTTCTTAATAATGTTCACCAGGGTTTTATTGGATGACTCAGCCGGCCCATTTCCCTGAGGGTAATAAGTTGTGGAGTGTCCCAAACCGATATCATACTGGTTACAAAAATCTATGAGCTTCTTAGAACGGAAAGAAATTGCATTGTCAGTTATGATTTTTCTTGGACACCCAAAACGAGACAAGATATTATTTTCTAGAAATTTAATAATGACAAAATTAGTAGCTTGCCTGCTTCGTACAACTTCAGTCCATTTTGTGAAATAGTCTGTAGCAGTAAGAATCCACCTGTGTTGGCCCGAAGAGGGAGGATGTATTTCTCCGATAAAGTCTAATCTCCATTGTTGGGAAGGAGATTCAACAGAGATTGGTTTTAGAGGCAAAGGGAGGAGATTCCTGCAAGTCAAAATAGTCATTCATTTTATCAAAGTGTTGTTGTGCGTTCAAGGGCCCTGTACCGTCGAACTATGGGAGTCTCGTTTGATAGTCTTGGGGCATGTAATGTAATGGTGCAGGCAATACCAAGGGAGCATATATGGCCACCATGATAGGTGGAGGGGGTGGGACAACAACCTGAATGATAGGTGGCGTGGTGGAATAAAATGAGGAGGACGAGGGACTCGCTGGCGCAGAGTGAGCGGTTTGAGGTTTTGCAGTGGGAGATAGTATTTCAGGGGTCCAGGGTTGCAGGATGGTTGGATCTAAAACGGTTTCAGTCACAAAGCTATCAGATTTCATTCTAAACAGGCTTTGTTCAAAAATGGTGTCGAAGTCGAGATCTTGAAGGGAAACAAGTTCCTCTGGAAGAGAAGGGGACCTGTGAAGGGGACTATGACTCCCTGAACCTTCTGCAATGGTCTTCTTCCTAAGTAACTGTTCTAGGTTATCATTTTCTATCACAGGTTCTAGGTCTGAGTGGGATCGAGTATAAGCTCGTTTAGGAGCCAGATTTTTTATTTTTTATATATTTTTATTTTTATGAATCTGAAATTACTAAGTACAAGCATTTAACAACCTCTCAACATTATTTCTTTCTCAGATTTATAATTTGTTCATAAACAAAGTTTTCTTCTAGGGAAAAAAGAAACCGTGGGGTTGAATGTTTGTTCAGTTCCCTAGTATGGTCACCACTATGTTAACGCTCTGTAAATTCCCAGAGGTTGTCAGAGTAGAAGAAATTTACAAGAGGTAACTTTATCCAACCACTTCGAAACTAGAATCTAGCCCTACCAGCTTCAAAGAGGGATCTCTCTGTATGATTTAGTTATGTTTTAACTTTGAGATATTAGGCTAGTTAAACAAAATAAGATTGAAAGGTTTTTGTTGTTTTGTTAAGTTGGCTAAAAAGGTTTTTATGCCTCCGTTGGGCTATGGGGTCTGTATTATATAGATAAAGTCCTAAACATAAATTAAAAGATCCTTTTCAAAGGGAAAGATAATGCATTCATTAGATCCTTTAGCAGTAAAGTGATGAATAGCAAAAAAGATGAGAATATCAATTAGAGTAAAGAAGCATTTAAGAATTTCTTCACTGTAATATCAGAAAGATAAACATTAAGATATTTCAAAGCCAGAAACAGGGTATACAAAGATGAATCCTGCAACATGATCTACTTTAAAAGATTAGATTAGAAAATAATATGACAATTGAGGGAGAAAAACATTTAACATAGAAAAGAAAACATCACCAATGAATAACACGCGAGAATCCTGTGAAACATCCCTTTGTATTACTGGAAGATCTCTTGATAAAAATTATAGTCTTTCTAGCTTACAAGGCATAAAGATCGACCCTTGGTACTTCAAAGTTTAAAGTATTTATAATAAAGAATTACATACRATCCTGTCATTAAAGATCAGGATGTGGMAAATTCTAAATTTAGCTAACTAACTCAACAAGATACAAAAATTTAGGAACTGTTTGATGATGTGTTGAAATCTTCATGCTGATTTCTGGGGTAAACTGTTGGTGAGTCCTCTACATGACCTCGTTTGATTGGATAGATGACTGGGCTTGGACACCTCATCTCCTACTYGATCATATTTCATAACTCTTCCCATCGAAGGTTACTGGGAATGACGACTTTGATAAATCTTCGGTATACTTCATCCATCTCTATATACTTGGAAAAACTTGGCTTGACGATAAAAATGTATTGGATCTCGTGTTGTATGTTGATGTCTGACTGGAAAGCTTCTAAGAATGCCTTTCCTATGATACTACCCTATATTCCCGAGAATTTCGAACTATCTTTAGCCACGGTGGATAGTTTCTTTTTATAATCAGAAAGTGTCATTAACTTGTCATTTATGACCCTTAAGCTAGGGAAGCCTTTCTTCTGTAGAGCTTCAATTTTGCTGAAAAATCTTTGCACTCCTATGTCCATAGTCTAGAATTTTTCCTCTAGTTGTAGCATCAATCCTCTTTTGGTCAGGACCCTCTTGACCTCAAGGATGGTTTCTATCGTATCTTCAATTTGCAAATCCTCTAACTCTTCTCTGGTTTTTGAATTCAGGAATTTAATGATCTCAGTGGCTTCTGCGGGCATCTCTCCCAATTCTCCTCTTATTTTCTCAATTGCCTGCTTGCTTCTTTGCACCGGTTCATTCTACTCGAACATGATTTGTATCATAGGCCATATTTCATTTATGGATTTGGTGATATCCATCCAAGGTATTTTTTCCTTGGGAACCTATGGTGTAGTGGTCTGTGAAATGATGACTGAAGGGTCCTGATGTTCTATCTCGACCAGAGTGTTCAGCTCCCATTCTGTTTGATTTGCGAACTTCTCTATCTCAGGCTTGGGTGTATGAACATATGGGACATTTTTATTTTTAACTCTCATCTCAGAAATTATCCCACACGGATCATAGTGCCATGTCAAGCTAACATGAAACTTCATTTCTTTCAACAGTATGTTTTCTTCCTCTCCGACGCTTCGGCTATTGCAGATGAAAGACCCTATTTTCCCTTTAATTATAAGCTGTTGTTTCTTTTTCAGAGACACAAAATGTATGTCATTGGAGTTAATCATTTCCCTTATGTACTCCAGGGAAAATATCCTCATGGGAAGATACTTGGGCAGTTTTTATGGAGCTAACTCCCATCCATATACTCTGATCTTGGTGTGGTTTTGGTAAAGATACCAGTCTCCAGTCTTTGCAAGGTCTGAGAGGTGTAATATCCTCTGAGTTTCCTCATTTATTATTGGTTCAGGTCTGCCACTGAGCATGCTTACCCTTAGGTGATAAAACTGCTCAATAAATTTTTTGAAACTAAACTCAGTTGAATTTTGTCTGAGTAGTGAAGTCCAAGCTGTTACCGCCTACGGTCTCCCGTCCTTGTCCATTTTCTGCATTGAAAAGGAGAACCTGTCTTCTTGAAAGAAAGTGAAAATGTAGACCAGTATTGAGGAATATCGGAACATGCCTTTTGAGGTGAAATTTGAGAACTGCTTGTGAATATTGTCCGCCAGGAAAGTGTTGCAGTCGAACTAAGTTGTGGGTCTTCCTTCCGTGGAGAAAATGGACAGAAAACCCAATATGGTTTCATCCACCCATTTGTCGGAAAAATAACCAAGCAAAGCACAGAGCGACAAAATGACCTGGTTTCCCTTCTCTGAGAATAGGGAGGAAGGGTACGGGGAATTTGTCTTGGGGAGCTAGGCAACTTGAGGGAGGAAAAGCTCGAAAATATGGGCTCTCTGAGGGAATGATAGTTTCTGGTATAGCTCTGTGATGACTTCGAGATTGAAAGGGGAGATGGATTCAGTTCTTGGTATCTACATCATCTGATCAATGGCCTCTGGTGTGATGAAAAAAAGAGNTTTGTATTACTGGAAGATCTCTTGATAAAAATTATAGTCTTTCTAGCTTACAAGGCATAAAGATCGACCCTTGGTACTTCAAAGTTTAAAGTATTTATAATAAAGAATTACATACGATCCTGTCATTAAAGATCAGGATGTGGAAAATTCTAAATTTAGCTAACTAACTCAACAAGATACAAAAATTTAGGAACTGTTTGATGATGTGTTGAAATCTTCATGCTGATTTCTGGGGTAAACTGTTGGTGAGTCCTCTACATGACCTCGTTTGATTGGATAGATGACTGGGCTTGGACACCTCATCTCCTACTCGATCATATTTCATAACTCTTCCCATCGAAGGTTACTGGGAATGACGACTTTGATAAATCTTCGGTATACTTCATCCATCTCTATATACTTGGAAAAACTTGGCTTGACGATAAAAATGTATTGGATCTCATGTTGTATGCTGATGTCTGACTGGAAAGCTTCTAAGAATGCTTTGCCTATGATACTACCCTATATTCCTGAGAATTTCGAACTATCTTTAGCCACGGTGGATAGTTTCTTTTTATAATCAGAAAGTGTCATTAACTTGTCATTTATGACCCTTAAGCTAGGGAGGCCATTCTTCTGTAGAGCTTCAATTTTGCTGAAAAATCTTTGCACTCCTATGTCCATAGTCTAGAATTTTTCCTCTAGTTGTAGCATCAATCCTCTTTTGTTCAGGACCCTCTTGACCTCAAGGATGGTTTCTATCGTATCTTCAATCTGCAAATCCTCTAACTCTTCTCTGGTTTTTGAATTTAGGAATTTAATGATCTCAGTGGCTTCTGCGGGCATCTCTCCCAATTCTCATCTTATTTTCTCAATTGCCTTCTTGCTTCTTTGCACCGGTTTGTTCTACTCGAACATGATTTGTATCATAGGCCATATTTCATTTATGGATTTGGTGATATCCATCCAAGGTCTTTTCTCCTTGGGAACCTATGGTGTAGTGGTCTGTGAAATGATGACTGAAGGGTCCTGATGTTCTATCTCGACCAGAGTGTTCGGCTCCCATTCTGTTTGATTTGCGAACTTCTATATCTCAGGATTGGGTGTATGAACATATGGGACATTTTTATTTTTAACTCTCATCTCAGAAATTATCCCACACGGATCATAGTGCCATGTCAAACTAACATGAAACTTCATTTCTTTCAACAGTATGTTTGCTTCCTCTCCGACACTTCAGCTATTGCATATGAAAGACCCTATTTTCCCTTTAATTCTAAGTTGTTGTTTCTTTTTCAGAGACACAAAATGTATGTCATTGGAGTTAATCATTTCCCTTATGTACTCCAGGGAAAATATCCTCATGGGAAGATACTTGGGCAGTTTTTATGGAGCTAACTCCCATCCATATACTCTGATCTTGGTGTGGTTTTGGTAAAGATACCAGTCTCCAGTCTTTGCAAGGTCTGAGAGGTGTAATATCCTCTGAGTTTCCTCATTTATTATTGGTTCAGGTCTGCCACTGAGCATGCTTACCCTTAGGTGATAAAACTGCTCAATAAATTTTTTGAAACTAAACTCAGTTGAATTTTGTCTGAGTAGTGAAGTCCAAGCTGTTACCGCCTACGGTCTCCCGTCCTTGTCCATTTTCTGCATTGAAAAGGAGAACCTGTCTTCTTGAAAGAAAGTGAAAATGTAGACCAGTATTGAGGAATATCGGAACATGCCTTTTGAGGTGAAATTTGAGAACTGCTTGTGAATATTGTCCGCCAGGAAAGTGTTGCAGTCGAACTAAGTTGTGGGTCTTCCTTCCGTGGAGAAAATGGACAGAAAACCCAATATGGTTTCATCCACCCATTTGTCGGAAAAATAACCAAGCAAAGCACAGAGCGACAAAATGACCTGGTTTCCCTTCTCTGAGAATAGGGAGGAAGGGTACGGGGAATTTGTCTTGGGGAGCTAGGCAACTTGAGGGAGGAAAAGCTCGAAAATATGGGCTCTCTGAGGGAATGATAGTTTCTGGTATAGCTCTGTGATGACTTCGAGATTGAAAGGGGAGATGGATTCAGTTCTTGGTATCTACATCATCTGATCAATGGCCTCTGGTGTGATGAAAAAAAGAGTTTCTCCTAATGAAGATACTATGGCTCTCTGGTCGGGGAGGTAATGATCCTGACACTTGAGGGAGAATTCAGGGAAATGGTGTACTTGGAGGAAAAGATATAGAGGAATGTTGGACTCCTAGAGCCCAATTTCATCGCTATGATCTAAGAAAATCTCTTTGAGCCATGACTGCAAATCTGCGAAGTCAAATTCTCATCTAGTGTCTGTGATTAAATGATCTTTGTTGGCCAAATGGATCCTGTCGAGATCAACAGGAGGCAGGAGCAAAGGATTTTCCTCGGCTTCTTCTTTCTTGGATTTTGGCGCCATCACTATGAAAATACCTACAATTCAAACAAAATGTTAGTGGGGATGACTATGGTTTTGGACGGCTTACTGGAATGGAGGTAAGACAGGGATAATATCTTTGGTACAACAACAAATTAAACAATGGGAGAATGAATGGAAAGAGTGGTTTTGAGCAAACGGATACTTGTTGGGCGCGGGGGACAGATCAACAAGATAACGGATAAGTTAGCTAGTAATAAATTGCCAATGGGTCTTTTGGAGCGTGAGATGGTAGGTAATAATGAATGAAAAATACGACTGGGTGACGTGGCGGGTGTTGATTGGGAAGTGACCATGGTGAAGGGACTTGTAATGGGAAAACAGGGGGAATGGATTGACAGAGTTATGAGATGTGACCCTTAGGGGAAAAGGTGGAAAATGATGTCATGGGGTGATGGGGGGTATGTCAGAAAGTGGTAAGTGGTATGTGGCAAGAGTATGGAGCAATGGATTCCTTCCACATAGAGAAAAAGGCCCACCAGAAAATCACTCCATTCCGGACCCCCCCCCATCGTTAAAAGCAGACCGGTTGGGGGGGTCCAAAAAATACCATCAGTCATCCATCGGTGCACCTGCTACTGGACCGTAGATCTAAGCGTGATGTTTAACCAACATTCTGGACCCCCCCCCCACCATTAAAAGAAGAAGGGTCGGGGGGGTCAGCAATTCAATCTCAATCATGGATCTAGGTGCTGACTCCTCAGTTGTTTAGATGCGTGCCTTTGTTAAATATGATTCTCGACCCCCCCCCCCCACTGTTAAAGGTAGAATGGTCAGGGGGGGTCTGGAAAAACTTATCAACCATAGATCTCAGCGCCAACACCCCAGTTGTTCATCATTGCGTTGTTTTTAATCTGTGAGCGCAAACCCCTATTTTCTCTGAAAACTTAGGATAAGCATTTTAAGTGGGTTTGTCCAGGCTTTCCCTGTTTTTATCACCATGGGGTTAGACATTTAACTTTAAAACATGAAAGATAGGGTTCAACATCGATCATCATGCCTGTTTTATTGAGATAAAGAAAACTAACCTATGCTCTAACCTAATTATCTATGACATTTAGCCCAGATTAAACTATTGGACTAAGAAATTACTCTATCCTGGGGTTATTTGACCAAGATTAGGCAGTTTGGTCAAATTTATTCACTAGCTAACCTAATTTGCTTGGCTAAGATTAAACAGTTTATCCAAGATTATTCACTACTCCTATCAACATCAATTTAAAGGACTTGGCCATGATTAAACTGTATGGACCAAGTTATTGTTATTGCATGGGGCTTTATTTAAATTACTTTTATGCCCTCTTTTATTCTTTCTTTTTCTTTTCTTTTATTTTTCTTTCTTTTCTTTTTCTTTTTCTTTTTCGTTCTTTTCTTTTCTTTTTTCTCAAATTATTTGCGGAATGAAAAATCATTTGGCAACCAAAGCAATAAAAGGATAAAAATTTTAGTCACCAGTTGATCCTATAAATTATAGGGTTATAATAGGAAGGAGGAAAGGTTGCATAAGGAGAAAGTTTGGAGGGGAAAGTTGAGGCTAAAACTCAGAATGAGATGAAAATATTGGGCAAAGAAAGGGAAGGGATTTTTGAAAAGTTTTCTTATTCTCTTGTTCATGTCCCTAAATGACTCCCCAAGACCTATTTTTATATGAGAAAAAGATGGTTATTCAGTTTGGGGACAGACTACAAGGGGTAAAATGGTTAGGAAACCCTCCATCGCCCATAAACTTCGTCGAATTCCATGCAATTTTATATTTTTTGCAACTTTTGGAGGTAAATGCGGGTTAACTAACATGCAACACATGTGTGTACATAGGCTATTAGTTCAGTAGGGCACTTACACTATCCAAAAAAGGGTTTTTTAGAAGGAAATCTTGGCAGTATTTTTGGCAAAGTATGCAAATGGATGGGCCAATGTCTTGTGTTGGTTAGTACTCTCTCTTCCTAGTTCTTCAGTTGACCCAGGTTCAGATCTAAACAAGCTTCCAACAAATCACTCTAAAACTATTGGCCCTCCTAGTAAACCAGAAGGTAACACAACACATAGAGTGTACTACGTAGTCTCACTCGAGATAGTTCTATGGGTGACTACAATGCTTAGATGCTTGCAGTCTAGGAAAGAGTGGGTATCTAGGATTGTATTTCATCTTCTTAGGCCTTCATGTGGTTGTTTATTATTAATGTTCATTCATCAGCTAAATATATGCATGCATTCTATAGATCTAACACATAACAGATCTCACCGAGTTATCCATTCATCCATTCATAATCTAACTACTTACAAAAAGGAAACATGCAACCAATCACATCACATAACACATATCTTACCATGGTTCACCCGATCCTGGGCTACATCCACAAAGATCTATCTCTTATGGTATTTTATTATGGTTCTATAACATATGGCACCATGCACACTATAGTTTCTGATATTACAATCACAACAGACTCCACTATCCTTGTGAGGTTGACTAGATCACATCAGGCTCCCCAACCTATGATCTAACCCTCGAGATAGAGTTGGTTGACTCTCCTATATCTCAACAACTTATAAAATTGGTTTCATATATTATATTATTTTCCTTCTTCAAACATTAAAATACTTCACCACACCCCCTCCTCTCTTCTACCTAGACCTCATAGGTAATTATATATACTAATTCTCAACTCAATAGTTGCTCCATTCTCTTATAAAAACCCTAACCCTAATATGGTTAGGTTTCCTTGCATGCACTCCTTGCATGCTTTCCTCGCACGTGCTTCTTTTCCTTCCAGCTGTACTTTTCTCATTCTGNCCCCCCCCCCCACTGTTAAAGGTAGAATGGTCAGGGGGGGTCTGGAAAAACTTATCAACCATAGATCTCAGCGCCAACACCCCAGTTGTTCATCATTGCGTTGTTTTTAATCTGTGAGCGCAAACCCCTATTTTCTCTGAAAACTTAGGATAAGCATTTTAAGTGGGTTTGTCCAGGCTTTCCCTGTTTTTATCACCATGGGGTTAGACATTTAACTTTAAAACATGAAAGATAGGGTTCAACATCGATCATCATGCCTGTTTTATTGAGATAAAGAAAACTAACCTATGCTCTAACCTAATTATCTATGACATTTAGCCCAGATTAAACTATTGGACTAATAAATTACTCTATCCTGGGGTTATTTGACCAAGATTAGGCAGTTTGGTCAAATTTATTCACTAGCTAACCTAATTTGCTTGGCTAATATTAAATAGTTTAGCCAAGATTATTCACTACTCCTATCAACATCAATTTAAAGGACTTGGCCATGATTAAACTGTATGGGCCAAGTTATTGTTATTGCATGGGGATTTATTTAAATTACTTTTATGCCCTCTTTTATTCTTTCTTTTTCTTTTCTTTTATTTTTCTTTCTTTTATTTTTCTTTTTCTTTTTTGTTCTTTTCTTTTCTTTTTTCTCAAATTATTTGCGGAATGAAAAATCATTTGGCAACCAAAGCAATAAAAGGATAAAATTTTTAGTCACCAGTTGATCCTATAAATTATAGGGTTATAATAGGAAGGAGGAAAGGTTGCATAAGGAGAAAGTTTGGAGGGGAAAGTTGAGGCTAAAACTCATAATGAGATGAAAATCTTGGGAAAAGAAAGGGAAGGGATTTTGGAAAAGTTTTCTTATTCTCTTGTTCATGTCCCTAAATGACTCCCCAAGACCTATTTTTATATGAGAAAAAGATGGTTATTCAGTTTGGGGACAGACTACAAGGGGTAAAATGGTTAGGAAACCCTCCATCGCCCATAAACTTCGTCGAATTCCATGCAATTTTATATTTTTTGCAACTTTTGGAGGTAAATGCGGGTTAACTAACATGCAACACATGTGTGTACATAGGCTATTAGTTCAGTAGGGCACTTACACTATCCAAAAAAGGGTTTTTTAGAAGGAAATCTTGGCAGTATTTTTGGCAAAGTATGCAAATGGATGGGCCAATGTCTTGTGTTGGTTAGTACTCTCTCTTCCTAGTTCTTCAGTTGACCCAGGTTCAGATCTAAACAAGCTTCCAACAAATCACTCTAAAACTATTGGCCCTCCTAGTAAACCAGAAGGTAACACAACACATAGAGTGTACTACGTAGTCTCACTCGAGATAGTTCTATGGGTGACTACAATGCTTAGATGCTTGCAGTCTAGGAAAGAGTGGGTATCTAGGATTGTATTTCATCTTCTTAGGCCTTCATGTGGTTGTTTATTATTAATGTTCATTCATCAGCTAAATATATGCATGCATTCTATAGATCTAACACATAACAGATCTCACCGAGTTATCCATTCATCCATTCATAATCTAACTACTTACAAAAAGGAAACATGCAACCAATCACATCACATAACACATATCTTACCATGGTTCACCCGATCCTGGGCTACATCCACAAAGATCTATCTCTTATGGTATTTTATTATGGTTCTATAACATATGGCACCATGCACACTATAGTTTCTGATATTACAATCACAACAGACTCCACTATCCTTGTGAGGTTGACTAGATCACATCAGGCTCCCCAACCTATGATCTAACCCTCGAGATAGAGTTGGTTGACTCTCCTATATCTCAACAACTTATAAAATTGGTTTCATATATTATATTATTTTCCTTCTTCAAACATTAAAATACTTCACCACACCCCCTCCTCTCTTCTACCTAGACCTCATAGGTAATTATATATACTAATTCTCAACTCAATAGTTGCTCCATTCTCTTATAAAAACCCTAACCCTAATATGGTTAGGTTTCCTTGCATGCACTCCTTGCATGCTTTCCTCGCACGTGCTTCTTTTCCTTCCAGCTGTACTTTTCTCATTCTGGGCATTTCCTCCTAAAATAACATCTCCTCAAAATAGGCTTGCACCCAATAGACCCCCAACACTGACATGTGGCTCATCCCGAGCCACCTATGCATTGCACGTTCCCTCAATAGCCTTTTCTAGGCTATAGAACTTGTGTGCAAGTTCCCTTCCTTTCGCTTGGACCTGTGTGGTTTTTTCTGTTAGTGTCTCTAGTGCTTGCGTTGTGAAATACTCTTGTATGATTACTACGCACTATGCCTATGTTTGCATCATGTTATTATTTTCCTCCTCCAGCTACATGATTATCTTTGATGCTTTATCTTGGAGAGGTTCCATCTGGGCCTGTTGTTCCCACTTTTGTGTCTGCACAGCTTTTAGCTCTGCCTGCAGCTTCTTCACATCCTTCATCCCTTTCAACCGCTCGGTGATGCTCATTGTCTTTTTCCTCTTCTTAAGGTCCTGGATTGTTGTGCTTATCATTTCTTCCTCCTGGTCCCACTATTGGACCTTCTCATCCTCCTACA
>JZKD02S1640272.1:39249-77513 GCA_000966675.3 Picea glauca | reverse complement strand
TCCATTCTCTTATAAAAACCCTAACCCTAATATGGTTAGGTTTCCTTGCATGCACTCCTTGCATGCTTTCCTCGCACGTGCTTCTTTTCCTTCCAGCTGTACTTTTCTCATTCTGGGCATTTCCTCCTAAAATAACATCTCCTCAAAATAGGCTTGCACCCAATAGACCCCCAACACTGACATGTGGCTCATCCCGAGCCACCTATGCATTGCACGTTCCCTCAATAGCCTTTTCTAGGCTATAGAACTTGTGTGCAAGTTCCCTTCCTTTCGCTTGGACCTGTGTGGTTTTTTCTGTTAGTGTCTCTAGTGCTTGCGTTGTGAAATACTCTTGTATGATTACTACGCACTATGCCTATGTTTGCATCATGTTATTATTTTCCTCCTCCAGCTACATGATTATCTTTGATGCTTTATCTTGGAGAGGTTCCATCTGGGCCTGTTGTTCCCACTTTTGTGTCTGCACAGCTTTTAGCTCTGCCTGCAGCTTCTTCACATCCTTCATCCCTTTCAACCGCTCGGTGATGCTCATTGTCTTTTTCCTCTTCTTAAGGTCCTGGATTGTTGTGCTTATCATTTCTTCCTCCTGGTCCCACTATTGGACCTTCTCATCCTCCTACAGCATTTTCCGAAGTTGTGTTTCCTTATCAAACAATTCTACAGCTGTGTTGACTTGTTTCTCCATCTCTGCTAGTTGGAGTGCAAATTTTATTTTCCTCTGCTCTTGGAACTTAGGTGGGGTCATGGAATTGAGCTTCTCTTTTATCTCCTTGATCTCTTTCATGTACTTTTCAATTTTCTGCGTGATGAGGTTTAGATTTTCCTATGTGCTACTCTTTGCTTCTTACGTACTATTCAGAATTCGATTATATGTTGTTATCAATCCTTGATCTAGGATGTCTGTGCGTTCCTTTTTTTCCTTGGTTTGGATCTTGACCTACTCAATTAACAATTCTAATGCCTCCTTTCCATTCTTCATATGTTGCAAGTTTGTTTCATCTATTCGCACACACGAATGCACCTCCTGTGCGACATTGACTTGAATCTTGTACAATGCCTTGATTGGTATCCTTTCCAGTACGAACTCTACTTGTGCCATATCCTTCAATCATGTCTGGGCTATCATCTCATCCATATGCAACATTTTTGGTTTAACTGGGAAGGTCGAGATCACCTACACTATAGTTTGTATGGTATCATGCCCGTTCAATGCAACCCTTTCATGTGCTTCTATTCCTGCTAGAAATGACTATGTCCCTATTTCAGGTCTGTGCACTCCTCTGATCTATTCTAGGACCTTCCTTATATCATCCAACTCATCTTGAATTCATCCTCTTTGGTGTTGGGTGTATTCAAACTCCTTAGTTGTGTGTTCTTGTAATTTTTCTTCCATGAGGTCAACATCATCCTCGGTGATCATATACTCTGGAAGCTTCTTGTGTGCCTTGGAATTTTTGCATGAACCCCTTGTATGTATGATTGGCCTCTTGGGTTGTGTTGTTTCCTGTGGGATGGTTGTTAAGGGGGTTTCTTGTGTTGTTGTATCCCCCATTCCTTGTTCTCTTGATGTTGGAAAAGTGTCCTTTTTTCCTTTCTACGCATATTTATTTGGTGCAATCCCCTTCTTTTATTGCACTGGCTTCTGACTTAGTTTTGACTTCTTAGGCCCATCTTTGTCTCCTACATGTGTCTTTGTTGAACCTACTTCTACCTATGTACCCTTAGGCACTTCTTGAGTTAGGACTGAAATATGTCAATCGTCGTGCCAATCCCTCATGGTAATTTCTACGTCTTCTTCAGTGATGCAGTATATTAATTGTAGCCACTCCTTCCCTAGATCCCTGTGCACTTGGATCCACATATTGTGCCTTGTTTCTTTTAAGTTGGTTATTTCTCTAAATTGTGCGATCATGTCTAGAGTAATTCTCCAAGAATTTGCAATGCTCTCGTGTATTTCACTAAAGTACCTAGAAATGTACCTTTTTTGGAACTTCTATGTTTGGGGTTTGAGTTTCTCCCCAACGATGTGTACCATGCTACGCAAAAATGACCTATCCGCTAAACAAAAAAGAGAGTATAGGGGCTCCTTCCACCCGATTGATTCCATCAAAATAATTAACCATGGGTAGTGGAACTATGTTCCCAAGTCCTGCACATCTTGGAAGTCATCGAGGAACTAGTTCAATAAATATGGGGCCCAACTAAGTAGAGTGCCACTGGCACACTACGCTGCAGCTGCGATGACCCCGGCAAGGACTTCTTCCTTGAGACATTTTCAAAGAATATTGCAGGCCATGAGTTTGGTGTCCATTCTCGTCACTGCGTCACTGATCCTCTTTATAATGATACCATGTGATCCCCTCTCTGTGTTGTACATTTTCTTCATTTATTCGGCTAGGGATTTCTCCTTTGTCTTGTGATCAAGGTATTGTGTGGGAATCTCACCCATAGTTGGAAGACCTGTGATGAAGGAAATGAGTTCTAAATCTATTAACATGGGCTCCTCCATCCATAAGAATCCTCCATGGAGGATTTCCATCAACTTCTTGACATAGTTGTTTACCTCTTTTGCCTTGCCAAAGTGGGGAATTTCTAGTAGATTCAGAATGCCTGTGTTGGCCAAGTTGACTGCCCATTGTTTTGGCAATAAAATTGGGTCACCAAAGGGGCCTGTGCCTATGCTATCAAGGTATACTTTCTATGCAAACACTAGGAATTTTCCAGCACCGGCCACGTCATGGTCCGAATACCGTAGTCTTTCCACACATCCTAGCAGGTTAGGCATGACCTACAATCCCTCAAGAAAGCATGGTAGGTTAGGCATGACCTATAAGGTTGTCGGTGCGGGGAAGACACCATGGGATCCTTTCCCTTTCTTCTTGGTGGTTGTCTTGAGGATCCAACCTCCATCTGTCGTTTTCCCATGTCAAATTTTGGCTGGCCGGTGAAGCTTCTCAGAGACGCTTCCCTGGTTGTGATGAATGTGATTTTGGTGTTTGCATAAGTTCCGTTCAATTTCATAAATGCCTCCATTTGGTGCATTTTTTCCGTAACCACCATTTTTCGTAATTCCGCTTGTTCTGATCGTAAACATCATTTTTCATATTTATGCTTTTTCTAACCATTGGTTCATTTTCCAACGCATTGAGTGTCTCGAGTGTGTGGCATATTTCTGTTGTAGCCTTTCCTTGGTGCATAGTGTATCTCATGTATGTTGTGCATGATTTTTTTTTCTTTCATCACGTTGAGTCCCTTTTCTRCTGCGCATTATATTTTCYAGTATTTTTGTATTTWTTWTWATTTWYTWTTTTGTTTTTTTTTTYCCCTCTTTTTCTCCTTTTTGTTTCTTTTTCTCATTTTCTCTATATTAAATTCTACTATAATACATTATGTACATATTTTGTTTCTRTGATCTAACCTTTTAAGTGYTAGGAGGTCGAATKTCCCTGTACAATTTAAGTCGACTCCCATCAGTCTTTACTTGATAGGGMCCTATCCAATGCATTATGAACTTACTAGGATGTTGCAAAAATTTATTGTCATAAAGAAAGACTAGGTCTCCTTCCTTGAAATTCTTCCTCTTAATATGTTTGTCATGCCAAGCTTTGTTTCTTGTTATATTTACTTCCTGATGAAATACTGCTAGAAGAATATCCTCCTCCATCTCCATTAGTTAGTTAAATATTTCCTTTGATGTCCCTCTTTCTTTCATGTTGGTGATTGTTGCAACGCGCGGGGTAGGTACCAAAAATTCTAACAGCACCACTACTTCCTGTCCATACACCAACTTGAATGGTGTCTATCCAGTCAACGTTTTGCATGTTTTCCTGTATGGCCAAAATACTATTGGTATCTTCAAATCCCAATCATCCATGTTGACATTGAAAATCTTAGTTAATGCATTCTCTAGGATCTTATTGAAGGATTCTATTGTTCCATTTTTCTGAGGATGGTATGGTGTACTCTTTTGATGGTAGACTTCAAATTCCTCAGTCATAGCCCTAATAGTATTGTGAGTTCCTTGGTCACTCATCAAAATCCTTGGGCACCCAAATCTGGTGAGCACTTTCGCAAACAGGAAGTGTGTTGTTGTCTCTACACTGCAGTTTTTTAATGGTGCTTCTTTTTTCCATATTGTTAAGTATTCTATTATAGTAATGATATAACTTGCTCCTGACCTTTTTCTTGGTGGGTTAATTGGTCCCACAAAGTCTATTTCCCATTTTTCAAATAATTGCAAGCTTACTTGTGGTCTTAGGGGCATCTCATCCCTCTTATTAGGTTTACCATCCCTCTGACAGACATCACATCTCTGGAAATAGTCCTTAGCATCTCTGCAATACCCCTAGGTCGAACCCAATTGTAAATGTAAATGAAAATGTACTTACATTGGTGAGTTGTTTGATATCATTTTGTATGCAACTTCCATGGTATAATGCACACATGTATTGTGCACTAAAATGATGAAGTGTGCACATTCTAGGATACTGCACACAATAAACTTAAGTGTGCATGATTTTGAGGCCAGGGAACTTTTGTGTATATGTTGTGTTGTATAGGCTACTGAGCCAGTTTATTATAAGACAAAAGGATTATGTGATGATTAGGACGGAGATCCTAGATGCTAAAGTCTAGTGAGCCTATTTTTGTATATGTCTTATCATTAATATAAAATACATCATTGCGTGTAGACCAGCCACGATAAAAGAGTATGGAGGACTAAACTCTACTAGTTAGGGAAAAGGGGGGGTAAAAGTAAAGGAAAAGGGATAATCTAGGGAGCTTAAGCCAAAAAGGAATATTATATTAATATTACTTAAAGTATAAAGTATGGATAATTATTTTATCCTAAGTTATAAGGATGGGGACAAGTGGTCCAAATTAGCTCCCAATGTGACAAGCATCAAGTTGGGAACATGCATACATATATCTTTGACTTAGTTCATTTTTCTATCATTCCATCATCATTCACACATTGATTCAGTTGTCCTTCGTACCTCCCTGTACCTGTATACATACCTGAACCAATACCATACCCATACCTATACATGTACCTGTACTTGGTTAGCTTGAGAGTTGTACTAAAGAGGTGGGTTGTTAGGCCCTTGGGATATTTAAGAGGCAGGTTGGTAGGCCCGTGAGAAATTTCTCTCTAGGTGAGAGAATTGTTGGGAATTGATTTTCGAAGGTGTTAAAATGCAACTACATGACTCTGAGACTTCCTGTGCGGCCTGTTGTTGAAGCCCTAGAAGGGAAGTGGGGCAGCCGAGGGACTGTTGAGCAGAGAAGGCGCACATTTTCTGGGGTGGGATGGGCATGTGGGGAATGAGGGATAGTAGGCTGTTAGTTTGAGTTGGCACCTATGACAGAAACATTCTTATTGTCTGTGATACATCATCCTGGTTAGGAATCCCTTTACCCGGGTGGAGTTTAATCCCAGCTCAGAGATGATCCACTGCTGAGAGTGATGATCAGTGTGTTCTAAGGTTAGGAGGTTCATGTAAGGTTTGCACATAATTGGTAATATTCTTACCAAGATAAGTGTCAATTGTGTGTTAATTTATATGTTGCATTATTAATTATGTGTTTATTTTTAATGGTTTTTCCTATGTGGTTTATACCTGTCGTTATATTAATCAGTATTTCATGTCTATGCCACATGCATGTGTTTAATGTTATTTCCATATGAATTTGTGCATTTACAGAATTCATTTTTCTATTTTACATTTTATATATAAAGTTTCGCAAGAGTTTTTGTGTGTATATGATTTAATTTGCATACAGTTCGAAATTGTTTATGTGGAATAGCCCAGTTGGATGTTGGGTATGTTACAATATGGTATCAGAGCTCTGGTTTTTGACACTGAGCCTGGATGGGCCAAGAAATTTGAATTGAAGTGAAATTTCACAGAGAATAGATTTAGAAGTGGCCAAATTTCAAGTTACAAAGCGTCCATGGTAAAATTTAGAAGCAACGGCTTGGAATTGGGAAAAAGCCCCAATTTCTGTTGTTGAATTCATGGGAAAATTGAGAAATTTGGCCAAGTGGTGATATATTCTTGATTTAGTATCTGTTCTAGAAAATTCAGACCTGGAATTGGTCAAATTTGAAGTTACAGTGAAGCCATGACAGATGGAGCGAGATTAGTGTATTAAAATTCTCAATTCGTGAATTGAGTTTGGGAAACATTTTTTCCAGAAATTTCAACCCTCATCAATTTGTTTTTGAAGAGGTTTAATTCGTTTTATCGGGGTGAAATTGAGAAAATTTCATAGTTGCAGAATGTCTACGATAAAATTTGGGAAAACGTTAGGCAAAAGCCCCAATTTCTGCAGCGGAATTCACGAGTAATTAATGTGCATAAAAATGAATGTGCACAGGTGCGTGCACTAAAAATGCATGATGTGCAGTGAAAATATTTTGATATGTGGAAAAATATTGGTGTGCGGGCCCATGCGCTAAAATTTGGAGTTGCGCGGAAAAATATTGGTGTGCAGGTATGCGCGTTAAAATTTTGCGTTGTGCGGAAAATATTAGTGTGCGGGTGTGAGGAAAAATATTGGCGTGTGGGTCCGCACACTAAAATTTGGCACTACATGGAAAAATATTAGCATGTGGGTGCACATGCTAAAATTTGGTCTCGCGCAAAAAAATATAATGGCTCACGTAGTGTGTGCAGTATTGACAGAGCAGATAGGAATTTTGTTGGTGGGCGTGCAATGTGGGTATATGTTGTCACGCAACAATTTAGTTAATGGTGTGCACAGAGTACTGGTGCATGGTGGGGGCATACTAAAATTTGGCATGGTGCAGCGCGTAGAGTAAAATGTGCGTGGAATATTAGCGTGCGACGCGAAAATTGTGCGCAATAGGTATTAGTGCAAGAACCAAAATTGTGCGTGGTGGATATGGGTGTGTGAAACAAAAATAGTGTGCACCATTCATTGGTGATATAGAGAATTGATCCACATTTATTATAAGTGCATGTAGCATGCACTACCTTATGGTATTGCTCCGCATGCTAAATATGGGTGTACAGGTTCAAATTTGTGTGCACAAAGTCATTTGGATGGTCAACAACAATAGAAAACCAATGATTTTCTATGACATTTATACTATTTTAAGGTCATCATTTTGCAGCATGTTTTTTAGGCTCTTAACATCATTTCTAATGGTGTAAATCGTTCATCAAACAGAGATTTTATGAGAAAGTTACAAGACAAATAGTGGAGGGTAAATTTTAAGACCCAACTAACTTTGAAGGGCCATAACTTTTTTATCCGGAATCAAATTGAGGCGTAGGAGCAATCAATGGAAATATATTGAACCATATAAGACAGTCCTAGAGATGAATTAAATTTTTAGGAATGTTAAAAATGTTTAAGATGGAAAATAAGGCACCCTAGGTTGAACCCAATTGTAAATGTAAATGAAAATGTACTTAAGTTGGTGAGTTGTTTGATATCATTTTGTATGCACCTTCCATGGTATAGTGCACACATGTACTACACACTAAAATTATGAAGTGTGCACATTCCAGGATACCACACGTAGAAAACTTAAGTGCGCGTGATTTTGAGGCTAGGGAGCCTTTGTGTATATGTTGTGTTTTATAGGCTCATGAGCCAGTTTCTTATAAGACATAAGGCTTATGTGATGATTAGGCCAGAGAGCCTAGATGCTAAAGGCCAATGAGCCTATTTTTGTATATGTCTTATCATTAATATAAAATACATTGTTGTGTGTAGACCGACCATAATGAAAGAGTATGGGGGACTAAACTGCACTAGTTAGGGAAAGCGGGGGGGCTAAAAGTAAAGGAAAATAGCTAAGCTAGGGATATTAAGCCAAAGTAGCTCACAACATGACAAGTTTCAATTTGGGAACATGCATACATATAGTTTGGACTTAGTTTATTTTCCTATCATTCCATCATCATTCACACACTGATTCAGCTGTCCTTTGTAGCTATCTGTACCTATATCCATACCTGAACTAGTATCATAACCGTACATATACAGGTACCTATACCTGGTTAGCTTGGGAAGTGGAATGAAGAAGTGGGTTGTTATGCCCATGGGATATTGAAGAGGCGGGTTGTCAAGGCCATGAGAAATTTATCTCTAGGTGAGAGAATTGTTGGGAATTGATTTTTGAAGGTGCTAAACTACATCTATAGGGCTCTGATACTTCATGTTCAACCTATTATTGAAGCCCTAGAAGGGAAGTGGGGCAGCCGAGGGACTATTGAGCAGAGAAGGGGCACACTTCTTGGGGTGGGATAGGCATGTGGGGAATGAGGGACTGTAAGATGTTAGTTTGATTTGGCACCTGGGAAAAAATCATTCCTTTTGTCTATGATACATCATCCCGGTTAGGAATCCCTTTACCTGGGTGGAGTTTAGTCCCATCTCGAGGGCGACCCACTGCTAAGAGTGATGAGAAGTGTGGTCTAACAATGGGAGGTTCGTGGAAGGTATGCACGCAGTTGGTGATATTCTTACCAATATAAGTGTCAATTGTGTGTTAATTTATATGCTGCATTATTAATTATGTGTTTATTTTTATGGTTTTTTCATGTGTGTGGTTTATACCTTTCGTTATATTAATGACTATTACTTGTCTATGACACATGTATATGTTTACTATTATTTTCGTATGAATCCGTGCATTTACAGAATGAATTTGTCTATTTCAAGTTTTATATATAAAGTTCTGCAAGATTTTATGTGTGTATATGATTTAATTTGCATATAGTTCGAAAAATTTTACATGCCATAGCCCATTTGGATGTTGGGGATGTTACAGGGATACTAAGAAAAATAAAATTTTGACACCCGTGTCATGTCAACAAGGAAAAAAGGTTACTAAAAAAATGAAGAGGTCGACAGATATGCCAACTCAACAAGTGTGATATGTCACCTAAGAGCAAGGTGTACTAAGGAAAAGATAATTTAAACACCTATTCCACACAAAAAAAATGATGGCATGTCAACAAAGATAGAGGGGTACCAAGAAAAATAAAAGTTTGACACCTCTGCCATGTCAACAAGGAGAAAGGGGAACTAAGAAAATGAAGATATTTAATGTTATTCCAACTCAGCAAGGGTCGCATGTCACCTATGAGAAATGGTTACTAAGGAAAAGAAAATTTCAACACCTATGCCACACAAAAAAGGGTGACACATAACCAAAGACAAAGGGGTAATAAAAAAAATAAAAGTTTGACACTTGTTCCATGTCAACAATGAGAAAGGGGTACTAAGAAAATGATAAAGGTTGAAATCTATTCCAATGCAGCAAGGGTGACACATCACCTAGGAGAAAGGGGTACTAAGGAAAAGATAAGTTCAATACCTATTCCACACTAAAAAGGGTGACTCATCAACAAAGAAAAAGGGGTACTAAGAAAAGTAAATTTTAACAATTGTGCCATGTCAACAAGGAGAAATGTGTACTATGAAAATGAAGACGTCGAAATTGATTCCAAATCATCAAGGGTGACACATCACCTAATATCAAGGGGTACTATGGAAAAGATAAGTTCAACACCTATGCCACACAAAAAAGGGTGAAAAGTATAAAAAGATAAATGGGTACTAAGAAAAGTAAAGTTTGACACTTGTGACATGTCAACAAGGAGAAAGGGTACTAATAAAAATGAAGATGTCGAAAGCTACACCAAATTAGCAAGGGGAACAAGTCACCTAAGAGAAAGGGGTACTAAGGAAAAGAGAAGTTCAAAACCCATGCCACACAAAAAAGATTGACACATCAACAAATTTAAAGGGGTACTAAGAAAAATAAAAGTTTTACACTCATGCCATGTCAACAAGGAGAAATGAGTACTAAGAAAATGGAGAGGTCGAACGCTATGAAAAATAAAAAATGGAGACATTTGACCTAAGAGAAAGGGGTACTAAGGATATAACAAGTTAAAATCCTATGCCAAACAAAAAAGGGTGACACATCAACAAAGATAAAGGAGTACTAGGAAAAATAAAATTTTGACAATCGTACCATGTCAACAAGTAGAAATGGGTACTAAGAAAATTAAGAGCTCGAAAGTTATGCCAACTAGAAAAGGGTGACACATCACCTAGATAAAAGGGCTACTAAGGAAAAGAGAAGTTCAACACATATGCCACACAAAAAATGGTGACATGTCAACAAAGATAAATGGGTACTAAGAAAAACAAAATTTTGACATCTGTGCCATGTCAACAAGGAGAAAGGTTTACTATGAAAATGAAGAGGTATAAATCTATGCCAACTCAGCAAGGGTGACATGTTACCTAAGAGAAATGGTATTAAGGGAAAGATAAGTTCAACACCTATGCCACACAAAAAACAATGACATGCCAACAAAGATAAAGGGGTACTAAGAAAAATAAAAGTTTTACACTCGTGCCATGTCAACAAGGAGAAAGAAGTACTAAGAAAATGAAGAGGTCTAAGCTATGCCAACTTCGAAAGTGTGACATGTCACCTAAGATCAAGGGGTACAATGGAAAAGATAATTTCAACACCTATGCCACACAAAAAAGGGTGAGATGTCAACCAAGATAAATGTGTACTAAGAAAAATAAAAGTTTCACACCCATGCCATGTCAACAAGGAAAAAAGGGTAATAAGAAAATTAAGAGGTCAAAAGCTATGCAAATTCGGCAAGGGTGAGAGGTCACCTAAGAGAAATTGGTACTAAGGAAAAGATAATTTAAATCCTTATTCCACACAAGAAAGGGTGAAAATTAAACAAATATAAAGGGGTACTAATAAAAGTAAAAGTTTGACACCCATTCCATGTCAACAAGGAGTAAGGGGTACTAAGAAAANCCTATCCAATGCATTATGAACTTACTAGGATGTTGCAAAAATTTATTGTCATAAAGAAAGACTAGGTCTCCTTCCTTGAAATTCTTCCTCTTAATATGTTTGTCATGCCAAGCTTTGTTTCTTGTTATATTTACTTCCTGATGAAATACTGCTAGAAGAATATCCTCCTCCATCTCCATTAGTTAGTTAAATATTTCCTTTGATGTCCCTCTTTCTTTCATGTTGGTGATTGTTGCAACGCGCGGGGTAGGTACCAAAAATTCTAACAGCACCACTACTTCCTGTCCATACACCAACTTGAATGGTGTCTATCCAGTCAACGTTTTGCATGTTTTCCTGTATGGCCAAAATACTATTGGTATCTTCAAATCCCAATCATCCATGTTGACATTGAAAATCTTAGTTAATGCATTCTCTAGGATCTTATTGAAGGATTCTATTGTTCCATTTTTCTGAGGATGGTATGGTGTACTCTTTTGATGGTAGACTTCAAATTCCTCAGTCATAGCCCTAATAGTATTGTGAGTTCCTTGGTCACTCATCAAAATCCTTGGGCACCCAAATCTGGTGAGCACTTTCGCAAACAGGAAGTGTGTTGTTGTCTCTACACTGCAGTTTTTTAATGGTGCTTCTTTTTTCCATATTGTTAAGTATTCTATTATAGTAATGATATAACTTGCTCCTGACCTTTTTCTTGGTGGGTTAATTGGTCCCACAAAGTCTATTTCCCATTTTTCAAATAATTGCAAGCTTACTTGTGGTCTTAGGGGCATCTCATCCCTCTTATTAGGTTTACCATCCCTCTGACAGACATCACATCTCTGGAAATAGTCCTTAGCATCTCTGCAATACCCCTAGGTCGAACCCAATTGTAAATGTAAATGAAAATGTACTTACATTGGTGAGTTGTTTGATATCATTTTGTATGCAACTTCCATGGTATAATGCACACATGTATTGTGCACTAAAATGATGAAGTGTGCACATTCTAGGATACTGCACACAATAAACTTAAGTGTGCATGATTTTGAGGCCAGGGAACTTTTGTGTATATGTTGTGTTGTATAGGCTACTGAGCCAGTTTATTATAAGACAAAAGGATTATGTGATGATTAGGACGGAGATCCTAGATGCTAAAGTCTAGTGAGCCTATTTTTGTATATGTCTTATCATTAATATAAAATACATCATTGCGTGTAGACCAGCCACGATAAAAGAGTATGGAGGACTAAACTCTACTAGTTAGGGAAAAGGGGGGGTAAAAGTAAAGGAAAAGGGATAATCTAGGGAGCTTAAGCCAAAAAGGAATATTATATTAATATTACTTAAAGTATAAAGTATGGATAATTATTTTATCCTAAGTTATAAGGATGGGGACAAGTGGTCCAAATTAGCTCCCAATGTGACAAGCATCAAGTTGGGAACATGCATACATATATCTTTGACTTAGTTCATTTTTCTATCATTCCATCATCATTCACACATTGATTCAGTTGTCCTTCGTACCTCCCTGTACCTGTATACATACCTGAACCAATACCATACCCATACCTATACATGTACCTGTACTTGGTTAGCTTGAGAGTTGTACTAAAGAGGTGGGTTGTTAGGCCCTTGGGATATTTAAGAGGCAGGTTGGTAGGCCCGTGAGAAATTTCTCTCTAGGTGAGAGAATTGTTGGGAATTGATTTTCGAAGGTGTTAAAATGCAACTACATGACTCTGAGACTTCCTGTGCGGCCTGTTGTTGAAGCCCTAGAAGGGAAGTGGGGCAGCCGAGGGACTGTTGAGCAGAGAAGGCGCACATTTTCTGGGGTGGGATGGGCATGTGGGGAATGAGGGATAGTAGGCTGTTAGTTTGAGTTGGCACCTATGACAGAAACATTCTTATTGTCTGTGATACATCATCCTGGTTAGGAATCCCTTTACCCGGGTGGAGTTTAATCCCAGCTCAGAGATGATCCACTGCTGAGAGTGATGATCAGTGTGTTCTAAGGTTAGGAGGTTCATGTAAGGTTTGCACATAATTGGTAATATTCTTACCAAGATAAGTGTCAATTGTGTGTTAATTTATATGTTGCATTATTAATTATGTGTTTATTTTTAATGGTTTTTCCTATGTGGTTTATACCTGTCGTTATATTAATCAGTATTTCATGTCTATGCCACATGCATGTGTTTAATGTTATTTCCATATGAATTTGTGCATTTACAGAATTCATTTTTCTATTTTACATTTTATATATAAAGTTTCGCAAGAGTTTTTGTGTGTATATGATTTAATTTGCATACAGTTCGAAATTGTTTATGTGGAATAGCCCAGTTGGATGTTGGGTATGTTACAATATGGTATCAGAGCTCTGGTTTTTGACACTGAGCCTGGATGGGCCAAGAAATTTGAATTGAAGTGAAATTTCACAGAGAATAGATTTAGAAGTGGCCAAATTTCAAGTTACAAAGCGTCCATGGTAAAATTTAGAAGCAACGGCTTGGAATTGGGAAAAAGCCCCAATTTCTGTTGTTGAATTCATGGGAAAATTGAGAAATTTGGCCAAGTGGTGATATATTCTTGATTTAGTATCTGTTCTAGAAAATTCAGACCTGGAATTGGTCAAATTTGAAGTTACAGTGAAGCCATGACAGATGGAGCGAGATTAGTGTATTAAAATTCTCAATTCGTGAATTGAGTTTGGGAAACATTTTTTCCAGAAATTTCAACCCTCATCAATTTGTTTTTGAAGAGGTTTAATTCGTTTTATCGGGGTGAAATTGAGAAAATTTCATAGTTGCAGAATGTCTACGATAAAATTTGGGAAAACGTTAGGCAAAAGCCCCAATTTCTGCAGCGGAATTCACGAGTAATTAATGTGCATAAAAATGAATGTGCACAGGTGCGTGCACTAAAAATGCATGATGTGCAGTGAAAATATTTTGATATGTGGAAAAATATTGGTGTGCGGGCCCATGCGCTAAAATTTGGAGTTGCGCGGAAAAATATTGGTGTGCAGGTATGCGCGTTAAAATTTTGCGTTGTGCGGAAAATATTAGTGTGCGGGTGTGAGGAAAAATATTGGCGTGTGGGTCCGCACACTAAAATTTGGCACTACATGGAAAAATATTAGCATGTGGGTGCACATGCTAAAATTTGGTCTCGCGCAAAAAAATATAATGGCTCACGTAGTGTGTGCAGTATTGACAGAGCAGATAGGAATTTTGTTGGTGGGCGTGCAATGTGGGTATATGTTGTCACGCAACAATTTAGTTAATGGTGTGCACAGAGTACTGGTGCATGGTGGGGGCATACTAAAATTTGGCATGGTGCAGCGCGTAGAGTAAAATGTGCGTGGAATATTAGCGTGCGACGCGAAAATTGTGCGCAATAGGTATTAGTGCAAGAACCAAAATTGTGCGTGGTGGATATGGGTGTGTGAAACAAAAATAGTGTGCACCATTCATTGGTGATATAGAGAATTGATCCACATTTATTATAAGTGCATGTAGCATGCACTACCTTATGGTATTGCTCCGCATGCTAAATATGGGTGTACAGGTTCAAATTTGTGTGCACAAAGTCATTTGGATGGTCAACAACAATAGAAAACCAATGATTTTCTATGACATTTATACTATTTTAAGGTCATCATTTTGCAGCATGTTTTTTAGGCTCTTAACATCATTTCTAATGGTGTAAATCGTTCATCAAACAGAGATTTTATGAGAAAGTTACAAGACAAATAGTGGAGGGTAAATTTTAAGACCCAACTAACTTTGAAGGGCCATAACTTTTTTATCCGGAATCAAATTGAGGCGTAGGAGCAATCAATGGAAATATATTGAACCATATAAGACAGTCCTAGAGATGAATTAAATTTTTAGGAATGTTAAAAATGTTTAAGATGGAAAATAAGGCACCCTAGGTTGAACCCAATTGTAAATGTAAATGAAAATGTACTTAAGTTGGTGAGTTGTTTGATATCATTTTGTATGCACCTTCCATGGTATAGTGCACACATGTACTACACACTAAAATTATGAAGTGTGCACATTCCAGGATACCACACGTAGAAAACTTAAGTGCGCGTGATTTTGAGGCTAGGGAGCCTTTGTGTATATGTTGTGTTTTATAGGCTCATGAGCCAGTTTCTTATAAGCCATAAGGCTTATGTGATGATTAGGCCAGAGAGCCTAGATGCTAAAGGCCAATGAGCCTATTTTTTTATATGTCTTATCATTAATATAAAATACATTGTTGTGTGTAGACCGACCATAATGAAAGAGTATGGGGGACTAAACTTCACTAGTTAGGGAAAGCGGGGGGGCTAAAAGTAAAGGAAAATAGCTAAGCTAGGGAGATTAAGCCAAAAGTAGCTCACAACATGAAAAGTTTCAATTTGGGAACATGCATACATATAGTTTGGACTTAGTTTATTTTCCTATCATTCCATCATCATTCACACACTGATTCAGCTGTCCTTTGTAGCTATATGTACCTATATCCATACCTGAACTAGTATCATAACCGTACCTATACAGGTACCTATACCTGGTTAGCTTGGGAAGTGGAATGAAGAAGTGGGTTGTTATGCCCATGGGATATTGAAGAGGCGGGTTGTCAAGGCCATGAGAAATTTATCTCTAGGTGAGAGAATTGTTGGGAATTGATTTTCGAAGGTGCTAAACTACATCTATAGGGCTCTGATACTTCATGTTCAACCTATTATTGAAGCCCTAGAAGGGAAGTGGGGCAGCCGAGGGACTATTGTGCAGAGAAGGGGCACACTTCTTGGGGTGGGATAGGCATGTGGGGAATGAGGGACTGTAAGATATTAGTTTGATTTGGCACCTGGGACAAAATCATTCCTTTTGTCTATGATACACCATCCCGGTTAGGAATCCCTTTACCTGGGTGGAGTTTAGTCCCATCTCGAGGGTGACCCACTGCTAAGAGTGATGAGAAGTGTGGTCTAACAATGGGAGGTTCGTGGAAGGTATGCACATAGTTGGTGATATTCTTACCAATATAAGTGTCAATTGTGTGTTAATTTATATGCTGCATTATTAATTATGTGTTTATTTTTATGGTTTTTTCATGTGTGTGGTTTATACCTTTCATTATATTAATGGCTATTACTTGTCTATGACACATGTATATGTTTACTATTATTTTCATATGAATCCGTGCATTTACAGAATGAATTTGTCTATTTCAAGTTTTATATATAAAGTTCTGCAAGATTTTATGTGTGTATATGATTTAATTTGCATACAGTTTGAAAACTTTTACATGCCATAGCCCATTTGGATGTTGGGGATGTTACAGGGATACTAAGAAAAATAAAAGTTTGACACCCGTGTCATGTCAACAAGGAGAAAAGGTTACTAACAAAATGAAGAGGTCGACAGATATGCCAACTCAACAAGTGTGATATGTCACCTAAGAGCAAGGTGTACTAAGGAAAAGATAATTTAAACACCTATTCCACACAAAAAAAATGATGGCATGTCAACAAAGATAGAGGGGTACCAAGAAAAATAAAAGTTTGACACCTCTGCCATGTCAACAAGGAGAAAGGGGAACTAAGAAAATGAAGATATTTAATGTTATTCCAACTCAGCAAGGGTCGCATGTCACCTATGAGAAATGGTTACTAAGGAAAAGAAAATTTCAACACCTATGCCACACAAAAAAGGGTGACACATAACCAAAGACAAAGGGGTAATAAAAAAAATAAAAGTTTGACACTTGTTCCATGTCAACAATGAGAAAGGGGTACTAAGAAAATGATAAAGGTTGAAATCTATTCCAATGCAGCAAGGGTGACACATCACCTAGGAGAAAGGGGTACTAAGGAAAAGATAAGTTCAATACCTATTCCACACTAAAAAGGGTGACTCATCAACAAAGAAAAAGGGGTACTAAGAAAAGTAAATTTTAACAATTGTGCCATGTCAACAAGGAGAAATGTGTACTATGAAAATGAAGACGTCGAAATTGATTCCAAATCATCAAGGGTGACACATCACCTAATATCAAGGGGTACTATGGAAAAGATAAGTTCAACACCTATGCCACACAAAAAAGGGTGAAAAGTATAAAAAGATAAATGGGTACTAAGAAAAGTAAAGTTTGACACTTGTGACATGTCAACAAGGAGAAAGGGTACTAATAAAAATGAAGATGTCGAAAGCTACACCAAATTAGCAAGGGGAACAAGTCACCTAAGAGAAAGGGGTACTAAGGAAAAGAGAAGTTCAAAACCCATGCCACACAAAAAAGATTGACACATCAACAAATTTAAAGGGGTACTAAGAAAAATAAAAGTTTTACACTCATGCCATGTCAACAAGGAGAAATGAGTACTAAGAAAATGGAGAGGTCGAACGCTATGAAAAATAAAAAATGGAGACATTTGACCTAAGAGAAAGGGGTACTAAGGATATAACAAGTTAAAATCCTATGCCAAACAAAAAAGGGTGACACATCAACAAAGATAAAGGAGTACTAGGAAAAATAAAATTTTGACAATCGTACCATGTCAACAAGTAGAAATGGGTACTAAGAAAATTAAGAGCTCGAAAGTTATGCCAACTAGAAAAGGGTGACACATCACCTAGATAAAAGGGCTACTAAGGAAAAGAGAAGTTCAACACATATGCCACACAAAAAATGGTGACATGTCAACAAAGATAAATGGGTACTAAGAAAAACAAAATTTTGACATCTGTGCCATGTCAACAAGGAGAAAGGTTTACTATGAAAATGAAGAGGTATAAATCTATGCCAACTCAGCAAGGGTGACATGTTACCTAAGAGAAATGGTATTAAGGGAAAGATAAGTTCAACACCTATGCCACACAAAAAACAATGACATGCCAACAAAGATAAAGGGGTACTAAGAAAAATAAAAGTTTTACACTCGTGCCATGTCAACAAGGAGAAAGAAGTACTAAGAAAATGAAGAGGTCTAAGCTATGCCAACTTCGAAAGTGTGACATGTCACCTAAGATCAAGGGGTACAATGGAAAAGATAATTTCAACACCTATGCCACACAAAAAAGGGTGAGATGTCAACCAAGATAAATGTGTACTAAGAAAAATAAAAGTTTCACACCCATGCCATGTCAACAAGGAAAAAAGGGTAATAAGAAAATTAAGAGGTCAAAAGCTATGCAAATTCGGCAAGGGTGAGAGGTCACCTAAGAGAAATTGGTACTAAGGAAAAGATAATTTAAATCCTTATTCCACACAAGAAAGGGTGAAAATTAAACAAATATAAAGGGGTACTAATAAAAGTAAAAGTTTGACACCCATTCCATGTCAACAAGGAGTAAGGGGTACTAAGAAAAMAAATAGGTCAAAAGMTATGCCAACTCAACTAGYGTGACACGTCACCTAAGAAAAGGGGGTACTAAGGAAAATAAAGTTTCAACACCTATGCCACACARAAAATGGTGACACATCAACAAAGATGTTTGACACTTGTTCCATGTCGACAAAGAGAAAGTGGTACTAGGAAAATGAAGAGGTTGAAAGGTATGCCAACTCTGCAATGGTGATATGTCATCTAAGAGCGATGCGTACTAAGGAAAAGAGAATTTCAACACCTATGCCACACAAAAAAGGGTGACACGTCAACAAAGATAAAGTGGTACTAAGAAAAATTAAAGTTTCACACATGTGCCATGTCAACAAGGAGAAAAGGGTACTAAGAAAATGAAGAGGTTGAAAGCTATGCCAACTCAACAAGGGTGACATTTCACCTAAGAGAAAGGGTTATTGAGGAAACAATAATTTCAACATGTATGCCACACAAAAAAGGGTGACATGTCAACAAATTAAAGGGGTATTAAGAAAAATAAACGTTTGACACTCGTGCCATGTAAACAAGGAGAAAGGGGTACTAAGAAAACTAAGGGGTAAAAAATCTATCCCAAATTAGCAAGGGTGACATGTCACTTAAGAGAAAGGGGTACTAAGGAAAAGACAAGTTCAACACCTACGCCACACAAAAAAGGGTGAGACGTCAACAAAGATAAAGGGGTACTAGGAAAAGTAAAAGTTTGACACATGTGCCATGTCAACAAGGAGAAAGGGGTACTAAGAAAATGAAGAGGTTGAAAGCTATTCCAAGTCAATAATGGTGACATGTCACCTAAGAGAAATGGGTACTAAGAAAATGAAGAGGTTGAAAGCTATTCCAAGTCAATAATGGTGACATGTCACCTAAGAGAAATGGGTACTAAGGAAAATAGAAGTTCAACACCTATAACAAAGTTATCAACTTAACGAGAAATCTATCCCTTAAAACTCATATATTTTCATAAAAACATGAAAATCAACCCCCAAATTAAAAAGTGGTGCTACCGATAGCACCATTTTTCTATCCTGGGTTGAAATTACAACTTTTTTCAAGCATGGCCTTAAAAACTCGTATAGACGGTCAGAAAAATCTTAAAATCAACACCTAAATAAAAAAGTGATAATACCTAAAACAAATTGTGTTTTCTAAACATTAAAATTATAGATATTTATGACCTAATTGAAATTTTGGCCTTGACAACAAATCCCTGTGCAAATAAAAAACTCAAAATTGGAATCAAAATGGTCACTTGAAAATTTGTTTACAAACTTTTTAAAAAAAATTTACATTTAAAATAAATAAATAGAAAGGAGAAAATATTCGCAAATAATTTTATTTTTTTAAATGAAGAAAATAACACATTAAATTTTTTTATTCAAAATTCAATTTAAAAAAAAAATTAAAAGAAAAGGGCAAAAAAGAAACATAAAAAAAAAAACAATATATATATATATATATATATATATAATTTTTGTAAAAACGAATCATTAAAATACCTTAAAAACATTAAAAAATGAAGAAAAACAACAAAAAATATTTCAAAAACGCAAAAACATGAAAGAAATTCAATAAAAAAAAATCTAAAATAAAAATATTCAAAAAATATTAACAAATCGGGTTGGTTGGGCATCGTGGGTGTCATGTGGAGCCAAGCCTTAGCCCGTGGCGGCTGGGTCGATGGTGGCCATCCCCCCATGCCCAAATTCATGCAAGTTATTTTAAAAATGTTTTTTTAAACAAATTTTTTATGATGATTGATTTAGTTTAAACATTTTTAATTGTTTTGTTTTTCATAGTTTTTTTAGTTTTAAATTTTCCTTTAAAAAACATTAAATTTCAGTTACAAATTTTCTAACAAAAATGGTAATTTTTTGTTTTAATTTTTAAAAAACCAACTCTTAGTTTTGTTTTTTTTTAATGTAAACTTTAAAATGTATAAAAATATTTTTTAAGCAATGATTTATGAGCCAATTTTGAGTTGTTTATCAACGATGGTAGTCATTGTTGAGGCCACAGTTTCAATTAAGTGATAATTTTAACTCCGAAAAAACAATTGGTGCTACCGGTAGCACCACTTTTCGATTCAAGGGCCAACTTTAAGGTCTTTGTCCACAATGACATAAGTTTTCAATGCATGGGTATGAATGGGTCCAAATTTTAACCACTGCAAAAATAAGGGTGCTACCGGTATAAAACTTGTTTTTTAGAGGTTCCATTTTTTACCCCATTTCAAAAAATGGTGCTACCGGTAGCACCATTTTTTGAAATGGGGGTAAAAAATGCGACCTTTGAAAAATAATAACTTTGGAGAGTTATCATTAAGTTGGTAACTATGTTCTATGCCACATAAAAAGGGGTGACACATCAACAAAGATAAAGGGGTACTAAGAAAAATAAAAGTTTGACACCCATGCCATGTCAGCAAGGAGAAAGGGATGCTCAGAAAACAAAGAGGTAAAGATCTATGCCAACTCAGCAAGGGTGACCCATCACCTAAGCACAAGGGGTAATAAGGAAAATACAAGTTCAACATCAATGCCACACAAGAAAGGGTGACACTTCAACAAAGATAAAGTGGTACTAAGAAAAGTAAAAGTTTGACATGTGTGCCAGGATAAGAAGGAGAAAGGGTTACAAATAAAATGAAGAGGTAGAAAGCTATCCCAACTCATCATGGGTGACGGGTCACCTAAGAGAAAGGGGTACTAAGGAAAAGAGAATTTTAACACCTATTCCACACAAAAATGGGTGACACGTCAACAAATATAAAGGGGTACTAAGATAAATAAAATTTTGACACCCATGCCATGTAAACAATGAGAAAGGGGTACTAAGAAAATAAATAGGTCGAAAGCTATGACAACTCAGCAAGGGTGAAATTTCACTTATGAGAAAGTTGTGCTAAGGAAAAGAGAAGCTCAACACCTATGCCATGCAAAAAAGGGTGACACATCAACAAAGATAAAGGCGTACTAAGAAAAGTAAAATTTTCACACTCATGCCATGTCAACAAGGAGAAATGGGTACTAAGAAAATGAATATGTCAAAATTTATGCTAACTCAACAATGGTGGCACATCACCTAAGAGCAAGGGGAACTAAGGAAAAGAGAAGTTCAACAACTATGCCTCACAAAAAAGGGTGAGACATCAACAAAGATAAAGGGGTACTAAGAATAATAAAATTTTGACACTCATTCTATGTCAACAAGGAAAAAATGGTATTAGGAAAATGTAGATGTTGAAAGTTATGCCAAATCAACAAGGGTGAAAGATCACCTAAGAGAAATGGGTACTAAGGAAAAGAGAAGTCCAACTCCTATTCCACATGAAAAAGGGTGACACATTAACAAAGATAAAGAGGTACTAAGATAAATAAAGTTTGGCACTCATGTCATGTCAACAAAGAGAAAAGGGTACTAAGAAAACAAAGAGGTTGAAAGTTATACCAACTCATAAAGGGTGACACGTCAACAAATATAAAGGGGTACTAAGAATAATAAATGTTTGACAACCGTGCCATGTCAACAAGGAGAAAGGGGTACTAAGAAAATGAATAGGTCGAAAGTTATGCAAACTTAACAATGGTTACACATCACCTAAGAGAAATGGTTACTAAGGACAAGATATGTTCAACACCCATGCCACACAAAGAAATGGTGACATGTAACCAAAGACAAAGGGGTACTAAAAAAAATAAAAGTTCTACACATGTGCCATGTAAACACATAGAAAGGGGTACTAAGAAAGTGAAAAATGTTGAAAGCTGTTCCAACTCAAAAAAAAGTGACACATCACCTAAGAGAAAGGGGTACTAAGAAAAAGAGAAGTTCAATACCTATGCCACACAAAAAAGTGTGACTCATCAACAAATAGAAAGGGGTACTAAGAGAAATAAAGTTTGACACTCGTGCCATGTCAACAATGAGAAAGGGGCACTAAGAAAATGAAGAGGTTGAAAGCTATTGTTGGGACAGGGGCAGACCCATGGTTCAATGCTACAACAACGCACCAAAAAAACCCTAACTACCGACCCTGTCGGCAACACCTGCGAAGTAGATGAAGTCTCACCTGAGGTAGAGGAAGGGGTGGTTGCAAGACTCAGGGGTGGTTGCAACCTTAGTTGGGACACAGATTTGTGATTATAACACTTAGCAATCACTTAGCATAGATTATTCATCAATATTCAACCCTTATGATACTTCACAGATAGCACAGAGCATCACAGTATGTACTTAGATATAAGATAATTCAACACTTAGCCACAACAAGATAGATTAGATTCGGCAAATCAAGCACTAAGCATCTTGCATACCAGATCTAAAATTCATTCATATCTCAAAAGAACAAAGCATAAATAGATATCTCTAAACACATCAAATCACTTAGAAAAGGAAGAGACAAACACATCAGGTCGAGGCATAGAGCACACACACAGCTTTGTTGTGGTTCACCCCCACCCTGGGGCTACGTCCACAAAGTATTCTTCTTTATTAGCTTCAGTTAATCAGGTTATAGCATAGAGCCATCCAAATCCATCTTCGCATAGGACAAAATATTTGTGTAGCTCTCTAGATCCTTCTTCCTTGTGCTAAAAGAACAGAGCCTTCTACAATATCCTGCACTTAGTCTCTTACAATATGCACAAATCATTTACAATCATTACCAGCACTTAGCATAACTCACAACTCTTCAATCACATAGATCACACTCTACCACTCTTCTACCCTCCATCTTTCACTTACTTCACCTATACATCTATTTCTACATACAACAATGGGCCTAAGCGTGGATAAACCCATGGGTCAGCATCCCTTTCCCATTACATTATCCCCCAAAACCCAAAAAGGACCCAAAAAGAGGTCTATCTTCCACGATTTCTGCTTCGCGTTGTGCTCCGTCTTTGACAAGCTGTCGAAGTCCCAAAAATGGTCAAATATGACCAAGTGTTCCTCAAAAATTAGTTAGGGCCAACAGGCCCCCAACACTCACCTGTGACTCATCCCACGTCACTCGGGTCTGGGTAACTTTGCCTCAAAGGTCTCAAGCTTGGATCGAGATGCTTCGACTTGTCTCTATGCTACTTCTTCTTGTTCAGCTAATTTCTGAACAATTGCTTTGCTGATAGGTCCTTCCAGTTATTGCTCGACTGTAACAACTACTTGTTCTAGTAGTGTTCCTTGGCCTTCAATTTCCTCAAACAGTAGATAGGCCACCTCCTGGCTCGGCTGGATTTTCTGGGTGAATTCCATCACTTTGTTCTATGTGGTAAGAACGAGTTGTTGGGTAGTTCGTTGTTCCTGGGATCTCTTCATCCTCTCGATGGGTGACAAGAGCTTGAGTTGTGCCTATACTGTATCTACATGTTGCTTTTCTTCCTGGAGTTGGGACTCCAGTTTCTTCAACTCTGGGTCTTTAGATAGTTGTTCATATATTTGTGCGCTTCTGCTACTTAGTTGTTTACATTGTGCAGAAAGTGTTTTAATCCTCTCGACTGCACTCTGGGAATTCAATTCTCGTTGGTCACACACTTCTTGTGGAATTTGTGGTGTGGTCTAAAGCTCTAATTCCACGACCCTTTGTTGAAGTTGTTGAATAAATTCAACCAACTTCATTACTTGGTGCTCTATGGGATCTTCGGCCTTCTTCTCTAAGCCGGTCATAGAGTGAAATTCTCTATTGACTACTTCTTCAATTCCTATCTGCACTATTCCACTTTCAATAGAGTCTACCTTGTAGCCTCTCGCACCTTTCTCAACATCTCCATAGGCTTCTTTGATCTTCTACATAAGAGCACAGTCTGCGGTCTTTCCAGGATAGTACTCATGGGGATCAGGACCCTTCATGCTAAGCCCAGTGATCCTATTGATTAGTGTCGGATCAACAGTTATGTGACATTCTAACCATAGGTATCCTCCGTGGTAACTTGCTAGCAGCAATTTTACACAAGCATTTACCTCCTGGTGTCTACCGAAGTGTGGTATTTTCATAACATTGAGAAAAGTACATTGGGCGAGGTTCATTGTCCATTGTTGAGGGATGAGCTTCGAATTCTTTCCCTTAGTTCTCATCAAGTACTTATACGGGGTGAGCATGCTGTAAACTTTACGGTCCCCCAGGTTGAAGTCGCAAAACTTCAACACTGTAACCTTGTCTTGACCTGTGCAGTAGGTGCGTACTCCTTTTGGTAGATATGTAGTGACTAGGGTGTATTCAAAGTCTCTAGGGACATTGTCCCTATTAATCTCACTGCTCATAAGGGGTATGTAAGCTAGTAGGATGGATGGCACTAACTTCATGTTGCCTATGTCGTCCTTATGCATAGTTCTTCTCTCTGCGCCGACTTGAGATGTTCTTGCTCGAGTAGTTGATGGGGAGGATTTCACTCCTCTCGTCAATAATTCTTGGACTCTAGTGGACATTCTTCTTTCCGACATGACTCTCTCAGTCATTAAATCGAGAAGGACCTCTGTGATGGATTCCACAAGTGCAGTGATATCGTCGGACATACACACTCGGGAAAGCTAATCGGGGTCACAATGATCTCAAAATACTGCACTAGGATGAACAATCTACTTGCAATGATCACTGTATACAATCACTAGTTCTACGGAATTTGACTTTTCAGTTGGCAAAAGTGTTCTTCGGGTACGTTGCGACGAGCTAAATAGGAAATTCTTCAACGGTCTACCTGCAACGGGTATGAAGCTTCCATGAACATTGATCCATCCATTATGGCATGGTCCAATGGTCTGGTGGTGATCCTTTAATTCTTTTATGTCTATTCGAGGTGGAATTCGAACAGGTATATCGGTCCAATGACTATATTTCTTCGCCATGGCGACGTGCCATATGTCGTTGTTCTAATATCCTGACGAAGCTCAATTCCTGTGATTTTTCCTTTTGCGAAGTTTCCTCTAGAATCTTCTGTAACTTTTCAATATTGGCTCTCTTATTACTTATCTTCCTAGCCTTCTTCCCAGTGAGCTTTGTCTCGGTCATCCTTTTTCCATTATGATTCTTATCTTCTCTCGACATAGTCACTTCGCGATGCTGAGATTCTTTCTTCAGATCCAAGGGTAATACTCCTTCATCATATGGATTAGGTATTTTGGTCGTCTATAGTTCCTCTAATGCTCTTATAGCTTTGACATCCAATTACTTGGTGTTCAATAGCTTAGATCTGTTCTCTTGTTCTTCCATCAAGTAGGTGATCCTTCTAGTCATAAATTCCATGAGTTCTTGTTTCTTCTATTCTAGGGCTTCCTTTTCTTCTTTTCTCTGGATCTGGTCTTTTTCAATCCATATCTTGCATAACAAAGCTAGAAATGGGGCATGGTCCTCAATAAATTTAATAACTTCAAATTCTTCCTCTGTTGAAGATCCATGGGTACTCATAGCCATCTGGGTAATCCTGCCACATAGGGTTACCATTTTTCCTTTAAACAACCCTATTCTTCCTAGTGAAGGAACCATAGTAGGCCTTCCTAGGGTTTCCCAAGTACTTTCTGTCATAATGTTCATCTGTGTTCCCTCATCCAGAGCACAGTCAATGTCAAAGTCTCCTATTCTTACTTCGATTTTCTMCTTTTCTTTGAAGATCTCTAACAAAYTGGCATCTTTATGTTCATCCAGGGTTTCTTTCATTTTCAGTAACATAATATATGATTATTTATGGGKTTCTTCTATAATCTTAGTTTCTTGATCTCCTTTAGAGTTTTCTTKCTCCATATTCAKCTTTTCAAGTCTAGCAATCATTTTAGGGCAATCCAGTACTTCATGGTCCATAKCCTTACAACAAAGGAAACTAGGGTTTCTCCCAGGGCATTCCTTAGAAAGATGTCTTGGTCTTCTGCAACTGTAACAAAGAKTTAATCCTCTCTTTCTCTTCAATGATCCCAAACTTTTCTTGTACTACTTGCTAGGGTCATAATGGATAGCCTGCAAAARTTTCTTTCTAGGATCCTACATCCATTGGTTAGTCCAAAAATTCTTTCTATGCATAGGTATAACATATCTTTCATTATTYTTATCAGATMTATTCATATCAAACGTTMTTTCATCTAACRATGCCCTAGTTTTCAAKCTAGGAMAAAATMTATCAARCATACCTAAATCCATACTTTAGAAAAAAAAAATCACTTCTTTTTCTTCTACAGGGAACAAAGCTTCCAGATCTAAGAAATTTTAACTATTCTTACRTTTATCAGAGCACAGAGCTTACATATCTTACTTCTTTTCTTCAKTATCAACCTCTTTTCTTGTAGATATGACTTCTTTCATTCATATTTGTCCTTCCTKCTTCAACACAGAGATTTTCAGATCAARTGGATCACTGTGCACTAGGGCATAGATCCACGCACAAAGATTTCACAGTTTCAGGACRAATKTTTGCACAAAGMTTMTTTTGCCCAGTTCCCAGCAATCACAGTTTCAGGTCCCAACAATGGAACCATTTRTTGGCACAAGGGCAGACCTAGGGTTCAACGCTACAATAGCGCACCAACAAAAACCTAACTACCGGCCCTTTMGGCAACACCTRCGAAGYAAATGAAGTCTCACCCGAGGTAGAGKTAGGGGTGGTTGCAAGACTCARGTGTCTRCAACCTTAGCTGGRACACAAATATGTGATTATAACACTTAGAAATCACTTAGCATAGATTATTCATCAATATTCAACCCTTATGATACTTTGCAGATAACACAGAGCATCGCAGCATGCACTTAGATCTAAGATAATTCAACACTTAGCCACAACAAGATAGATTAGATTCAACAGATCAAGCACTAAGCATATTACATACCAAATCTAACATTCATTCATATCTCAGAAGCAAAAAGCATAAATAGATCTCTCTAAACACATCAAAGCACTTAGCAAAGGAAGAGACAGACACATCAGGTCAAGGCACAGAGCACAACACACAGATTTACCGTGGTTCACCCCCACCCTGGGGCTATGTCCCCAAAGTCTTCTTCTTTATTAGCTTCAGTTAATCAAGTTACAGAACAGAGCCATCCAAATCCCTCTTCGCATAGGATAAAATATCTATGCAGCTTGCTAGATCCCTTTTCCTTGTGCTAAAAGCACAAATCCTTCTACAATATCATGCACTTAGTCTCTTATAGTATGCACAAAGCATTTACAATCATTACCAACACTTAGCACAACTCACAACTCTTTGATCACATAGATCACACTCTACTACTCTTCTCCCCTCCCTCTTTCACTTAATTCGCCTATAAATCTATTTATACATACAACAATGGGCCTAAACATGGGTAAACCCATGGGATAACATCCCATTCCCATTAAATTATCCCCCAAAACCCAAAAAGGACCCAAAAAGGCGTCTAGCTTCCATGATTTCTGCTTCGCATTGCGCTCCATCTTTGACAAGCTATCGAAGTCCCAAAAATGGTCAAATATGACCAAGTGTTCCTCAAAACTTGGTCAGGTCCAACAACTATGCCAACTCAGCAAGGGTGACACATAACCTAAAATCAAGGGGTACTATGGAAAATATACATTCAACACCTATGCCACACAAAAAATGGTGACACATCTATAAAGATAAAGGGGTACTAAGAAAAAATAAAAGATTGACACCCATGCCATGTGAACAAGCAGAAAGGGGTACTAAGAAAATGAAGATGTTGAAATCTACGCCAACTTAGAAAAGGTGACATGTCACCTAATAGAAAGGGGTAGTAAGTAAAAAAAAAGTTCAAAACCTATGCCACACAAAAAAGGCTGACACATCAACAAAGTTAAAGGGGTACTAAGAAAAGAAAAGTTTGACATATGTGCCATGTCAACAAGGAGAAAGGGGTACTAAGAAAATGAAGAGGTCAAAAGTTATGCCAACTCAATAAGGGTGACATGTCAGCTAAGAGAAAGGGGTACTAAGGAAATGATAAGATCAAAACCTATGCCACACAAAAAAGGGTGACACATCAACAAATATAAAGGGGTACTAAGAAAAATAAAAGTTGGACACTCATGCCATGTCAACAAGGAGAAAGTGGTACTAAGAAAATGAATATTTTGAAATCTATGTGAACTCAGAAAGGGTGACACGTCACCTAAGAGAAAGGGATACTAAGGAAAAGAGAAGTTCAACACCTATGCCACATAAAAAGGGTGACATGTCAACAAATATAAATGGGTACTAAGAAAAATAAAATTTTCACACAAGTGCCATGTCAACAAGGAGAAAGTGGTACTAAGAAAATGAATAGGTCAACACCTATGCCAACTCAGCAAGGGTGACACTTCACCTAATACCGAGGGGTACTAAGGAAAAGAGAATTTCAACATATATTCCACACAAAAAAGGGTGAGACGTCCACAAAGATAAAGGTGCACTAAGAAAAATAAAATCTTGACACCCATGTTGTGTTAACAAGGAGAAAGGGGTACTAAGAAAATGAAGAGCTCAAAAGATATACAAACTCAGCAAGGGTGACAAGTCACCTAAGATAAATTGGTACTAAGGAAAAGAGAATTTTAACACCTATTCCACACAAAAAAGGGTGACACTTCAACAAAGATAAAGAGGATAAGAAAACAAAGAGGTAAAAATATATGTCAATTCAGTCAGGGTGACACGTCACCTAAGAGAAAGGGATACTAAGGAAAATATAATTTCAACACCTATGCCACATAGAAAAGGGTGACATGACAACGAATATAAATGGGTACTAATAAAATTCAAATTTTGACACCCATGCCATGTCGACAAGGAGAAAGTGATACTAGGAAAATGAAGATCTTGAAAGGAATGCCAACAAATAAAGGGTGATAGGTTACCTAATATAAAGGAGTACTAAGGAAAAGAGAATTTCAACACCTATGCGACACAAAAAGGGTGACATGTCAACAAAGATAAAGTGGTACTAAGAAAAATAAAAGTTTGACACACGTGCCATGTCAACAAGGATAAAGGGGTACTAAGAAAAAAATACACGTTGAAAGTTATGCCAACTCAACAAGGGTGGCATGTCACCTAAGAGCAAGGGATACTGGGGAAATGATAATTTCAACATGTATGCCACACAAAAACAGTGACACATCAACACGGATAAAGGGTATTAAGAAAATTAAAAGTTTGACACATGTGTTATGTCAACAAGGAGAAAGGGGTACTAAGAAAAATAGAGGTCAAAATCTATGCCAACTTAACAAGGGTGACATGTCACCTAAGAGAAAGGGGTACTAAGGAAAAGAGAATTTCAAAATCCATCCCACACGAAAAAGGGTGACATGTCAACAAAGATAAAGTGGTACTAAGAAAAATAAAAGTTTGACACCCATTCCATGTCAAAAAGGAGAAATGGGTACAAAGAAAACAAAGAAGTCAAAATCCATGCAATCCCAACAAGGGTGACATATAAACTAAGCACAAGGGGTACTAAGGAAAAGAGAAGTTCAACATCTATGCCACACAAGAAAGGTTGACACATAAACAAAGATAAAGGGGTACTATGAAAAATAAAATTTTGACACAGGTACCATGATAACAAGGAGAAAGTGTTACTAAGAAAATGAAGAGGTCAAAAGCTATGCCAACTCAGCAAGGGTGACAGGTCACCTAAGAGAAAGGGGTACTAATAAAAATAGAAGTTTAACACGTATTCCACACAAGAAAAGGTGGCACGTAAATAAAGATAAATGGGTAGTAAGAAATATAAAATTTTGACATCGGTGCCATGTCAACAAGGAGAAAGGGGTACTAAGAAAATGAAGAGGTCAAAAGCTATGACAGTTCATCAAGGGTGAAACATCACCTAAGAGAAAGGGGTACTAAGGAAAAGAGAATCTCAAAACTTATGCCACAAAAAAAGGGTGACACATCAACAAATATAAAGGGGTACTAAGAAAAATAAAAGTTTAACACTCGTGCCATGTCAACAAGGAGAAATGAATATTAAGAAAATGAAAGTTCAAAATCTATGCCAAGTGTTGGGCTCTAAAGATGTCTAAAAACAGCCTTAGTTTAACATTAATTTATCAACCCGAGGATTCATCTTTTATCTCAAAAAATATCAACAAAGTCTATGCAGATAGCTCATAGAGGTTAAAATTGTGTAGTGAAAGCAATTCTGAGTTTATCAACAATCAAGTTCCTCAAACATTCATTAAAGATTCTAGGAATTGAAATCTAAAGTTGTGCAATGGAAATGAACTAATTAATCTATTGAATTCATTTTAAGAGCAGTAATTGAATATAGATAAAGACTTGCAGAAATGACTATTATTATGAATCAAATTGTTGGAAAGAAAAAGGTGAATTACTCTATCTATGGAAAGAAACAAAGACTGTAATCTAGTCGAAAAGAGACAACAATTGTATTTCTATTGAAAGGAACAACAACTATATTCTAATGGAAAGGAAAAACAAATGTAAACTAAGTGAAGGGAACAAAAAATGTAAACTAAGTGAAGGGAACAACAAACATGAACTTATGAGGAATTGTCACGCATCAAATCTCAGTAATAGGAACTGGAACAAAAATCATCTAATGCTTCAGGGAATATCTATCTCTTGCAATTGACATGAAATCATAAACACACTTATGCATTCATTTAACTACTGTAAAAGAGAATCGAATCACAAAACAAAAATTGAATTGATACAATTACAGGTCAAACAGTAGCTCCTTCAGACTCGGCCCTTGGTCCTTAGAATCACTTCTATTTGAAATTCAGTATATAGAAATGGTAAAACCGCTCAAAGCTTCTATTGATTTCATAGCGAGTACAAAATTTTACAAAAACTTCTAACACATAACAATTCTAAGTTATGAATTCTTGGGTACAATTCTTCTACATCTTTTCAAGATCTATTTACCCCTTATATATTACAATAATCTGGGTAAATTAAGCTATCCTGAGGATCGAGAGATCCTCAAGATTGCTTTACTATTACAATATAAGCAACTCGATCATCTTCAAAATTGCATTGTGCCATAAAGTCTTCAACCTCCAATAGCTTGCACATCTTCAATATTTCCCTTGCTATCTTGGGTTTGACAATATTTAACCAATCCTGTAATAAAACCAGACAATTTCAATCATATTTAGGATCTATGTAATCTAACTTCAACAATAAATCTAAAGAGTATATTATTCATTTTATATTCTATTTGCTCCTAAATAATCGAAAAGTCAATCAAGATGATATCATGAAATGTGGGAAAATGGAAGATATTTATACCTTTTTCATAACCTAACATACCCCCCAACTTACCTTCTTGCATGTCCTCATGCAAGATGATATATTACATGTAAAGTAGTAATGTTGTAAGGTGGAAAGGTTGGTTCACCAGGCCTTCTGAACCCATTGCTTCCTTTGAGTTCTCCAAAAGTAGCATCCTCCCTTTTCTTGTTAATTTGATAATATTTTTGGTAACTGTCTAGAGGGAACTAGATTATAGGGGGATTATATATGCACCCAATCCAAGCAGGCCCTTCCTCTTGGAGAAATCTAGAATACCTCTTTATTCTGTAGGTAGCTGCAAATAAATTCTTGTACCCAAAGGGTTCCCTACTCTTTACTTCACTAGAGGATGCATCCCATCTCAGTTTAGTAGCAGGAAGAGCTTCCTCCTTAAGCTCCCTAAAACGAGTGATACCTGAACATATAACATGTATATGGATAGGGGATAAGGAGTCTATGACCCCCCCTCTTTTCATAAAGGTTTTATGTCACATAATGGTTGGAAAGGACTTTGGAGGTTCTCCCCTAACCTAGATATCTAGCTCAGCTTCCCTCTTTAGGAAGGTTTTATGAGATTTACCCCATCTGACTTGGTTCCGAGTAAATGACAGAAATGCCTGAAACTGTATGTCACCTATGAATGGGCATAGGTTATCTTCCCTTTTTTCTTCCAGAATGAACTTATGAAAGTACAATTCACACAAAAAGTATTGTACCTTTTCATCCTGCTCTATGAAACATGAAATAAATTCAAGTACAGTGGAAAATGAAATAGGTTTTCCTGCTCTGATGGAATTCACTCTTAATAAAAGATATCATTCCAGCAAGAATAAAGTGTAATTGGTGGCAGGGGCTCTGCAATTAATAGAATCAAAGTAGACATCACAACTTTATTTTATTTTCTCTAAATCTTTTTCTAATTGGGTTTGCACCTTTTTTTATCTTCCCTTGGGCTCTGGTGAGCGCAACATAGGTCTCACTCTCTGTTGTATTCATTTCCTTCAGTTGTTTAATGATCTTTTGATATTCATCTCTAGTGACCATCTCATCTTGGTGTTGAGACAATGCTCGCTAGGCTTGTCCTAGCTCTACCTTTAGTTTATCAATGGTGACACCATGTTCTTGAGATTGGGATGCTTGGTATTCTTCCATAGAGCCCATATCTTCCTTGGGTTGATTTAATGCTTGTTGGACCTGTGTAAGCTCTTCTTCCAATCTATCCACAATAACACTTTGTTTCTGGGANTAGATAAAGACTTGCAGAAATGACTATTATTATGAATCAAATTGTTGGAAAGAAAAAGGTGAATTACTCTATCTATGGAAAGAAACAAAGACTGTAATCTAGTCGAAAAGAGACAACAATTGTATTTCTATTGAAAGGAACAACAACTATATTCTAATGGAAAGGAAAAACAAATGTAAACTAAGTGAAGGGAACAAAAAATGTAAACTAAGTGAAGGGAACAACAAACATGAACTTATGAGGAATTGTCACGCATCAAATCTCAGTAATAGGAACTGGAACAAAAATCATCTAATGCTTCAGGGAATATCTATCTCTTGCAATTGACATGAAATCATAAACACACTTATGCATTCATTTAACTACTGTAAAAGAGAATCGAATCACAAAACAAAAATTGAATTGATACAATTACAGGTCAAACAGTAGCTCCTTCAGACTCGGCCCTTGGTCCTTAGAATCACTTCTATTTGAAATTCAGTATATAGAAATGGTAAAACCGCTCAAAGCTTCTATTGATTTCATAGCGAGTACAAAATTTTACAAAAACTTCTAACACATAACAATTCTAAGTTATGAATTCTTGGGTACAATTCTTCTACATCTTTTCAAGATCTATTTACCCCTTATATATTACAATAATCTGGGTAAATTAAGCTATCCTGAGGATCGAGAGATCCTCAAGATTGCTTTACTATTACAATATAAGCAACTCGATCATCTTCAAAATTGCATTGTGCCATAAAGTCTTCAACCTCCAATAGCTTGCACATCTTCAATATTTCCCTTGCTATCTTGGGTTTGACAATATTTAACCAATCCTGTAATAAAACCAGACAATTTCAATCATATTTAGGATCTATGTAATCTAACTTCAACAATAAATCTAAAGAGTATATTATTCATTTTATATTCTATTTGCTCCTAAATAATCGAAAAGTCAATCAAGATGATATCATGAAATGTGGGAAAATGGAAGATATTTATACCTTTTTCATAACCTAACATACCCCCCAACTTACCTTCTTGCATGTCCTCATGCAAGATGATATATTACATGTAAAGTAGTAATGTTGTAAGGTGGAAAGGTTGGTTCACCAGGCCTTCTGAACCCATTGCTTCCTTTGAGTTCTCCAAAAGTAGCATCCTCCCTTTTCTTGTTAATTTGATAATATTTTTGGTAACTGTCTAGAGGGAACTAGATTATAGGGGGATTATATATGCACCCAATCCAAGCAGGCCCTTCCTCTTGGAGAAATCTAGAATACCTCTTTATTCTGTAGGTAGCTGCAAATAAATTCTTGTACCCAAAGGGTTCCCTACTCTTTACTTCACTAGAGGATGCATCCCATCTCAGTTTAGTAGCAGGAATAGCTTCCTCCTTAAGCTCCCTAAAACGAGTGATACCTGAACATATAACCTGTATATGGATAGGGGATAAGGAGTCTATGACCCCCCCTCTTTTCATAAAGGTTTTATGTCACATAATGGTTGGAAAGGACTTTGTAGGTTCTCCCCTAACCTAGATATCTAGCCCAGCTTCCCTCTTTAGGAAGGTTTTATGAGATTTACCCCATCTGACTTGGTTCCGAGTAAATGACAGAAATGCCTGAAACTATATGTCACCTATGAATGGGCATAGGTTATCTTCCCTTTTTTCTTCCAGAATGAACTTATGAAAGTAAAATTCACACAAAAAGTATTGTACCTTTTCATCCTGCTCTATGAAACATGAAATAAACTCAAGTACAGTGGCAAATGAAATAGGTTTTCCTTCTCTGATGGAATTCACTCTTAATAAAAGATATCATTCCAGCAAGAATAAAGTGTAATTGGTGGCAGGGGCTCTGCAATTAATAGAATCAAAGTAGACATCACAACTTTATTTGATTTGCTCCAAATCTTTTTCTAATTGGGTTTGCACCTTTTTTTATCTTCCCTTGGGCTCTGGTGAGCGCAACATAGGTCTCACTCTCTGTTGTAGTCATTTCCTTCAGTTGTTTAATGATCTTTTGATATTCATCTCTAGTGACCATCTCATCTTGGTGTTGAGACAATGCTTGCTAGGCTTGTCCCAGCTCTACCTTTAGTTTATCAATGGTGACACCATGTTCTTGAGATTGGGATGCTTGGTATTCTTCCATAGAGCCCATATCTTCCTTGGGTTGAGTTAATGCTTGTTGGACATGTGTAAGCTCTTCTTCCAATCTATCCACAATAGCACTTTGTTTCTGGGACTGGAGTGCTTGGTTCTCTTCCATAGTCAGTAATTCATTTATGTTTTGAACCAGGGTTTGTTGAGACTGCATCAATTCTTCCTCCAATATCCTGATGGTAGCATTTTGCTCAAGGAGTTGAGCTATTTCCTCTAATATTAGGGTGCCTATCTGCACCTCAGCATCAATTACTTCTGTAGATGTCATATTTTCTTGTGTTTCTAAAGGAATTGCTTTCTCATTCTGAGCTATTGTTTCTTCTACTACTATTTCTTCAGGGTCTGTCTGTATCCCTATAGAATTTGTNAAGTGATGTACCACTGAATTATCCCTACAAGTTCCTTCCATGGTTCTCTGAGGGTACTGGGATTGAGTCCCTTTCCCTTCTTATCCAATTCTTCCCTAGGGTCTGTGAAAGTTTCTAGAACTTCCTTCAGTGTTGTGTATCTTTCTGTCCATTGAATGCCCGTGTTAGGGAGGCCTGTGACCTCTACTAATATTTTCGGGGTGACTGAGATTTGTATGCCTCGCACCATAGATTTTTCTCCCTGCAGATTCTAAAAGAATTCAAGCATGACATTCATGTCATATCCTTGCAAGCGGTTGAAGTATTCCATCCACCCCAACTGGTGCAATACGTCTTTTGCTTTCTCTATAATCTTTAGTAAAGTTGGCTCCCTGCGCACTCCTATGCCACCCATTTTGTGAGAAAATGTGGATGACTATCGTTCCTAGTAGCAGACTTGGTTAGACCAGCTTGGAGGAAAAATTACCGAAAATAACAAATATCAGAGACAACAAATGTTTACAAATGTGGGTATTTATTACAATCATTACTATATTTATCGAGAAGTGTGTTGAGAATCCACTCCCCTCATTAATATAAAGGTCGACCTTGACCGTCAATGTGGGGGAAAGTAATGAGTGTAGGTATTAATGGTGAGAAGTAATGATTGTATGACCACCACCAATGGGGATCAATGAATTATTTTCAAACAACATATTTTAATGGTAATCACTAAACGTTAATCCTCTTTTGTGGAATTGAAATATACCTATACTCAAAAGAATGTTTTAAGGATACATTCACTGAATAAATTAAATTTGTTCATTTAAATAATATCCCGCATATCATAATGTTGTTACTTTTCCGTTTCATTGAATACAACCAAAATGATAGCCTCGTTATTGAGTCAAGGAAATNCTTCTGTAGATGTCATATTTTCTTGTGTTTCTAAAGGAATTGCTTTCTCATTCTGAGCTATTGTTTCTTCTACTACTATTTCTTCAGGGTCTGTCTGTATCCCTATAGAATTTGTACTAACAACTTCTTTAGGAAGAGGGATTCTTCCTTGCACTCTGGCCCTTTTGTTATTCTTTCTTCTATGGGCCTTATCTGCTTGTTCTATCTTTTTCCTCAATTCCTTGATAATTTCCTTGAGTTTAACCACCTTCTTCTTTAATACTTTAGCCTTCTTAGCCTTTTTCTTCAAGAGTTTGTTTTCTTTTTTTAACTTTCTAATTTTCTTATGGCTCTTGGCTGATTTTTGTTTATGAGAGGTCTCAAGGTCCTCTTCATTCTGGCCAGCAAATGGTTTTTCCTCTGTTCCTTCAAAATGTTTTGTCTATCCTAGAGGGATTCTCGTTTCAAAATGAGTTTCTTCATGTTCTCTCTCCTCAGGAAAAGACATTTCAATATCAGGAAAATATTCAACTGGTTTTGAAGAGGAGGCTTGTTCTGGGAATTTTTCTGGATTATTTTTGCCTCTATCAATTGAGGTTCCCAAGCTTCCCAAAATCTGGGCTATGTCTACCTCATATCTCTTCATAAATTGTTCTGTCGAATGCTCTAATGTCGATTGGGTGTCTTCATGATCATTCCTTTGTGAGTTCTGTTCTACTTGCCCAATTTCTTGAGCATTTTCATGTGGATATTGTTCTGTAGAATTCTGAAGTTCTTTAGGTTGTTTTGTTGTACCCTGAATTGCTTCAGTTGTTTCCTGAATTCATTTGCTTCTTCTACTTGTTTGAATGATGGTTGTAGGGGTAGTTGTTGCTCTCTTCCTATTTTGCGTTAATGCCTGTGTTTGTGAGGTCTGGGCCTCTGTGATTTGGGTAGGGTCTGCTTCAACTTCGGTTTGAGGAGATGGGATTTCACTTTGGGCAGTAGTCTCCTCTGCCTGTCTATCTTCAATTTTCTATGATGGTTCGTCATGGCATAATTCAGGATGCTCTAGTTGTGGAGGTCTATTGGCCTCAATCAGGTTATCTCAGGTCAATTGAGTTTGAATCAGTGCTTTATTTGTTATTAGTTCAACTAATCTATGGTGATTGATAACAGTAATAGGCTCCTTGGATTTTTATGTTCTTAAGGCAACCTCATGTAATATGGCATTCAGAAAGAAAGTTAGATTAAGTATTAACTGTTGTTTTAAAGTTGCCAGCAATTTGAGGTGGCGAGGTTGAATTACGTCATATCGCCCATCACAAGTGATGTACCACTGAATTATCCCTACAAGTTCCTTCCATGGTTCTCTGAGGGTACTGGGATTGAGTCCCTTTCCCTTCTTATCCAATTCTTCCCTAGGGTCTGTGAAAGTTTCCAGAACTTCCTTCAGTGTTGTGTATCTTTCTGTCCATTGAATGCCCGTGTTAGGGAGGCCTGTGACCTCTACTAATATTTTCGGGGTGACTGAGATTTGTATGCCTTGCACCATAGAGTTTTCTCCCTGCAGATTCTAAAAGAATTCAAGCGTGACATTCATGTCATATCCTTGCAAGCGGTTGAAGTATTCCATCCACCCCAACTGGTGCAAGACGTCTCTTGCTTGCTCTATAATCTTTAGTAAAGTTGTCTCCCTACGCACTCCTATGCCACCCATTTTGTGAGAAAATGTGGATGACTATCGTTCCTAGTAGCAGACTTGGTTAGACCAGCTTGAAGGAAAAATTACCGAAAATAGCAAATATCAGAGACAACAAATGTTTACAAATGTGGGTATTTATTACAATCATTACTATATTTATCGAGAAGTGTGTTGAGCATCCACTCCCCTCATTAATATAAAGGTCGACCTTGACCGTCAATGTGGGGGAAAGTAATGAGTGTAGGTATTAATGGTGAGAAGTAATGATTGTATGACCACCACCAATGGGGATCAATGAATTATTTTCAAACAACATATTTTAATGGTAATCACTAAACGTTAATCCTCTTTTGTGGAATTGAAATATACCTATACTCAAAAGAATGTTTTAAGGATACATTCACTGAATAAATTAAATTTGTTCATTTAAATAATATCCCGCATATCATAATGTTGTTACTTTTCCGTTTCATTGAATACAACCAAAATGATAGCCTCGTTATTGAGTCAAGGAAAT
>JZKD02S1640261.1:84810-97033 GCA_000966675.3 Picea glauca | reverse complement strand
CCCTATTTATGTGTGTTGTTATAGTGTAAGACTATATCTAACAAGTAAGAATGGCATTACATTATATTTAGTACATTATATTAAATATTAATATATATTTATGTGTGTTGTTATATTGTAAGACTATATCTAACAAGTAAGAATGGCATTGGCACGTGCAATACCACAAGTACGAATGAGCAGTACGATAACTGTGATTACCCTCCATAAGTGATTCGGCCAGCGAATCCAAGTCACAGTCAGAAGGATTGTGCTCAGGTCGAACATGGTGATAAGATGGCCAGGCTATAGTTTGTATCCTATAGGGTAATAAGATGGCCTGGTATTGTGTTTCTTGAGATCTTTAAATTTTTTATTATGACCCCTAGGTCAAATACTAGTTATTAATTATTTAAACTATTCATAAGTAAATATTATATCAATTTTGGAGATAGTTCTTAACCCACTCCTCTAAGTTGCAATATATATAGTTGACCCAGAATATTATTATAACTGTTGGTAAAACTGGAACGATTCAATACTTTTTCTTTTAAAAATGTTTAAAACTATGTTGTTAGTCCCTGTCGTAGACATAGAGGGACTATAGCGATAGATAAATCATTGACTACATATTAGTTTGTCCTTTGACCGTAAATATTTGCACATTACTTATTGTTGGAGCTATAGAATTAAAAGAATATATTTTTATATATTAAAAAGTAACATATATGTAATGATCTAATTGGCTAAGAGATTGGAGGTCTTATTGTTGGCTTCGCTATTCCCATTGTAGTATATGGCAACATATCCAAACTTTTTCTCATAGACAGTATGCTTTAATCATATATTTTTCCTGTATATTGCTTGAAGGTCGATTAATACTACCATTAGTTCGAATGTTTGTATTAGCATTTTCTGCTACCCGAATATATCCGCTAGTTTTGATATGTACTAAGCATATTGAAATGTTTCCATATCCAAGCTTTGTATATTTCTTGAAATTTATTCACACTTATTCCCAGATGCCTCAATAGGCCTAACAGCGTAAATGTTTACATGATGCGACCTCCTCCAACACCCCTGACAACTTAAATGTTTGCATACCGCAAGGTCCTTAGATGGCCTAAGAGTCTTAAATGTTTATGTAAATATGGTTCTCGGAGTACACACGAGTTCAATAGCCATTGCATGTTTCATCCTTGCTCTTCCATTGAAGCTACATACATTGTTTACTGGTTCGATGGCTGCTTCTTCTTTGTGGTCTGTCGGGTTCTTCCATTGTATAATTCATCCTCGTAGTCATTGAAGCTAGATACATTGTTTACTAGTTCGGTGAGTGGTTCTTCTTCGTTGGTTTCTTGGTTGTTGTTTTTTGTTGTTTCGCTTGCGATTTGACCCGTGCCTCTGCATTTCATCGTTTTTGAGTAAGGTCCGATCCCATAGTTTCATTTTGTATTCCTTGTTTGTTGTTTAGTGTTTGCAGTTTGCAAGTAAGAATGTTTGTTTATTTGTAGTCGAATGTTCCTTGTATGTTTTTGGTTTCTTTTCTACTTCGGTTTCAGTTTCGTAATCATTGGAGATACATATGTTGTTCACTGGGTCGGTGGCTTTTGTTGGTTCGTTGGTTCCTCGGTTGCTTGTTCTATTTGTTTGCCTAGGGCTTGCTCTTTGGGGCCTTGGGGGTGTAGTTAGGCCTCTTTGTGCTTTCTCGTTGGTTTGGTCCTTACTGGTTTCTTTTCTTTTATTTGGCCTTGCAGGGTTGGGGTGCAACAGTGGTGGTTGGAGCTTTTCTTTTTTCTTTTTTTTTATTGTTATTGTTTTTTGGGGGCACTTTATGGTGCTCGACCCCTACACCAACCAATCAATAATTCTGTGAGATTTTCCTGGTGCTCGAGTCCTGCCATGAAAGAAAATAGTTGCATACAAAATTTTTGGAAGATTACATGTGAAGTTACAATATTCGTTGTTTTTTTTTGGAATAAAGGATATGTATGCAACCTATATTTATAGACCATGTATGGTCAGATGTGCGGATATGACATGACATGTTCTTTCTCCTCTACATATACTAGTGTGTGCACGATACAATTTTTGTTGTGCTTGAGATATGATATGTGCAAAAAATATTCTTCAAGATTATATTTTCATGTCTCGAAGCATGTCTGAGTAGTTTTGCATGGAAAACTGAGAACTTGTATTGTGGGCACAACAGTCTGTGTAGAGGATAAAAAACATGTTTAAAGGGCATATGTATGCAGCCTAGTTTTATGTATGCTTTGGTTGGAATAAAGCATATGTATGCAACCTACATTTATAGCACATGTATGGCCAGATGTGAGGATATGACATGACATGTTCTTTCTCCTTTACATAGACTAGTGTGTGCATGATACAATTTGTGTTTTGCTTGAGATACGACATGTGCAACAAAGATTCTTCAAGATTATATTTTCATGTCTCCAAGCATGTCTGGGTAGTTTGCCACTGAAAACAGAGAGCTTGTATCGTGGGCACAATAGTCTGTCTAGAAGATAAAGAGCATGGTTAAAGGGAATACTTGGATGAATTGCCAGGGAAAACCAGAAATCATTTAGTTGCGGCCATGCAATTGTGTGATATTTTCTGCCTTGTAATATATTTTTACCAGGGAAAAAAAAGCTAGACGTTTAGAGCCATGCATAGAGAAGCGCAAAGTTTCATGTTTCTTCCTTTCTAAACTGTTCATTGAGTCAGTTTTGTTGTATCTACATATTGCTTGTTCTCTAGTGAACACCAATTTCCATTGATGTTCATTGAATTTTGTGGGTTCCCACATTGAAACAAACAGAGTAGCTAGAGAAAAGGAGGGAGTCTTGACCACATCGGCTGAAGAGGATATAGAAAGTTGCATGCTTGTACTGTTGTTTCATATTGCGTTGTTTTGTATTTCATTTATGCTCTATATATGTGTTAAACTAGTTGTGTGCCTTCCTACATGGTAAGCTATCTTGGTTACATTCGTTCCTTCTTGCATACTAAGCTAGTTTATGTCTATTGTGTTTGCGCTGCATTGCTGCATTTAAAGAAACAAAATCGTTGAACAGGATGAAGGACTATTTGGCAGGTAAATGGACCTTTCTCTTTTTCTTTTAGATGTTTATTTTCATACTAACTTGCCTTCATCCCAATTGCATCTTCGACATTGTTGCCTTGGAAAAAACAGGTTGCTTGGACAGGGAGATGAATTCTTCTATGCAACAACAGAGGGTTATGTGGTACAATCTTCTAAAAGGTATACCAAGTGTGTCGGTAAATTAAATATACAAACTAGGTGGGAACATATAATATTAGACGTGAAAACGATGAATTTGCAGTAATGGGCCTTTCTTGCGCTCCCTGTTTCTACTTTTTCCATTTTCTATTAACCTTTTTGTTTTCTAATTCATCTTCTTAGTGTGGTTTCCGAAAATTCCTTGGTGCGCCAGTTGGCGGACTAACGGACTGATATATGTGGTCATGTTTCTACCTTATTCCATAGTCCATAGTTACCCACATTGTCGATTGTGGCTGCCAGGTTGGCAGGTTGAAGATTACTCCCCTGGCTTCCGGGGGTCCGCGATATACAGATTGGCCATGGTGACCCGCGGTCATGCCCTATTTACTGTTAAACATTTCTCAAGTTAAAAAATTAAGATGCATATAGTTTTACAGTGATTTGGTCCTTCCGATGGACAATATACAATGCATGTATTTGTTTAGTCTTGATGTTCATCTGCACATTCTTGCATCATAAAACATTGGACTAGTGAGATGACCATGAGCAGTCAGTTATCCTAGACATCGACAGACCGGCAAGGCCAAAGTTAAGGATGCATATGCTATGCTCTTACTATGTTTACTAAAAAAATTTCCTGGGTTATATATTCATCTATGGCATGGTGGATATGCTAATGCCATTTGCAATACATGGTTTCCATCTCGCAAGAAGTATCAACAAGTACAAGCGAAACGTCGAATGTGCTGCATGTTCCGCAGACCAAGAGGTGTGGTTGTGAAACTGTGGCTCCATAGTTCATCAATACTATTCATGTACGTGTAGCACACTACCATTCACTTTAGTTTTCTTGTTCAAAAAATGTCATCAAGTCTAGAGTTGCAACATCCAAAGTAATCTCAATAGAGGGCTTGAACAACCGCCAAACTAGACAACTGTTCGTCGAGGACATAATGGTTGTCTATACCACCTACTTGGACAAGGAAAACAAAAATAGATCCATTATGTGTGATGATATGACAGACAAGGATGCCATGATGATAATCACACTGACTAGTCCTCCACAACTTGTCCAGAAACATGCAAAAAAGATATTTCCACATAATGGGATATCCATTACAAATTTTAATGTATTGCCCAAAATAGTATATGACCGTGGTGATTGCGATCAAATTATTTTTCTCAATGAAACAAGCATTGTGGAAAAAATTCCTGCTATTTGTTCAAAATATCTCTTCCTCTCGGAATCGACTATTAGGCAGCTTGCACAGAGCATTGATATTTACCCAATGGAAAGGATTGGGGCTACTATGACACTAGCAAGAAAATTTGGGTTGCAACACATTCTCCATATAAAGGATGGAGAGTCGGAGAACGACAAGGCAATGGTACCTCTTTTCATATTCAGTTTTGTTCTTAACTTTCACGTCACCATATATGTCGGATAAGTTACACAAATATTGCATTGTTCCATGTTACAGCTACAATTGTTCGATACAAATTCAGATTTGTTTTCTTCAATGGAACAATAATTGCATAGAGGGAATATTCCACTTATGTTGTTCAAAAATATAAAAAAGAAGAAGCATTCCAGGGTAGAGGATCTAGAGAAACTAGATAGCTCTACAATTGTTGTGCGTATACATCCACAAAATCATCCTCACTTTGCCTAAAGAAATAGCCTTCAACAAATTTCTACACCTGTTCACTTTTTCTTTTTTGTTTTAAAGGGGAGGGGGGGATGCAGTTGTGTATTATATTGTTCAATGTATTAATCCATTTTATCACGTTGACAGGTTGAAGGTATTTTAGTTGCATCCAATGTTTACTCGACCCCCTTTGTGCCTGTATGTGAAAAATTCCATTTCGTTTCTTCTGCCTACGCTTTGATAAGTGATGATATGATTGATTATCTGTGATGCAGTGAAAAATTTCCATATATTTATGGATATTGCATCAATGGTGTTATATGAACCGTGGGAAACACAATTGTGTAGTGTTCGGTTACGGAGCCTCTGTTACAAAATGTGTTTCCTGAATTGACAGAGTTATCATATGAAACGTATCTACAAAAAAAGGCAAGCAATGTCTATATGTTGCGACAACTTCGTATACAAATCAAATTCACCTTAAATGAGGACAATGTAATTTTGCATATCGACTGAAGAAGGGCAAAAACAAAAATTAAATCAAACTTTGGGAGGAAACATAAATACCTCATGTATCTCTGTAATATTTGTTCAACATCCATATGAATGTTCATTTCAAGAGAAAAGGAATGCGCCAACATCTTTTCTTTGTATATAAAATTGTTTGGTGCAAAGGTCGATGGGTTCTACTCAATGGAACCTTATGGGAACTTTCTTATGGGTTGTTTAAAGTATGGTTGGTTCTTAGTTATCTGGTTTGTCTATCAATTTGTATACAGTCGAACTCCAGCTCTTCTTTGGAGGACATGGAACAATATAATTGAATTTGTTTGGCTAGATGGCATGCAGATCCGCTTGATAATTTCTATGGCGCTGTGACGCAAATGTACTATGTGACTTGTTTTGGAAAATTTCCTTGATCGATGAATTTGGTCAAATTATTGTTGTGAAATAATTTTAAATCAATGAATATATAGTGTGTGAAGTGAACTATCCTATCATACCAACAAGAGGTTCTTAAAATTCAAATTCATTGTTGTTTTCACAATTTTTGCTTATTCGATGAACTTGGTAAAATTAATATTCTGGAATAATTTGAAATCAATGAATATATACTGTGTGGAGTGTAATTGTTATATCATATGAACAAGAGGGCCTTAAACTTCAAATGGGTCCTTTTTATTCTTGCGGTCATAGAATTTTACAAAAAAAATCTTTTGTTTCTTTAATTTTTAAAAAAATAAGTGATTTAACATTCTTTACTAATTTAATGTAATTCACTTGTACAATAACAATAGTTAATATTAATATTTTAGTATCTGCAAATAATGTTTTTAGCTGAAGTTAGATAGGATGATCATTACTAAACAATTTCAATCTTGAACCAGACAGACGTGGAATCCGCAAGTCCACCTGTCAATTTGTATATCGCGGAAGTCTCGGTGATATTTACAGGACATCAAACATAAGAGGTTCAAATTCTATCCCTCCAGGCCGAGAACCCATGATCCAAAAAGTGCCCAAGTATGGAATGAGGGATCCGCACATGCTCTATAAAATCTCTTGTATATAATTTCTAAGAGTACATGTCTACTATGTATTGCTTGTTTGTCAAAAAACTTTTATATCAGTCGCCCCACTAGATTGTACAAACTTTCTTGTTTAAGTAAATTCTGCAATAGCGAATTTTTTTATTAATAATTTAGTATTGAAAATTATGTTTTTAGATATGTTAGATAGTTGATAGGGATTAGTATCTGTAAATAGTGGAAAACTTGAGTGTTCCATCCCTCAAGTCCATCTGTCAATCTGTATATCGCGGAAGTCCGAGTACTATTCAGAGAACAAGGAACAATGAAAACTACAATGTTGAGCCACGCATCCCACAGGTTTGTTTTTCAATTTGTAAATCGTCAAGATGTGCATGGCGTTTGTATAGCGCAGAACAATACAGGCCCAATTTTTAGCCCACGAGGCCCATAGACCTGATAAAAAAAAATCGTTAGATATGAAATTCACATGGGATCACTACGGGACAATAAAACTCCAATGTTCAACCAACCAACCCAAGTCCACCTGTCCACTTGTATATCGCGGAAGTCCGGTGCTATTTGTAGGAGACAGAACAATAGAGACTCTATTTTTGGCTTGCCAGGCCGCGAACCAAAAACTGCATAGGTATGAAATGAGGGATCTGCATATGCTGTATAAAATCTCATTCCATAGTTTATATAGAGACAATGTTCAAAAGTCCACGTGTCAACTTGTATATTGTGGAAGTCTAGGTGCTATTTGTAGGACACAGAATAATAGATACTTAATTTTCATCCTGCCAAGTCGTGAACCAATGATCCAAAAAGTGCCCAAGTATGGAATGAGGGATCCACATATGTTCTAGAACAATGTTTTTGTACAATGCAAAACAATAGAGGCCCAACTTTGAGCTCGTCAGCCCCAGAGATCCCAATAAAAAAAAATCTCTAAATATGAAATTCATACGAGATCTCCACATATGTTGTATAAAATTGCATTCCATACTTTATTTAGAGACTATGTCCATAAGTCTACATGTGAATTTGTATATATTGGAAGTGTAGGTGCTATTTATGGGACACAGAACAATAGATACTTAATTTTCAACTTGTTAGGTCACGAACCCACTATCCAAAAAGTGCTGAAGTATGGAATGAGGGATCCACATATGTTCTAGAAAAATGTGTTTGTAAAGCGTAGAACAATAGATGTCTAATTTCCAACTCGTTAGCCATAAAGCCCTTGATAAAAAAAAATTACTAAATTTGAAATTCATACAGGATCGCTACGGGACAATAAAAGTGAAATGTTCAGCCAACCAGTCTGATTCCACCTATCAATTTGTATATCACAGAAGTCTAGGTGCTATTTGTAGGATATAAAACAATAGAGACTCTATTTTCGGTGCACGAAACCGCGAAACCGCAATCCAAAAATTCCCCAAGTATGGAATGAGGGATCCACATATGTTGTATAAAATCTCATTCCATACTTTATATAGAGACTATGTCCAAAAGTCCGCATGTCAATTTGTATATCTCAGAAATCTAGGTGTTATTTGCAGGGCACGGAACAATAGATACTTAATTTTTAGCCCACCAGGTCGCGAACCTGCGATCCAAAAAGTGCTCAAGTATGGAATGAGGGATCCATATATGTTCAAAAACACTATCAATTTGTATATCGCAAAAGTCTGGGTGTTATTTGTAGGAGACAAAACAATAAAAACTCTATTTTCAGCCCACCAGGCCGCGAGCCCGCGATCCAAAAAATGCCTAAGTATGGAATGAGGGATCTGCATATGCTATATAAAATCTCATTCCATGCTTTATATAGACTATGTCCACAAGACCGCGTGTGAATTTGTATATTACGGAAGTCTAGGTGTTATTTGTAGGACACGAAAGTCTAGGTGGTATTTGTAGGACACAGAACAATAGATACTTAATTTTTAGCCCGCCAGGTCGCGAACCCACGATCCAAAACGTGCCCAAGGATGTAATGAGGGATTCACATATGTTCTAAAACACTATCAATTTGTATATAGCAAAAGTTTGGGTGCTATTTGTAGGAGACAGAACAATAGAGACTCTATTTTCTCCCAACCAGACCACAAGCCCGCGATCCAAAAACTGCCTAAGTATGGAATGAGGGATCCACATATGTTGTATAAAATCTCATTCCATACTTTACATAGAAACTATCCAAAAGTCTGCGTGTGAATTTGTATATCGCGAAACTGTAGGTGGTATTTGTAGGACACAAAACAATAGATACTTAATTTTCAGCCCGCCAGGCGGCGAATCTGCGATCAAATGCAATGTTCAGCCAAGCAGCCCGTAGGTCCTCATGTCAATTTGTATACCGCGGAAATATGGTTTCTATTTGTAGGACACAAAACAATAGAGACTCTTTTTTCATCTCTCAAGGCCGCCAACCTGTGATAAAAAATGTGTCTAAGTATTGAATGATTCTTTTTTATATTGCTTGTTTGTGGAAATACTTTTAAATCACTCGACCAACCAGATTGTGCAAACCTTCTCGTATAATTAAATTCTGCAATATAAATATTTAACAATAATAATTTAGAATAGGTAAGGTTCTAAATTTGTATATCACAGAATTGTCAGTGTTATTTGTAGAGTGCGGAATAAGACATGCCCAATTTTTTGCCTGCTTGCCCGAGAACCCCCGATCCAAAAAAGTGGTTAATTATGGAATTAATACAGAATCACTAAGGACAAAAAAAATGCAATGTTGAACCAACCAACCCGCAAGTCCGCCTGTCAATTTGTATATTGCTAAAGTGTATGTGCTATTTGTAAGATACGCAACAATAGAGGCTCAATTTTCAGCCCGCCAGGCCAAGAACCATAGGCCCTTCACATGCCCTGGGTATATCTTTGCCTGATCGCTTTTCATACTTTGGTATTTCTTGGAATCAGTTTCTCCATTGTTGTTTCCTTTGTACTTGTTTCCAAGTATTTAATAATTAAGCTTTAATGCTAGTAGCCATCCTACAACAACCATTAAAACTATCATTAATGCCTAGAAGTTCGGAGAAGTTGTCATTAGTACGAATTAAACTAAGATTTTCCCACAAGCATGTTATCATTTCCAACTATTCATTTCAAAGGTCACGCAATATTTTTTTTTTGTGCACTCATGGGTTGGTGCTTTTAAGAAATTTCTGATTCTTAATCTCTTTTCATCATCACCGCCATGTTCACACTTTTTTCTAATTGTACAATTAGTGAGTTGTGATGGTCACGGCTCATTCCGCATGAATCTTGGAAATTGTCATTGATCAGCGAAGGGCTCAAGGAGATATTCCATTGATATGCATTAAACCATAAGTTGCGGAGGCTTATATTATCCCTCCTTGATTTTCATTTCAAACATCATCTCGACCAAACGAAAATTCTAAAAAACTTCTAGTAGCAGTTATCTCCACACACATTAAACACATTGGGGCATAATGGCCAGAGGTTCCACTATTCCATGGCATATTCTTACTATTCATCTCCCTCCACCCAGGATCAAAAAAGTAGATGGTCCCTTAGTACACCGATAGATATATTTCAAGCCAAAAAATTCCATCGCAACCATGGCTGGTCAGAGAACCTGCCAACTTGTAGTCATTGCTATTGCAAAAGTTGATGCCATGAATTATGAGCCAGAAGAAGATGATCTGATGGATGATGATAGAACAATGGATGATGGAAATGCAAAGAATATTCCCACTCCTACGCCCAGATTGAAATCAACCATAATGAACGGACCTTCCTGGCTCGATGATCGCAGTCATGACAACACCAAAAGGAGTTTCAGAAAATAAACGGACGGTGAACGCAACAGCCACTTTGCACCGTGAAATTAGGAATTCCAAAGTTCCAAATTAGTTCGTTCTGTGCGGAAGAGTTTCAATGTAAAGAAATGATATGTTGATGCTCCTAGAGATATATTTTAGGCCAAAAAAATATTGTTTAACATTTTCGGGCATCAGGTCGAAAACATTCGATCCTGCCACACATTCTCCTACTAGTCATCTCCTTTTGCCCAGAATGGAATAAGTTGGGCCTCTGCAATTGCACGTGCAAGCTGTGCTACTAATTTTTTTGGACTATGCAGAGGCGGTTTTAGCTAAGGGATATTCCACTTGCCCTGCAACCATTTTTCATCTTCTTTCTGAGGAAAAGCTTATGAAAAATATCAATTTCAGTAGAGGATGATTCATCGATGAGAAAAATACAAGGATCTTGCATACTCCAGAACATGTTCCTTTGTTTGTTTCAGATACCTTCAATGTTTTTGCCCGAAGAACTGGGTCCAATTTCTAAGCATAGATGTACATTACTCGGTGTTTTTCTTATTTTTTTATTTTAAATAGATTTGCTACTAAAAAAAAATTGCCTTTCACTGTTCGTTGCTCCCTCTTTTCTAGGTTTAATTCATGTTCTAATTGGCATGGTTCGGTGCTCTCGTACTTCTTCAATATTGTGTTTACTAATACGAATGTACAATGTTGCAACAAAATCGTTATTCTTATTTCTAGACATGCAATTAGTAAGTTTTAATGCTAACAACCCATAATGAAATAAGTTTAATTCTTGAGTTAATATGTTGCACTGATGGTAGAATCTATCAAGAACAAAGTTACACGCACACATTCCAATAAAATCTAATCTTCCACAAAGCATTTGATGGCAATTAGTAGAAAAGGAAATTTAGTGGTTAAGTTGATATGTTACAGTCATGGAATAATGTATCAAGAACATACATGCATGCATACATTGCAATAAAATGTAATCTCCAACAACGCATTTTATAACAATTTGTAGTTCATGGTTTTGCAACTATGGTGCTTCTTTGAAACCAATTCGTGCTTACGAAAATTGCCTTCCGCCTCTCTATTTTCCCACTCTCTTATTCCTTCTACTTTCTCTTCCTCGTTACTTAATCATTTTTTTCCGGACAATGCATTGCTCTGCAGCTTCGTGGATTCACGCGTTTGCATTTCCAACGACTGCTTCCCCTTTCTTTAAATTGACCATCCATTTTCCATATACAAATTAACAAGTGGACTTGCGTGCTGGTCGGGTCAACATTACAATTCCACTTTTTCGTGACCTCCAAACAACATTTGGAGCTCCGGTATATACAAATTGACAGATATTCAAAATTGCAATCATTCTTAGATCATATGCTTTTTCGTATTAGGGTCCACCTATCATGCCCTTTTTTGTGTTGCACATTTTTGCACTGAAAACTTTCGAGAAATACAATTTGACCGTCGAGTCCTCGCATATTTAGTGGAACTATTGTCACCCCATTTTGAAGCTCGTTTGTCTTCTTTCCATACTTCTCCATTTGTTCGAATTTCTTTAGTGAATCGTCGGTTTGGTAGGTTGAAGAAATATTCAGTTCGTAGTCATTGTTTCCTGTATTCACTCCCCTTTACAATTAGCAGTTGGCAATTATATATAAGGTCTTATTGCCACATATATAATTAGCAATTTCCCTATTCCATACTTAGCCACTTTGGCGGAATTCCGCAAATATACAAACTGGTCACTCAAATGCCCCATCATGATCTCTTCCGTTTTACACATTTTGCACTCAAAAATTCTAAAACATGATATTTCATCGTGCAACACTCGGTTGTCCTGACTATCCATGTAACCCTTTTTTGAATCATATCTGACCTCTTTTCAGAGATTGCCATTCTTTCCTTACTCTTTGCCCTCTCCGTCACCTTCGCACTTGTCTATAATAAAAGAAAATAAAAAGTTATATATATATATATATA
>JZKD02S1640261.1:65680-77855 GCA_000966675.3 Picea glauca | reverse complement strand
TGGACCTTCGAGACACCTCGAAAATATGAGAGAACTGAAAGTGGATTTTGTCCATATACCGCTTCAAAAGGAGTCATGCTGGTAGCTATATGGTATGAAGTGTTGTACCACCATTGAATTAGTAGTAACCATTGAGCCCATTGATTTTTCCTTTCCGATGCAAAACACCTCAAATATGTTTCCAAACACTTGTTGAAAATTTCAGATTGGCCATTATTCTGGCGATGATAAGTTGTTTTGAGATGAAATTGGGTGCCTTTTAGCTTGAATAGTTCTTGCTAAAAAATGCTGGTGAAAGTTGGGTCGTGATCATAGACAATAGAATATGACATGCCATGAAGCTTGAAGACCTGATCCATGAAACGTTGAGTGACTGTGGATGCTGTAAATGGGTGTTAAAGAGAACATAAATGACCATACTTGTAAAGACAATCAACTACCACCATGATGACTGATTTATTTCCCTATTTAGGTAAGCCTACAATAAAATCTGTAGAGATATTTTTCCAAATAGAAGGTGGAATCAAAACAGGTTGTAGTGTGCCATGATATTTGACTATTTATCTCTTGTTGCATTGACACACATCACATTTAGCCACAAAATTACGAATGTCCTTTTTCATACCAACCCAGAAAAAAAAAAAAAAAAAAAAAAAAAACGTTCGACCCTGTCATAGTTTTTGGTAAACCATGAGTGCCCAGTTGTGAGTGTAAGATGAAGCTCAAAAAGTACAGTGGATTTATGTTTTGACTGTTTACTTAAATACAAACAGACTTTGTATCAAAGCTCATCATTTAGCCAAGAGTACCCTGGGTAAACTGGAGAATTGGACTGCAGTTGTTGTATCAGATGCGAGCTTTTGGGATCGTGTAGCCATTCCTGCTGAACAACATGGATCCAATCTAGAAAAATGAAGGAGAGAGAAGAAAGGGACCCTTCATCTTCATATTTTCTAGAAAGTGCATCAATAACCACATTGTATTTGCCTTACTTGTAAATTATCTCATAATCATATCCAAAGAGCTTAGTCACCCATTTTTGTTTCTCTAAGGCGGAAAGGCATTGCTTCAGAAAATACTTGAGGCTTTGACGATTTGTCTTAATTTGGAAGCGTCGCTCCAATAGATAAGGGTGCCAAAGATCCACAACATGTAGAATAACCAACATTTCCTTTTCGTAGATTGATTTTCCCAAATTGCGTTCGGAAAATTGTTTTTTGGAAAGGGACAAAGGCCCACCCTCTTGCATAAGGACAACGCAAATTCCTTTCCCATAAGCATCACATTCTAGGACAAAGTTCTTTATGAAATCGAGAAGGGCCAGTAATGGAGTGGTGCACATGGTCATCTTCAAGGTTTGAAAATCATGAGCAGCTGCCGGAGTCCAAGTGAAATAATTCTTTTTAAGGAGTGCAGTGAGAGGTGCCACAATCTTTCCATAACAAAATAATCTTTCCATAATTATTAACGATAATAACCTATTAAACCCAGAAATTGATGCAAGGTTTTGAGATTCTTTGGGTGAGGCTAATCTTGCATAGCTTCAATCTTTTTAGGATCCACCCTAACGTCAGCCTTGCCAACAAGATGGCCCAAGTACTCGACTTCTGAGGCACCAAAAGCACATTTAGATTGTTTGAGGAAACGTTGGTGTTGAGAGAGTAGATGGAGAGCTCGATCTACATGAGAAATATGGGTTGTCCAAGTTTTACTATAGATGAGGATATCATCAAATAAAACTAAGAAAAAATGATAGAGAAAAGTATGGAAGACATGATTCATGAGCTTTTGGAAAGTGGAGGAATCATTACACAAGCCAAAGGGCATGACCAAAAACTCATAGTGGCCCTCATGAGTTATAAATGAAGTCTTAAGAATGTCTTCCTCTTTCATATGGATCTGGTGGTAGCCAAAATGAAGATCAACTTTAGTAAAGAATTGGGGGACACTCAATTCATCCAAGAGGTTATCAATGACATGAATGGGAAATTTGTCTTTAATGGTGAGTTTTTTTAGGGCGCGGAAGTCTGGACACATGCACCAAGAACCTTATTTCTTAAGGACCATGATCATAGGTGAAGAGTAGGGGATTGTACTAGGGAAGATAACACCTACATTTAGTAGGTCTTGAACAATTTTCTCAATTTTATTTTTTGGGGAAAAGGGGCAATGATAGGGACATATATTGGGAGGAAGGCTTCCTAGGACAAGGGGAATAGAATGATCATGAACACTGCGGGAAGGAGGAAGTCCTTGGGAATGGAAAAAACCACTTGATGTTTAGAGAGGATGGATTGGAGGTCCTACGAAACATAGGGTGTCGTAGTTTCTTGTATGGCATGGAATTGGGAAATAATGCCAGAATGACCTTTTTTTAGCATCTTTTCCATGCGATGGGAACTAATGATTTACGGGGAATTGAAACTGAGGCCTTGAAACTTATATTGTTGGCCCTCCTGGTCGAATTTCATGGTTAATTCTTTAAAATCCATGAGAATGGGACCCAAAGTCCTTAGCCATTCTGCACCCAACACAATGTCACAATTGTAGATGTCGATAGAAAACATATGATATTTCAGGTGGTATTCACCAATTTGGAGATGCACATTTTCACAATGCCCTCCACATTTTATGGACCCACCATTGGCAATCATGATTTGAAAATTATTGATTGCACGAATATAGAAATTAGTTTCTTGGGAATTGTGGTGATGAATAAAATTATGGGTTCTTCCACTTTCAAAAAGAACAATGACCTTTGTATGCTTGATGTAACCAATTAGCTTGAGGGTTTGGGGAGCAAAGAAGCCAGTGAGAGAATTTAGGGAAATGTCTGATTCTACTTCTGGAGGGTCTGAGGGATGGGTTATATCACTGGGTTCAGGTGACCCTGACACAAGGGGATCCTAAACATCCTATTATGAAAAATCCTTCGAGATGTCCATAAAAATCTTTTTTTCCTTATACTTGTGTCCCATAAAATATTTTTCATCAAAATTATAACAAAATCCTTTGAGTTGGCATTCATCCATTTCGGCCTTGGTCAATTTATGGATCTTTGGTGGAGTAGATGAAGGAGTGGGATTTAATGGTTTAGTGCGAGGAATAAAGGAGGGTTTTTAGTTTTGAGAAGAGACAACTTGTTGTGATTCCTTATCTCTTTTAGTATCATCCACCCAAATCTGAGGCCGAGCCATGAGGACATGAGCACAAATTTCATCCTTGAGGCCACTAATAAAACATTCTTGGAAAAAAGAATCGGACATGCCCTGTGTACGAAAATTCAGTCGCTCAAAAGAAGTTATAAAGTCTTCCACTATGCCAGATTGTTTTAACTTTGTCAAATGGCCAAAATGGTTGGTGTGAGTATCAAAGTGTTCATAAATATCTTCCACAAAGTGAGTCCAAGCCACACACCCTTGGTGGGCATTTTTTCTCCATTTCCACCATGGCCAATGTTCTTGATCTAGATGGAGAACACCATACCAGAGTTTTTCCAACTCATTCGTAATTCCATACAAAGAGAAATAATGTTCCATTTGAGTTACCCATCCAGTGGTATCCGATCCATCAAATTTGGTCACATCTACACGTGGAAGGCATAGATCACGCTGAAAGTGATGGGGCTGAAAATTATGGGAATGAGTGGAAGTTTTAACTTCGGTATGAAAAGGTGGGTCAGATAAGGGAATATCTGCACGGATATGTAGCTTGGAGTAGATTATCGTAGTCATGGATTCAAGATGGGTAGTAATGTCTTTTTTTAGTTCTTATTTGAGTTTGGGTAGTAATGCATCTTTTGATTGATGGTGGAAATATTGGCACTAAGTTGTCATACTTCTTGTTGGGTTTATTTGAAATTAGAGGGCAAGGTAGTGAAGTGAGCTTCCAAGTCTTGGCTGCAGGTATGGGACATGATGACGAGGGAACACGAAAAGGGGCGGGTGGGACCACACAGAAAATGGGTTATGGGTGAAGTGTGTCACAACGATTAGGGAGACACATTGAATCCAATGGGGGAAAGCCCAAATAAGGGTGTTGGAAGGGGGTCGAGTCCACAAGAAAGAACAAATTGTTGAAAAATTCTAGGTATGACTACGATAAGGGCGAAGAGAGAAACCCAACATAATAGGTCTCAAAAAATGGTGCCAACAAGATCCAATTTTTTTTTTTTTTTACTCCTGCATAGCTATACTCCAATCTGAAGAATAATGTAGTGATGAAATGCCCAAATGCTTAGCAGGAAGAAATGTGTAGTAATTTTGCAACTCGAATGCAGGAGACATAGTTGCGCCACAATATGTATTTTGTTTTCTTTTTTTGTTTCCATCCCAAGGGTTAGGTATTCAAGGTTTCTACAGACAAGGGTTTGCCCTGTGCTATATCTCTTTGATATACGTGTGGGGTCCAATAGTAGTACTCAACTCAATATCTCAGGGCACCAACTAAGAAAGCTAGGTCGTGCCCTTAGTCGTACTACCTGAATACTCAGTTACTAGAGAGTATATTCTCGAGTGTTGTTATTAGTGGCAGTATAGCAGTTAGGGGGCCAATTGATTTATCTATGGAGGGCTTAAAGAGATCTAGTTCGATCCGTATACAGGTGTTGTCTGATGCTCTACTACTCGAAGGGGTGCCAACATGGGTTACAAGGGTTGCCAACAGATGTGTGCTTAAGAACCACTTGTATTTCCTGTGTGTATGAATCCCCGACCATGGGTTTATGTGTGTAATGAAATATATATGTAGCTTAAAGATGTCAGAATACGTCTCTACCCTGAAAAAAAAATAACCCTTAATTTTCTGCCGAGGAAGGTGCTTTGATACCACTTGTAATATTCCAGATATAAAAAGTATGCAGAACAAAAATAAATAGCTAGATATGGCAAATGAACAACAATATAACAAGAAAAACACCACAATAATACCAAAATGATACCTGAATAATACCAGAAAGAGCAATTTGATTACTAAGAGAAATTTTTAGTTGCCTCTTCGAGGGGGAACCTCCAGCAGAGCAGAGCTCTATTAAGATAATATGCAAGAAAAAAGTTCTAATACCATCAACTCCTATTTATATTAAATATGTCTATCAAAAGAACCATCTATATGAATATCCTTCTAGAAGCAGAAGATTCTATTAGGTATTCTTACATTGGACTTATTCTTCTTTATTTCTAGGCCTTATTAATATTGACCTTTATTACATGGAAATATATTATTCTACCTACATGAGGGGTTAGGTTCCTAACAAAGGGATATGGAAATTCATTTGGACACATTGGTTCAAAAAGGGGTGCGATACCTGCAAAGGATACAATGTTTCATGGTGGACACCTTTGGAGTTGATATAAATGAAAGGGCACACAACCAAGGAAGACTTCTTGGTAGAACTTGTAATATAAGGAGAGCAAGAAGAGCTCTCTAGTTATGATTAAGACGAAGAAGGTGAGCTCCCTCAAGGATCCAAGTTGCTCCACTTGGGAGGAAGTGTGATGCCTTCAGGTGGATTCATTAAATAGAGTGGGATGATCTTATCTTGGTATGATTTTGGTTAATTTTGGAAATACAAGTCTCTTGGAGGCATGTATGAGGTTGAACCAAAATCTGTGAAGTCTACGAAAAATAAGAGACAACAAGTTTGTGGTTGAGGGCACATATGAGGTGCATCACAAGAGGTTGCATAGACGGTTGTGACGGAAAGAGTCTTGGTGATGGATATGTGTATGAGTATCATGGTGAAGTGAGGGGAGTCTTTTGACTCTTTCGAATTTTTAAACCAAGCAGATAACACTCATATTATAACTTTTTCACAATAAAAAAATACTTAGCCAGGTGTTAGGCATGGTTTTTGTCGCCCCCGCCCCCACTTTATATATGTTTCTCTTTTCTATTTCGTTGTGTCTATCTTCATTTCTCATGTTCATGGATGTATGCTTAAATATGAATAAGTGTTAACGTTGTTAGTGAATTTCTAGGTATACAAGAGTTGCACTACACTAGGATTGTGACTCATCAATAGCCTAGAACAGAGTATGGTTATTCTCTAGGTGAAGAGGTGTAGCCCAAATGAAGTACCCTTGGTTTTTCCAAGCAACCAAGTGATAAACGTTGAAGTGTTTCATGTCCTCAAGAGGTGTATGATCATAAGTCACATTGTGGGGATGTGCCAGATGGTATCATAGAAATATTTGAAGGTAGTTTGTTACAAAGGCAGTTTAGTGGGAATGTTCATAGACTTGGTGAATGGTTCGATGTAATGAATTGATCATTATATATTTTTCATGAGACTTACGACAGAGGTTTGGTTGATGATGCAATGGTAAGGTTGCTTTGGGCACACAACTTGTGCAAACCAAGATCAGAGTTTGTGGAGAAATGAAGTAGTTGGTCAAGGTGGGTGGTTACCGAACTCATTTCAAACTTCATCTCAAAACTTGTTGCAAATTTGATCACAGACGAAGACTTGGTTTGTTTGAATTTGACATAATTTAGTGCTAGACCTGTTGTGAAAACCTTGGAGAGACAAGACACAAATCTTGTTGGAGAATTGATCACTTGGGAAAGGAAAATGAATGCAGGATCTATTTCACAAATTATCGCAGAGTTAACCATAGAAGTAATCGCAGAAGTGAGTGCAGAGAGTGATCACATAATTGATGTCAAAGGGGAGAATTTCTCGGTTGCATCAAGGTGAATACACTGGGTGAATTTGATAACCTAGGGTGAACTAGAGTAGCTCCATAGCATGAAATTAGCTGTTAACATTTCCATCATGATATGTCTCTATGTCGTGCATTGTCGACAACAACAATTGAGTTGAGTTGGGTTGTTGGTGGGTAGGATGAAACCTTCAGATGAGGTAACTCTTCTAAAAGTTACAATAGTCTATAAGAAGTAGTATGACTTGACATACAGTTGGTGGGTGCATGGTTCCTCGAAGTAGAAGCATTCAAGGTGCAGAGATGGCAAGGCATTAGAGATGAGTTTGGTCAGTTACATGGAAAGTTTGGGATTTAGATGGATTTCGTAAGTGGACAGATGGGATCATCCTTGTATCACAACAAAGGTATTGTACATTTTTTTTGTTGTAGATGGTGATTGAGGGGATTTCAAGCATAGATTCAGTTTCTTGGGAAAGAGGAGGTCGAAGACAACATAGAACATGGTTGCAGCGAATGATGCCATTTGAAAGGTATGGTTGATTATGATTTCTTACATTTATTATGTGTTGTTGTGATTTATTTTAAGGGAATATGGATGACTTGGTGGTTCAATTTTATTTTGTTTCCATAGTGAAAACTGACATACTCGAGGGTAACTCAAGTGGTGCATATTTGAAGAAGTCTTGTAGCAGTTTCTAATGCCTTGGTTGGGTGAAAGCATAGAGAGATTGGGTGACCTTCTTGGAAAATTCCTATGGTGTACTTAGGTATATTTTGATGAAAAAATGGAGGTGTCTTGAGGAATATATGTAACTCTTTGATGAGGTGCATTGGACAGTTAATTCTGGTAAAGTGGGAAGTGAATTTTGTACATTCCAAGTTGAGACGATGGATGAGGTTCCCTGTTGATTAGTGCCTTAGCAATATTTTTTGGGTCATGTGATGACTTGATAGTCATGATGAAAGTTCCATAATTTGAATTCTTATAGTGAGCGAAAGGAAGTTTCATTCAACAATACAGATGGAGTTAGCAAGGATATTGACCAAGAAATGTTTCCAGTAAACTTGAATGGGAAGAAAGAAGATCAAGTGACTTAGGGGGTTTTCACTGTCCTTTGGTATGGAACATTGGATGAGGAAGAGCACACATTTGTGACTTTTGGATGATTTTTTAATGGCTCAGAGATCCAAGAGGGTCGTTGGTTATAGCTGGTAGATGTATTAGTTCGAATGTTCCCAAGCCATGGAAGTTCTTTCAGATGACTCATTATACTTAGAGAACTTTGGCTAGTTTGTTGGGACAATTTCGGAGTGAGGGCATGCTACCCACACTCATTATAGTTGAGTTACATTTAGGTGTCTTGAGAGAAGGAGGTGAGTTGAAGAATTTTTCCTTCGTTTTGAGGATTGTGTGGACATGTAGATTGCAACATGAAGAGAGTACTTGGGCACAAATGTTTCTCTTGCTTCGGGGAAGCATGGTTGAGATTGAATCCTAACCATTACAAGGGGTAGATAGGTAGATACAAAAATATGGTTGATTGATGCAATAGTGATTAAAAGGTAGTATGGACTTGTAGTTCTTGGTGTAGAAGATTGGCTAATTGTTCCATGAAGTGGATAGTGTAGTCAATTTATTGTCGATCAATTTTTTGTGGGGTGACTTCATGGTGAAACAAGGTGAGGGGAAACCTTTCATTGTTTTGATATCATTATACAGATGTAACAAATTGTGAAAGGAAGTGATCAGTTTGTGCATGAGGGTGACTAGTCTCAAGGAGTGTGACGATTGGATTGGCCATTCAATTAGTTGATGACATGAGGAATATAGCAACATGACCAGTGGGTGAAAATTATATATGTTCTAATAGTTTTGAAGTGAAACACTTAGACATTGTGGAGGATCTCCTTGATGAAGATCAAATAATGGTAGCAGTGGGGAGGCAAGGATGGACACTTTCATTAGTCTTTAGAGTTGGAAAGAGTGACGGAGATGTGACAAAAAATACTTAATTTTGGGCATAGGGAAGTGAATTATCATGATTTGGGAACGATGGTTGCACTAGCTAACAAATATTTCCAAGGCATGGGGGAATTTTGTGTGTAGAGACATGGAAGAATTTGTTCAAGTATGGGTGTGAAATTTTGAAGTGAAGTGGGAAACAATCAATTGTAGCAAGTAGCGAAAACAACAACAAGACCAAGGAAGAAACATCAAAGAGAGAGTGTGCAACAAAGTTGGGTGAATTTCATCCTTGGATTTGGGTGAAGTGACTTCATTGACTCAGGAAATAGATCATCCAGAGTTGAGTGCAATATAGTTTGGTTTTGTGGAAAATTGGGGTTTACACTTCGCAGCAAAACTTAGTGTTTTTACTTTGAAAGAATTTGGGGTTTTCAGTTGGCAGGAAACTTTGGATTTGTAGAAGACTTAGTTGCAGTAGAGGCACAAGTTCAGGCGAAGACCTGGAGATTGATTTATTTTTTTTGTTGGGGACAATAATGACTTGACATGAGGGAGGATGTCAGGTCTTTGGATAAATGGGAATAGAGAGATTCTTTGAAGTCCTCAAGTAGGTGAAACTTGGGGTTCCTCTAGCACCCAACATGGGCACGTAGATGCCTTGGGCATGCAGAAGTGCCAACGATATTGTCTAAGTATGAAGTAACTAAGATATTGGGGCATGCCAACATCAGTGTCGCACCAAGGTTCGGCATGCCGATCCCGAAGGGAATGATAGTTGATGATTGCATGGGTTCATTTGGGGAAATCACATCCATGAAGGGGTGCAATGGTTCATTTGGGTGACCGGGTCCGTGAAAAGGCACAGATATTCATTTGGACACATGGGTTTTCAAAGGGGCATGACACCCCCAAAGGATGTGATAGTTCACACTCGATACCTTTGGAATCCATATAAGATAAAGGGTCCACAACCAAGGAAGGTAGCTTGACAGAACTTGGAAGAAAAGGAGAGTAGGAAGAGCTCTGTGGTTCTGAGGAAGATGAAGATGGAGAGATCCATTGAGGATCCTGTTGGAGTTACTTCACACACATCTAGGATTTATTTTTCCTAAGGTTTTTCCTTGTTTATTAGTCATAATTAGTCATTATCTAACCTCCTATATTTTAGGGGAGAATATTCCACCTGGAGAATATTCTCTTTTAGTTGACACTTCAGTTTGACTAGTTGAGTTGAGTTTAGATGTTGCACTGGTTTTGTCACCATGAAACACTGGGATCATCACCAGCTAATGCTCACTTTCCTTGGGATCATCATTAGACTGGTGCATTACCCTTGATTCTATGATCTACTCCTCACTACTCTATGTTCATTCAATTAACTAGAGACTATCTAACTAGTTAACTCAGACTAGGTGGCAGTTCACTCCCGTAACTGTTTGAGAGACTATACTAGGTGGAAGTTTACTCCTGTAACTGCTAGTGTGTGTCTAGATCACTTTATACCACCACTATGACTCATTAGTTACTTATGTATCCTATAGCTATTGCAAATTACTCACTCTTTGAGTGTGGAAACGGTTAATGAGAATTCTTTCAATCTTTCTCTGCAAATGTGTGTATTATTGTTTAGCTAGATCTATTCTCTGCAGTTTAAACACATTTACATGGTATTACAGCTGTCAGACTGCCACGCAAAATCTACACCAATGTTTTTTTGTAGGTACAAAAGATTGAAGAGAACAAAAAGATGGATTATTCACCAGAAATACCTCTCACGCCTCATAAATATTTGGAATGGAAGCCAAAAATTCTACTTATGCTCAGATGCAGAGGCTTGTACCAAATAACTATGGAAATGGAAGTAGAGTCTAATTCTATCGATGAGAAAAATGACTTTCTCAATAGACAAGATATGGACATAGGATGTATCCTCTATTTTATTTCTCCCATAATTCTCCATCAAGTATATGATGACTCACAAGAATTCACTCCAAATGATTTATGGAGAATATTGGAGGATCTATTTGGGAATAAATAATATTGTGAATATTTCATGTAGGAGATTTAACAGATAGAGTCAAAAGAGAAACCACGAGAAGATCAAGCCTCTTATTATGAAGAGTCTTCTACACAAGTATTTGCATAAATTTGTATTCCATTTGAAGATGATGTCTACTCCATTTCAGATTTATTTTCTACAAAATTTCATCCAAACTTTGTTTGGATATTTTTCATTACAAGAAGATAAAGTGGATATGTGTGGAAATATTAATGGTGCATATACTTCACCAAACCCATGAAGACATCTACATCTTCAACAAAAGCTTCAACGAGCACAAACTTGCACAATTGCGAGGTCTTCTTAGAGTGAAGGACAAGGTTGCTTAGCAACTGCTTTTTGTTCCTTCTCAAAAATTTTTATGCATTGTAATTTGAGGGGGGAGGGCGGGGGGTTCCCATGATGTTTTCCCTCTTTTCTCATTTATTTCAATGTATTTTTTGTATTTGGGTACCTAACATGACCTTGTTGTTGGGACCCATTGTTTATTTTCACCGTAGTGATGTTCAAGGGGGGTGTTGGAGTTACTTCACACACACCTATGATTTATTTTTCCTAAGGTTTTTCCTTGTTTATTAGTCATAATTATTCATTATCCAGTCTGTAATGATCCCAAGCCATTATGTAAGGATCATCACTATTTTGGTGTCTTTTTAAAACTGTTGAGCAATAGATATGCTCAACAAATGGCCAAGAAGATAGACAATAGATAAGAGCTGCTACAAAATGCTCCTGCTAATACAAAATATGCCTTCAAAGTATGAATGAGAAATGAAGATCAATACAAGCAGATCTGAATGCCAAACTCTCTAGCTGAAGAATGTCACGCTCCAATAGAAGGTAAAAACCCTCAATAACTTGGCTCTGCTGCCAAAAGTGTCCAATCACCCTAATAAATATGCCAACTGATAGATCAGGTGATGGTAAGAACAACCCAGGTGACTGAATCTCCATGATCCCTCTCAATCTATGTAGATCCGAAATCCCCCACTGAATGGTGCACCCCACTAGATGACTGAAACCCTAGATAATTCGTCCTTGCTGCCAAAAGTGTCCAATCACCCTAATAAATATGGAATCGTATAGATCAAGTGATGGTAAGAAAAAACCAGGTGATTGAATCTCCAAGATCCCTCTCAATCTCTATAGATTTGAAATCCCCCACTCAATGGTGTGCCCCACTGGATGACTGAAACCCTAGATAATTCGGCCCTACTGAAGGAGGCCTCCAAATGCTCTAAAACTCTCTAGAAATATAGATTGGAACACTTCAAGTCACTAGGTAAAGTCTCAGGGTCAGATCTGAAGTGTAACCCCTCCAAACGGACTAGATATGGATCTCAAAAATGCCCTCCTTCTCTTCAATTCGTCCCATTGCTCAAGAAATAATCTGAGCCATAAAACTATCTTAGAAAGCACTAGATATGATGTCCAAGGCCCTGCAATGAAAACCCAAGTGATAGAATCCTCAACGGCCCTGCCAAT
>JZKD02S1640261.1:32280-50212 GCA_000966675.3 Picea glauca | reverse complement strand
AGGAGATGTGTAATTCCTTTCATTCCCAATATGGATATGACACATGGAATTTAAAAAAAATATTGATAAGAAAAAATATTTCAATGTTGGTCCATAAACAAAATATTTCAAAGATCCACGTTAATTAAAATTTATGATGGTAAAAAAATTTGAATGGCATTAGAAACATGATCCCACTGAAAATAAATTACAACATCAAATAAGTGCGGAAAACTAATGTAAAACAAATGTAGAATAAATACATTCAACATGACACAATATTTATATGGTAAAACCCTCACAATGTGCCAAGGAAACATCCATGGGGCCAAGTATTGGTATTATTATTTCTCCTCAACAAATATTGCAACAACATGATTACAAATCTTGCCCATTTTCACCTTAGGGAAAACTTTCCAAATTTGTTTTTAGGAAAACTTGGATATATATCATTTTCTACAAAAGTGTCATTGTTACATGAACTTCCACCATTTCAATAACTACCACGATTACATGAACCACCATTTTTCATCAGTTTTTATTTCTTATCACAACTCCAACAATATCCACCCTAAAAAAGTTTTACTTGATACCTTTCCCAAGCCCATTCATCACCTTTTCTACAATCCAAGAGATGTGAAACACCATTACATCTTCTCTAACAATACTATTTTTGTAAACATGTCTACACAATGGACTTTCTTAAGACCTAGTCCACCTCGAACAATAATATGTCTTACAAAATGGTATTCATCCATAATATTCTTGATCTTACTTTGATGAAATGGATTGATATCTTATCTTTCATATTTCAAGATTCCCCCAATAAATTGATCCAGGTGGATATTGGTGACCACCCACCCATTCCAAATTCCAACTAGATCGTCTAGACAGTTTTTAGTTCAACACGTTTCTCTTTAATGGGGAGATTTATTTGTAATTGTGGGTTCTTCACTTATGAGGTTGTCCTGAAGCCCTACATAGCATCCAGGTGGATATGGGTGGCCACCCACATATTCCAACTGAATTATTTTGGATTTTTTCATCTCGATACATATTTATGTACTTGCAGATCCGTTTTGGTGCTCTAAGCAGTGTTTTCTTGGCTTTCCATAGTCAAACTATAGATAGAGCTTGTAACAACCTAGGTTTTGAGCCCCATATTAAATAATGTATTTGTTAATTGTTGAGAAGCCAAAGTTCCATAACAATTAAAAGAGGTCAATGTGCCTAAGAAATGTAATGTTTTTATCATTATTAATAATAAACACATCGTTCGATGCTAGACGGACAAGGACTGGAGTTATAGGGGGCTATGATTCTACAAAAGAGGGGGCTTGAGGGGATAAGCTTTTATTTCATTTTTTTTAATTAACCATTTTATTTAATGGGGGAAATCAGTTATGTGAGATTCTTGGGGGAAGGCCATGAGATTATTTATTCTCAAGGATTACATAAACCCATCCCTGGTCTGTTGGGGGGTTCATTTGTTCTCTCTCTCTCTCTCTCTCTCACTCTCATTCTCATTATTTTTCTGTTTCTAGTCACTTCACTCATTTTTCACTCACACATTCATTAATTCATTCATTCAATCACTTTCTCGTTATTCACCCCTCTTGTGGAGATTTCCCTCCTTCCTTTCCATCACTCATTCATCTTTCCTCATGTGTTTCTTGGCTCGGGAAAGGAATAAAAACTATTGAAGTGAAGCCATGGTATTATTGGCTATATGGATTGTTGGTTTAATCCATCCATGAATCAAGGCCTGCATGTCTGAGATTCTTTGGCCCGTGTCCAACTTTTATGATAGCTGCGAGTCATATGAGTCCCAACATGGATATTCTGGGCCAATTACATTAGATACCTAGAAGGAGAAGGACAACCTAAGGGATTACGTGGCATAGAAGTGAGAGGGTCCATTCACTTGCGTTTTGTAGGCTAGGTTCAAGAGAGTTGGGTACTTGGATTGTTCTGAGTTCTGGGAAACTTGTGAGAGCTCGAGTGTTGACTGTTTTGGGAAGCCGAGTAGAAGTTTGGAACAATCCTTGTGGATTCATATCCTTGGCATGGGGGTCACATTGTTTTTGAGACTTGGAACAACAATGTCTATGGTTGGGTGGAACGTCCTTGGTCTGCAACCAGTTGGTGGTTTCTTTTATTAAAGATAAGTGACCTTTGTTATCATATTATTTATCTGTGTATGATTTATTCCACTTTGTATGTATTTATCGTTGAATTCAATATTTAGAGTATGCATGCTTGTTGGTTATCGTTGTGCATGTCGTATGTTTCATTTATTTTATGTGTATAATCAATATTGATTAATGCAATTGAATATTTCATGCATCCTTCTTATTTAAAGTTAGGAAAAGGGTCAAATTAGTCCAAAGAAGGAATGGAAGTTAGCGAGAATGGCCTTTGGGTGGCTAGGTACATTACAAATTGGTATCAAAGCTCGATTTTTCAACATTGAGCCTGGATGGGCCATATAAGTGGAAATTGAAGCAAAAGCTCAAAATAGTTTTTTGTCGAAATGGAAAAAAATTGAATTTTAGAGCATTCATGACTTCCAAGAGGACATTGAGGGAACACCTTGAATGTTTTCAAAAGATTTGGAAGTTTAGAATTTCAATAAAGCCAACACAGGAAGGAAACCGCAATAACCATGGTTATGGGCCAAACAATTAAATTTGAGTGGTTGGATCTATTTGGGACAAGGAATACCCTTCACAACCACCAGATCTAGAAAAAGGAGCATGGTGGTTATTCATGAAAGTCATTTGAGACTTCTCCACTTCGTTTGTTTTAATTTATTTGTCGTAAAAGTTTTAAAATCCCCAAAGATCTGAAATCCCTGAGCGAATATATGTCATAGATCATTTGGGAGAAGGAGGACCGTTGTATTTCCCAAGTTGTTTGGATTTTGGAATAAATGGGGAGTAGTGTTGAGGAAATATCTGAAGTTATGGAGCCCCAAAGTCCTGAAGCTCTGGGAAGCGAATTTTCGACAATTCGAAATTCAGAAGAAATGTTGTGTTGAGCTGAAAAATCCTCCAAATCCCGTAGCTATGAAGTGTTGGAGAACAAATTGTGATGTGGCATGATGATGTTACCTGGGGTGATGTGGACCTCCCCTAAGAATTCCACATATCATCTTGTTTTCTACTCTTCACAGGCCCTTTTGTACCAATAGTGATTCGACACATGTCACTTGATGATGGGGCCACATGTCACCACCTTAATTGATGACAATTGTACTAAGTGGAGCTCGAAAGTTTTAGAAGTTCAAAAAATCAGCATTCAGAGGAAATGTTGGAAGCAGTTATGGAATCCTCTGAAGCCTGAAGCTCCGGAGAGATGGGGACTAGTTCGCTAGTTTAGAATTTGGGAGAATTGTTGAGATTTTCTATGAAATTGTCCGAAGCCCGAAGCTTCAAAGAAAATAAGTGTTAAATCCACAGAGAGAAACAATTAGAAAGTTCATCGGTTTGACGTTAGAAATAAATAATGTATCATGGTGTGAAATCCTCTGAATCCCAAAGTTATGAAGTGTTGAAGAACAGTTTGTCACATGGCATAGTGATGTCACCTGGGGTGATGTGGACCTACTCTAAGCACAACACGTGTTATCTAGTTTCATACCTTTGACATGTATTATGTACCAATCTTACCTAACACTTTTCGCTCGTTGGTGAGGCCACATGTCACCACCTTATTTAATGAAAACAGAGTCACAGAGAGCACCAAGTTTAGAAATTCGGCATTTGGAGAAAATATGGGAGGAAGTTGAAAAATCCTCCAAAGCCCGAAGCTCCGAAGCACCAAAGTTTCGAAACTTTGAAGGATCACTTGTTTAGTACTTTTTTGGTTTGACGTTCGGGGAAATCACAGAGTATTGAGCTAGAAACCTCTGAATTCCAAAGTTCCAAAGTCACATAAGTAACACACTCTATTGACGTCACCTAGGGTGACGTGGAAACACATGATACTTGCCACGTGTCATCATTTTTCAGTCATTTCAAATACCATTTGTTCCTAATTAAGATACAAAATGTGTTGTCCGTCAGACTATGCCACGTGTTTGCCCTATAATTCCTCCATGTAGAAACCTGGTACGTAGATGTTGACGAGACTATGATAGTTCTTCAGTCTATTGCTCGAGAAAAACAAGTGAAGAGAAAGGAAAAAAATCCAAAGAGTGAAGCTTCGAAGAACTTTGCTAGTTTGGACTTCGGAGGAATTACTGGATGATACAATCAGAAACCCCAAAGCTCGAAGCCCTGAAGCTCTGAAGAATTACCCTCTGGAATCTTTCCACTTCGACGTTCGGGGAAAATAAAATATGGTAGAAGGAAAATATCCAAAGCCCGAAGACCCAGTGTCTTGATGTCAGGAATATCCAGATAATAACCTCCTTCTAAGAACTTGGTCATGGCCCTTGATCCTATGATACCTCGATAAAAAAAAGGGGGGGCTAATGCCCAAAAATTGTTTTAAACAAAGAAAAGGGATTCAGAAGGAATCCCGTGGGGTTTTTATTGTTCAGATATGCATCAAAAGTGGTAAATAAGGTATGTGAACCTCATGAGTGGATCAAGCAAAGGTCCAAGAGCTATTTTGGATCTGATAAAGGAGAATAACTACACAAGGATTGCATCATTGAAAGGAAAATTTTTAATTGTTCATAACTTTTTGCTCAGGATTCAGAATTGAGGAAGGAAGCAGTCATTAGAAAGGCATCAAAAGAGAATTGAAGAAAAATGTGTTAGAGATGTCTATAGATTGAAGAGAAATAAGGATCAATAATACAATTTGGATATAAAACCTCCATTATTGTTAATTTGAGTACATAGTGGAATGATTGTATGATCCAAGTGGATATTGGTGGCCACCCACCTATTCCAAATGGATCCTCTTGTCTATTTTTGTTCAACATGTTCTTCTGTACACATTTGTAATTGTGGGTTCTACACTTATGGGGTTGTCTGAATCCCCACACATTCTCCAGGTGGATATTGGTGGCCTCTCACCTAATCCAATTGGCTTATTTTTTATTTTTTCATGCCAGAACATCTTGTTGTACTTCCAGGGTCATTTTAGGGCCGTAGACGTTGTTTTTTTGGCTTGACACAGTCAAACTGTAGACATAGTCAGAGTTTGATGGAGGAATGTGTATTTCTCTAAAATACCTTTCCAATGGGATATCACGCACCTAAAACAAAGTTCCTATGCAAAAGTTATGACCCTGGGAAGTTGAGATACCAACTGACGCCAACTTACCAATAGGGGCCCACATGAATTTTGGTGTTTCACCTTCTAGGGTTAGGTTTTTGGATGTATAGGGTTTTGGAATTCATGAGTAATATAAAAAAGGACTCTAGAGCCTCATTGTAATCCATTCTTCTCAACGGATGCACGTAGCAACTACATCTATTCTTAGAGATAACTACCACCATTCGAGCAAGTGTGTCCAACTTTGCAGTTTTACAGTTTCAGCCTTTTTCATTATTCAATAGAAGATATTGTTCTCTAGATATCTATGTTATTCTTCATATCTCTGAATTTATTGTATTTATTATATTAATCAATTCATTCCGCTCCTAAATCTAGATCAATGTTATTAGAGCAGTCTTCTCTTCATTTATTTTTCTTCATGCATGTCCTCGACAAGATCTGGGTACAAGAAGGTGGGACTCGAACCAATCAGGCCATTGCAAGATCAGTCGGATCGAGCCCAACAAAAACCCATTGGGGAAGAAAATAAATATGATGGAACAAGAGATCCTATTAAAATGTTGCTCGAGGAAGCCCTCACGCGACAAATGAATGAAATGATGGAAAAATTTGCGCAAATCCTTCGACGACTTCCCAGAGGAGAAGCATCTTCATCAAGAGGCCATGCAACCCCCTTCAAAGTACATGTAAATTTTGATATTCCATTATTTGAAGGACTGATAGATGCAGATGCTATAGATAAATGGTTGAATCTACTCTAAGGGTATTTTTCAATCAACAATTTTTTCGATAGGGAAAAGATCACTTTTTCACTCCTTAAGGTCGTTCCCCATGTTAAAGACTTGTGGGATACCTACTTTGAGAAAAGGGAAGCCAAGGAATCTCCAATGTTTTTTGTGGCCCCTACATGGGAATCCTTCTGGGACACCATCAAAGAGCAATACTACCCTGTTGGAAGCTACAAAGACCAATACACCGAATTCACCACCCTACGAAAATAAAGGGACCAGAAAATACCATATTTCACCAATATTTTCCATACCCCGCGCACCATATTGGGTATCAAATAATTTAAGCATCATATGGTGCTGAAATACCGCAATTATTTTCATATATACATTCAAATAGAAATGGATTTTCTGGACATCACCTCATTGGGCACGTCTTATAGATACATGGTCAAGATCAAGTAGAAATTTAAGAAGAAAAGGTGAGAGCTTGGATCTACAAACCCCTCACAGCCGAAGTAAGGAAAAGCCGCCCCCAAACCACACATCAAGGGACCAAGTCAATATGGTCACCCTCAAGACAACCAATCCAAGCCACAACACAAGAAACACAATGAGAAGATGAATAAGGACACATGCAAATGGTGTGAGTACCATAAAATCCCTTGGCACAACACCGACGAATGTCACTCCAAGCAGTCACTCATGGTTGAACTGAAGGATTCTGAGTTAGAGGTTGATTTTGATTCTGAATCAAATCCTGAAGTAGGGAAGAGGATTATCGATGCTAAACCTAGTGCTACCATCACTACCACAAAATTTCTACCAAGAGAACCATAAGAACCATAGGAAGGAGAACGCCTCTTTCACTCGTAGATGTGGGTAAAGGGGGCTCTGTTTCATTTCATTGTCGATAACGGGAGTCAAAAGAACCTAATTTCGGCAGAGGTCATCAAGCAGCTAGACCTACCAATGACACCTCACCCACATCCCTACACCATCGACTAGCTTTGCCAAGGAAGAAATATTTATGTCAACCAACAGTGTCATATGCTACGACATCAAGCCTTTCAAAGATGAGGTACTCTATGGTATTTATCCCCTTGGATTTTTTTATGTTCTTTTACGATAGCCATATTTGTGGAAGCGTCATGTTGTGTATGAGTCTAGACCCTGCATTGTTATTATTACTTTGGGTATACAATTGTATAAGATACCAGAGCTAGCACCACCTACTACTATTTCTTTAATATCTGCTAAGCAATGCAGTAAGGTAATATCACAGACTGAGAATTTCATCTTCTTTTTGATCCATACTCACAGTAAGAATAAGGTTTTCGCCAAATCCATGGCCTCTACACAGAGCCTCTCTTTGCAACAGAATCAAGTGGCCAATAGCATGGAAGCATAGAGAGACATACTCTCCTCACCTATAGGGGTACAAACACACAGCCAAGTTAAGCATCCAATTGATATGGACCAGTCTATCATTGCTCGTTGATGGAAAATGACAAAATCATGCGACAGATCCAAGAGCTCCTTCAAAAGGGGCACATAGGAGCCAACTCCTCCCCTTGTGGAAGTCCTATTGCACTGGTGCAGAAGAAGGATGGGACGTGGAGACTTTGCATTGATTATATACCCTTAAACAAAATCACACTTAGGAACCAATACTCCATTCCAAGGATTGATGAACTTATTTACCAAATCAAGGGGACAAATTTCTTCAACAATATTGACCTAAATTATGGCTACCACTAGGTTCCCATCGAACCAACTGATGTATGTAAGACAACCTTAAAATCTAAATAAGGTCTCTTCAAATGGCTAGTCATGCCCTTTGGATTAACAAATCCACCAACCCCTTTCATGAGGTTAATGGATGATGTATTGAGACCCTTCACCAACTCCTTTGTGGTGGTATATTTGTATGACATCCTCATCTTCAACAAAGCATGGGAGGAGCACATGTGGCATATTCAACAATTTTTTATCACTCTGTGACATCACAAGCTATATTCCAACTTGGAAAAATGAACTTTTGGAATGAACATGGTCCAATACTTGGTCTACATTGTTCATGATCATGGGGTACATGTTGATCCGGCTAAGATCCAATTCATTTGTGATAATCCAGCCCCGACCACACTGAATGATCTTCAGAGCTTATTAGGACTAGCCAACTTCTACCGACGGTTCGTGCTGGGATTCTCCCATATTTCATGGGCCCTCACCCAGGTGACCAAGGGCAGTGGTAGGTCCAAGTTCGTGTGGGGGAAGGAGAAACAACAAGAATTTGATGATATGAAGAATCACTTGTTCTCAGCTCCAATACTCTCCTTTCTCGTCCTGCAACAACCGTTCAACATTGAGATTGATGCATTTGATTGTGTTGTGGGTGCAGTTCTCTCTCAACATGAGCATCTGGTGGCATACCATAGTGAGACACTCTCCAATATTGTCCCGAAATACCCCACTTATGACAAGTAAATGTATTCCATTGTACAATTCTGTCGTCAATGGAAATATTACATTTTGAGAAAAGAGACGATCATACACACTAATCAAAAGCCTATTCAATTCATACAGACATAGGGAAAATTGTAGAACAACCGCCATCAGAAGTGTTCCACCTACATGCAGTAATTCCATCTCAACATCAAGTATAAGACATGTATCTCCAATTGTGTCGTTGACTTCCTTAGTTTTCCTCCTATGGTTGCACTCACCACTGTGCTCCATTCCTATGAACATGAATCATATGAGTGGCCCCAAATTTATCAACAAGATATAGACTTCGCCACCACCTATTAGCTCTTTGGTACATGCACAATTGTCACCTATTTTCACATTCAGGATGAATTCTTATGCCACCATGGACATCTCTTTGTTCCTACAAGTGAGCATGCAAATTTGATTTGGGAAGCCCAGTACAGTCGGGTGGTAGGACATTTTGGCATGGAGAAAACTGTGGTTCTTCTTCAGAAAGATTTTTATTGGCCAAAACTTTGACAGGATATTAGCAAGTATATCAGATATTTCACTTCATGTGCCATTGCCAAGCCAACCATCAAGAAGAAAGGATTATACATCTGTCTTCCTATTCCCAAGAAGCCTTGGGAATCCATCTCAATGGATTACATGTCTAGCTTGTCATCCACCAAGAAAGGAAATGACTCGGTATTTTTGGTCGTTGATCGATTTTTGAAGCTGGCCATCCTCACAGCCTGCAAGAAGAATATCACACCAGAAGATACTGCCAATATATTCTTCGAATGAGTGTGGGTCCACTTTGGGATACCAGAGACCATTCCTCAATACATTTTGGTCGAGTCTCTGGTTTCTGGTGGACAACAAGCTCACAAAATCCATTGCTTTCCACCCCCAAACTGACAACCAAACAAACTTTGTCAATTGGATGATTATGCACATATTGCGCATGCACAATTCTAATCATCCACATACATGGGACAAGATTCTCCCCTATGTTAAACACAATTACAACATGGCTCTCCATAGTTCCACCGGCCATAACCCATTTTAGGTGGGCCTGGGAATTTAACCCTTGGGACCCATCAATCTTGCACTTCCTCTTTCCACCACACAGATAGACTCTTCCCATGATCATTCTATGATAAAAAAAGCCACCAGATTCATTGAGTGAATCCAGTACATCTGCCAATAGGTCCAGAAGATTTTGCAGAAATTTAATGCTAAGTATAAGCAACGCCATGATCAACATAGGTTACCACACCAGTTTTAGGTTGGTGACAAATTTTGTCTACATTTACAGAAGGAGTGTCTGATGAGGCCCCATTGGAAGCTTCTCTCACTTTGTTATAGGCCTTACAATATCACCAAGGTTGTGGGTAGAAATTCTTTTGAGCTCAACACTCCACCCTTCCTTGGCCTGCATCTAGTGTTCAATGTGGACCTCCTTCGACCATAATTTTCACCATTATTGGAAACCTCAGAGATCGCAAAACAATTGACACCAACATATCTCAACCCTGACTAGATGGAAAAAGAATGCACTGATCATATAGTGGACATACAGGTCAAGGATACTCACTAGCAGAGGATCCAACTTTATCGAGTCGTCAAGGCAGGGAAACTCCTACACCAAGGAAAGTTTCTCACCTAGGGCCAAATCCATCATAAGTTTCCTCACCTGATGGGGGAACTCAGCACAATTGATAGCATTTCTTCCTAAGGGTTGAGGATTGATCCAGGTGGATATTGGTGGCCACCCACCTATTCCAATTGGCTCCTCTTGTCCATTTTTGTTTAGCATGTTCTTTTGTACACCTTTGTAATTGTGGGTTCTACACTTATGGGGTTGTCTGAAGCCCCACACATCCTCCAGGTGGATACTGGTGGGATCTCTCCTAATCCAACTGAGTTATTTTGTATGTTTTCATGTCAGCACTTCTTGTTGTACATCCAGGGCCGTTTAAGGGCCCTAAACATTGTTTTTTACTTTACCACAGTCAAATTATAGTCAAAGTCAGAGTCTGACAACAAAATATGTATATCTCTGAAAGGAATTTCCAATGAGCTATCACACACCTAAAATGGAGGTTGTATGCAAAAGTTACGACCCTGAGAAGTAGAGATACCAACTTACAACAACTTACCCATAGGGGTCCACATGACTTTTGGCATTTCACCTTCTAAGGTTAGGTTTTTTGATATCTAGGTTTTTTTTATTCACGATTAATATAAAAAAGGCCTATGGAGCCTCATTTTAATCCATTATTCTCAATGGATGCACGTAGCAGCCACGCCTCTTCTCAGATATAACTACCACCATTCGAGCAAGTGCTTTCAGTTCTGCAGTTTTACATTTTCAGCCTATTTCATTATTCAATAGAATATATTGTTCCCTGGATATCTATGTTATTATTCATATATCTATGTTTATTTTATTCATTCTGTTAATTAGTTCATTCTGCTCCTAAATTCAGATCATGGTATGAAGTGTATCAAATATGGCGTGATAGAAGTTAATTTTTCCAATCAGATTGAAGCCAGATGGATCAAGACAGAAGAAAGTAATAGTCATCAAGAAAATCAAAGTGTTGATAGGTTGAGATACAGAAAGTCTAAATCAATTGCCTCAAGAAATAAATTGGTGTTAGATGACCAAGGTTACTCAGATAACTTGACTGGAAATGTAGTTCGGTCATGTAGGATCTGGATTCAATGTCTGAAAAGTAGACAATGAAAGATTCCTGGATGGATTCAAGTCCATCCAATGTATGAAAAGTATACTAGAAAGTTGATATTAGCATAATATATGGTTGCAAGTATGAAAAGTAGACAATGAAATATTCCTAGATGGATTCAAGTCCATGAACATCCTAATATAATCGAAGAATAAATAATGAGGTAGATATCAAGCTAATAGGAATGAATGACAACACTCCAAGAGGGACATCAAGAATAGTAGAGGATTCCAAAAGTATTCAAGATATTGAAGATATTTCCACAATAGCATGGAGATGTCAAAGCCAAGAAGGACTTCAAAAAATAAATGAATCTCTATAGAGAATCAGTAAGGAATAATGAAGAAGAAAATGCTTATATGCATGGTTTTGAATGCAAAGTAGATGGTGCCTGACAAGAATCCAAATTAAGTGGCATAGATCCATGAGTGAAATCCCCAGAGGTTGGAGGTATCACTTGAAATTATGATGGTAAAGTAAAATATGTGTTGAGTACCTTCAATTAATTTTATGTAGCTAGCAGAGGAGGCATATGCGCATCATTACAATATGCTATAGATTGGCAATGCAAGTCAAGTAGAGGGTAGTTGGAAAAGATAAGAGAAGAGTGCAAGAAACCTCAAGTACTAAAGTATTCATTCAGGAAAGGGATGAAGTTGTTCAGTCCAAAAATTAAATGGATGTTGAAGATCTAAAGTCTATAAGACATCATGATTGGAATTATAATTCATCCAAGTATCAGTTGGGAAAGATGTATCCAATAAATAAATAAAATATGAAGGTTAATATCCACTTAGCATTTTGCTGGAAAGGAAAAGGAAACCAAGAGAGATTTGGCTAGACAATGTTCAGGTCAGAAATATTCATTCACAATTATTACAGTGAGAGAACAAGAAGTTTTAGGAATCCAAGAAGAATTGAAGAATTTTGGGATCAACAAGGAAAAGTGTTATAGGGAGATAGAAGCTATTGCAATTTCTGTAGAAGCAAGTATGTTATGTCTTGATGGGACAACCATAAAGAGAGAATGATTGCATGTTTGCAATTGTTGTTGATGATCCTGCTGCACATGAAAGGAAGAAACAAAAAACTGGAGTGTTGGTTATAAGACTGATAAAAGAGGCATGAAAGATTCTACTTTCATCAACTAATTAGGTAGAATCAAATTCATTTAATGGTATCTATGTAGGTAAGTAATTCTCTTTTAAAATTATGTTGCATGATTGCCAAAGGTAAATTCAGGTAAGAATTTCCCAAGATCAAATTCTTATAATACACAGTATGGTATTGTTCAAGTGTTTTAATAAGAAAAATATACCACTAGGTGTGGTAAAGGCTAGAGACCTATAATAATTATCAAAACTTCTTAGATTTTGAATGCACACATTGACATAATAACATGTCATGTTAATTTGGTTATGAGGTAATAACCAAAGAAATAAAAGATAAGAATTATTATAGGAATGGATGTCAGTAATGCTAGTCATGTATGAGAGTATGGCATGGTTGGATATGGAAAAGTATGGATATGGAAAGGTTATATACCAAACAAATTCCAAAATCTTCCTACCTTTAAATAATGCCTGGACTGCAACATTTTTGCTAACACTAATGTACACCACATAATTATATTCTTGGTATAGTGTTCAAGTCAAAAAGGAAGGCATCAAAATAATTGAGAATACAATAGGAAGTGTGGGGGGAATGTGTTAAGGTATTGGCCAAATCTCCAATTTATCAATGGTAAGATACATGACTTAGATATAGAGCATTCTAAAAATCAATGCAAAGGTACATTGAATATATATGCATTGAGAGTTGCACTCATGCATAGTAAGCGATAGATTTTCACTCATACATGATATAATTGTATACTTAAATGCATTTGCTGAATGCGTTTTGTGAGTGCATGCATATATAATATTGCATAGAAATAATTATACTAATGGTTGAAATGTTGCTAACTTATGGAATTGAGAACATTTCAGGAGCTATTGGACGTTGCAACATGAAAGTTGCAAGTTAAATAGTCACATGAGCATTGACTACATGAAAATTTTTGTTCTGAAAAAGAAGTAAATAACTTACTAATATTAATTATGAACAAGTGTATGCATAGAATGATAATTCATTCTATATAATAAGTTGTTTTGTAGTTGTGATTTAATTGTTAGGTATAGAAAATTCTAAGAAAACTTCATAAGGTTTTTGTACATATTGAAATGAGAGTATGACATATAGGAAATATTGACAATTTGTTGGTTGAATGCAAGATAGAAACATTGCAAGAAAAATGGTATTCAACATGGTGCTTGTTGAAAGCTAGAAGGAAGGATACATCATATTATTGCAACAACAATGAAAACTTATGAAATAGAATTTCATGTTTTGGGGAAAAGTTGAATTACTTATGAAATAAGTTTGAGTTCTAAATGAATTCTCTTATGTTCTCTCATGATAATTGTATGTGTGTGATGCTGATGAGATAATATTGATTAAAGTTGGAATGTTGGGGAAGAAAAGCTACTATTGAGGACACTGAATCCCTATAATTATAGAACCTTGGTGATTTTTTGGTAAATGGGTTAGAGCTCTCCTTGTGTGTGAAAGTCTTGGCAAGATCGATCATTGAAGGACTGCATAGTAGTGGAGGGATTTCTAAGCCTAGAAGGGTGAGTGAAACAAGGAAGAGGCAAGTCAAGGATGCTTATGGCATGGTAGTTTCCATAAGGAGGGTGTGTCAAATGGAACAATGAGCTGAATTATTTCTAGAAGAAGCTCTATGGAATGGAGTAATTGACTTCCAGCTACAGTATGAATACTAGACTTGGTGCTGGAAAGTAGATCACTAGATGGATAAGAAGGTTCCAATACCTAAACCTTGGATCTTTTAGAACAATTTGAATTGTACATGATGCTAACCATGCTATTAATTGGCATCTAATTCAGGTAGAGACAAAGGGAGACTTTCAGGTCTAGCCAGTGTGGAGATTGGACAAAAAATTCAAAATGCTCTGGAATAAAGATATAAAGTTGATAAAAGTTCAGTGGACCTACTACGGTCTTCTAAATGCTACCTGGGAGCATAAATATGCCATGCGAGCAGAGTACCCACAACTTTTTGAATAAATTTTGGAATTTTGATTCTTGTTTTGTATATACACCGAGGACAATGCCAAAATAAGAGGGAGGGGATGTAACACCCCGAGTTTTGAGCCCCATATTAAATCATGTATTTTTCAATTGCTAAGAGACAAGAGTGCCCAAACAATTATAAAAGGATATTGTGCCTAAGAAATGTAATGTTTTGATCATTATTAATAATAAATACATTGTTGGTTGCTAGATGGACAAGTACTATAATTATAAGGGGCTATGATTCCACCAGAGAGAGCTTGCAGGGATAAGTGCTTATTTCATTTTTTTAACTACCCATTTTATTTAATGGGGGAAATAAGTTAGGCGAGATTATTGGGGGAAGTCCATGAGGTTCTTGATTGCCAAGAATTACATAAACCCATCCCTGTTCAATTGGGGGGTTTGTTCATTTTGTCTCTCTCCTGCACTCTTGTTCCCATTATTGTTCTATTACTGGTCACTTCACTCATTTTTCACTCACGCATTCATTCATTCACTCATTCACTCACTTTCTCATTGTTCACCCCTCTTGTAGATATTTTACTCCTTTCTTTTCCTCACTCATTCATCTTTCCTCATACGTGTCTTAGCTCATGAAATGAAGACGAACTACCGAAGTGCAGCCATGGTATTATTGGTTGTAGGGATTGTTGGTGTAATCCAACCATGAATCAAGGCTTACATGTCTAAGATTATTTGGCATGTGTCCAACTTTTCTCACAACTGCGAGTCCTAAGAGTCTGAGCATGGAGATTCTGGACCAGATGTACTAGATCCCTGGAAGGAGAAGGACAACCTGATGGACTACATGCAAGAGAAGGGAGAGGGTCCATTCTCTTGGTTTGTGTAGGCTGGCTAGAAGAGAGTTGGGTACTTGTATTGTTGTGAGTGTTGGGAATCCTGTGAGAGCTCGAGTGCTGATTCGTTTGGGAAGCCAAGTAACACTCTGGAAATGCCCTTTTCGATTCATAGCCATGGCTCATGGGTGAAATTGTTGCTGAGACTTAGAACAACAATGTCTATGATTGGGTGGAACGTCCTTGGCCTGCAGCGAGTCGGTGGTTTATTTTATTAAAGATAAGTGCTCTCTTTTATAGTATTATTTATTTGTGTATGATTTATTCCACTTTGTATGTATTTATCGTTGAATTCAATATTTAGAGTATGCATGCTTGTTGGTTATTGTTGTGCATGTCGTATTCTTAATTTTTTATGTGTAGCATCAATATTGATCAATGCATGTGAGAATTTCATGCATCCTTGTTATTTAAAGTTAGGGCAGGGGTCGAATTAGTCCAGAGAAGGAATGGAAGTTAGAATGTCTGACCTGTGGGTGGTTGGGTATGTTACAGAGTTAGAGTTTAATGATGTAATGCATAGTTCTCAAAAATACCTTTCCAATGGGCTATCGCACACCTAAAACGAAGATCATATGAAAAAGTTACGGCCTCGAGAAATTAATGTACTCACTTACCCCAACGGGGCCCACATGAATTTTGGCGCTTCATCACCTAGGGTTAGGTTTTTGGATGTCTATGGTTTTAGAATTCATGTTTATTATAAAAATTCCTTCCGAGCCTCATTATAATGATTTTCTTGCGAATGAGTGTAGCCATCATATTTCTTTGCAGAGATAAAGATGACACCATTCTAGCGAGTCGTGCACTCTTTATTTTTACAGTCTTTGTACATTTCTTTCATTAATAGAAATCATGTATTGTTATATCTCTATGTTTCTGGAAATGTTTATGAGTATTTCATTATAATATATCTTTTTTCATTTCATTCTGAAATTAATATGGATCAGTGGTATCAGAGCATGCTGCTCTTGATTTTTTTTCAATGCATGTCCCCGATGAGGTACGAGTATATCAAGTTGAGTCTCAAGATGGTATCTCTTGAGGAAAATTGCTCTCGCACATCCAAGAAAACCTCTATGGAGGCCGAAACGAAAAATGATGGAGAGAAATATTATACTAACATGTTTCTTGAGAAATCTATCGTGTGATACATGGATGAAATGATGGAGAATTTTGCACACATCCATTAATACCTACCGATATCAAGAGAAACATCTTCATAAAGAGGCCACTTTGGAGGAACCTATCCCTTCAAGATAGAAGTTAATTTTGATATTCCCATATTTGAATCTTAGATATATGTGGATGCCTTAGAAAAATGGTTAAATTTTCTAGAAGGTTATTTCTGTGTTCACAATTTTTCCGATAGGAAAACTATCACCTTTTCACTCCTCCAGGATCTCCCCCATGTCAAAAATTGGTGGGAAACTTACTGGGAGAAAAGTTCCATAGAGGAATATGGAATATATGGGACCAAGCCCACTTGGTACTTTTTTGTGAATGTTGTTGTAACCTAGGTTTGCACCCCCACCCTTTCCCTCCTCTATGTTATACATCCATCAAGTATGAATTTATTTTTGTGTTTGCCAATATTATTGTCCATGATTTAATCACTCAGCTTCAATGGCCCTTACCCATTTTTTACTTATTTTGCACCATTTTTTTCTTCCTAGAAAGGTGATTACATGTTTTGGTTTGAGTTTGAAAATACTTGTCAACATGTTTATCCCTAATTGATCATGCAACAGATCAACCAAGTCTTTTGTATGCATGAGGAACACTAGTTGACAAAATGCAACAATTTGGAGAATTCAATTTCGGGCTCATCTTGTGAGAACAGACAGGTTAAATTTGTAATGGTGGAGATCCAACAGGACACTCAGATCAACGACTCTCGTATATTCATAGTTCTAGAAAGGCCTGAGGTTTAATCATAGAGTTACACAAACTTAACTCGGCAACTTTGGTGTTCGGGTGTTCGAGCTCATCTTTGTCAAAAAATCTTGAATGTCGAAACGTTGGAGCCCCGAAACGCCACATCACTTCATGGGTTCAACCATCCGGGAGGTGTTAGGACCACATATTGCACCTTTTTGCCCATACTTTTTGTCATTATTATACCCTTCATCACTAGTGTTTAGACTCATAATATCACTACATCTGATTATTCCAAGGTATATAAGGTCCTTTCTCATTATTATATGCTTAATCTGTTTTGCATAATACTTTACATTACTTTTTGACCTAACCATTGATTAGAAGCGCATAAGTGTCCATATTTGCAGAATAGTATTCAAGGCCGATGTTGAAACACAGAACTATCCAAAGGCACTGTTGAACCGATGCTGAAACACGGAGTTGCTACACAGTCCGAGGATGCATATGCCGAAACACGAAGCAGCTACATGGTTCGAGGATGCAGATGCTAAAACACGGAGCTGTCACTCAGTTCAGATATGCAGATGCTGAGACACAATGGAGACCGCCATGATGCTGAAACACGAGCCCTGACAGTTAGCAGTCAAGGCCGACACAGTCAAAGGGCGCGATTCACGTGGCTGAACAGCCCGTGAATTGAGATGCTGAAACAACATCAGCAGCTATGAGAAGAAGCGGTTACACCAGCCGTAACAGCAATGCCTCGTCAGCTCCTGTATTAGCATTCGGTTGCATGAGAATAGGACACCCTACGCTGATTTAGAAAGAAGATCCAATTTAGTGTAGGATCCAAATCTGCCTTGTAATGATTGTATCGATGGGATTT
>JZKD02S1640261.1:0-13585 GCA_000966675.3 Picea glauca | reverse complement strand
GATATTCCCGGATCAAATATCCAATTGATCACCACGTCGGTATTGTGAATATGCAGTTACGGATAATCCGGCCAAAGTTATAGGAATTAGACCTAACATAATTCCGGATGGCAAAGCCTCAATCATTTCGATTCAACGGAATAAGTAGGGATAATAGCTATCCTGGATAGTACCCTGAATTTGCTAATGTATACCTTTGATAACGTAAATTAACGCATATATCGCCCTTTACCTGTTAAAGTGTAGTGTGTTATACATAAATGTAAATGGAAATAAAATATTTAAAAGTGTGTTATATATAATGAGTATATCACTGTTATATGGCCCTTTTAAGTGTTGATAACCTAAAACATATGTGTTATACATAAATGTAAATGGAAATACAATATTTAAAAGTGTGCATGTGTGTTATACATAAATGTAAATGAAAATAAAATATTTAAAAGTGTGCGTTATATATAATGAGTATATCGCCCTTTGAACGATCAATAACTTATATAATGATTATATAGCCCTTTTAACTGTTGATAACCTAAAACATGTGTGTTATACATAAATGCAAATGAAAATAAAATATTTAAAAGTGTGCGTTATATATAATGAGTATATCGCCCTTTTAACGGTTGATAATTTAAAACATGTGCGTTATATATAAATGGAAATGGCAATAAAATATTTAAATATATAAATGGAAATGGCAATAAAATATTTAAATATGTGACTTATATAAATGTAAATGGAAATAAAATATTTAAATACGTGCATTATATATAAAAGGAAAGGGAATAACATGTTTTACTGTAACGACTTATGATTGCCACATTGACATGATTAATAAGGATTAATATTTATGTAATATTTTATTGTCACATTTGGATGATTAGGTGGCATGACTTCAAACGGGTTCCACATATCATATTGGTGGTATGTGTTAGTTTTTGTAGGGTGTGAAACATGGCCACCTTTGGCCTACAAATCGATTAGGGTGTGAAACATGGCCACGTTGGGCCTACGATTCGATTTATTTTTTGGCGTTTGATGTCATAGTTGTTTTTTTCTGATCTCATCATATACTTGTAACTACTATTGGCAGCTATGTTGTGGAACTTTGAGCTACAAGGGAAGAATTCCAAGAGTGTATCTATTTTACAGGTCATGAGCCAAGTTTCTAAGGCAAACATTGCTTGCAAGTTCAAGAAAAAGAAATGTTCGGAGAAATGTGTGCTTGCACCTTATTTCTTGCAAAGCGATCCCAACAAGTTCCTGTTGATACACAAATTATTTGGAAATGGCCATGTCTTCAGACTACTACATGTTCGTCAGATTGTTTAAATTTTAATATGGCTTTACTACAGAACAACAAAACATTAACTTTGTCATATTGAAAGAACTTATATTCCAACATATAATTGGTGTGTTAAATTTGTTAGCGTTAATGTTGTTAAACATATGTTTTTTTTTTGACAGAAACAGTTAATGGGTCTTGTATTAAAGAATAGCGACAAACCACTCGTGTGGTTACATAGAGTCCAGAATTCCAAGAGTTGCCTAGAGTCCAGAGACCAGAATTACATAGAGTAACAATACTATAGAAACTACATCTTCAAAGCTTAACAAACACTTAGCTGCCTTGATTGGATGTTACAAAATGCCAATATGAATTGTATGGTTCTTTTGGAGTTGCTTCCTGGTTACTCTGGGCCTTTTTTCTTGGAATGATCTCTTTCATTCTTCCATTCCTTATTCAACTTCTCCATTTGTTGCTCCAAGCTCCTCACCCTCTCTTCGTGTTCTTGCTGTGGATCTTTCAGGTCTTTCCTCAGCTTCCACAACTCCTCACTCAGTCTTGACCTTGTGTAGAGTATTTCGTTCTCAAGAGTCCCCATTATTCTTCCTGCTTCACTATTTAAGTTCTGCAGAAAGCCATCCAAGTTGACCAACAGGCCGCGCAGCTTCTGCACATTCTCTTCCAGCGTTGTTATTCTTTCCTCCATGGATGGTTTATTGCCTGAGCTTGATGCCATCGAGAGTCCTCGTTTGTAGTTCTGTTGGTCCTCCACGTCTCCCTGCTCTTCTCCCTTTGCTTCTTCGTAATATCCTCACTATGAGATGCCCCTCTTACTCTATTCTTCCCCCTACTTCCTGCTTGTGATAAATAATGCATCCTCAAGTTCCTTGTGCTACGCGATTCATTGAACGATGGTATGGGATGAGGCCCCTTTTTCAATAGCCAAATGAAGGTGTCCTCCCTCATCTATGAAGATCGTGCGGTCTGGCAAAGGTAGTGTTGTTCTGTCTCCTGCACATCCATCTTGTCCAATGACCACTTACATTGTCAATCCATTTTGATGGCTTATGGGATTCCCCAGTTGACCATGACTTTGTTGAGGAGCATGCATCCTTTCTCCAAACGGGCTCCCATATTGGCCTCTTCATCCGCCTGAGTGTTATTCCCTCTCAGGACGTGGAACAACTGAATTGTTTGAAATTGTCTTAGGAGTAATTTGATTTTTTCTATAGAGTGTTGTATTTGTCCATTGGCCACTCTGGTAGTCTGATTTAAGGCATGGATTATAATCCTTGAGTCTCCTAGCACTACCAACTCTTTTATATTAAGGAAGTTAATTCTTGAGTGGGTCCTTGCGAGAGGGCAAGGGCTTCTACCTTATTATTGGAGTCAGTTCCTATTCCCCAGGCATACCAGAGGATGATATTTCCGTTGGGATTTAAAATTATCCCTCCTCCCCCTACCGCTACGGGATTTCCCTTTGAAGCTCTGTCAAAGGAAAGAAAGTTGGAATTCATAGAATTTTTCCACTCCTCCAGTTCGAGCTTATCCATTATGAGCTCCCAAATACATGTAGTGGAGTTTAAAGGACCTTTAGATGGGGACCTTTGGAGACCAAGATGTCTCAACCATACCTCTTCTTCTTTTCCTAGAGGCTTCAAGTTTGGAGTCTTTATAAAATGTGGTGCACTCTCACTGAAAAGATCTTTTATCCTTGTGGCTACCTGGTCCGTGGTTCTCTTTTCTTCTCTGAATAATCTATTGTTCCTTTCAATCCAGATGTTCTAGAGGATGAATTTTGGAATCGTTCTCCAAAGCGCTAAGAGATGATGTTGATTGGTTGTCTTGAATGGAAAAAGAGCCTGCCAGTTCGAGAAAAAAAGATGGATTTCCTGTGCGAGAGTGGGGGCTAAAGCCCTTAGCCCGAGGGCCAGCTGCCAGACCTCTCTAGCAAAGGGGCAGACCAACATAAGATGATTCATCGATTCCTCATCCTTATAGCAGAGAGGGCATCTAGAGGGCCCTTCCCACCCTCTTTTTGTAAGGTTTTCCCCCAAGAGAATGCCCTTCTGTGCCACTGTCCAAATAAACATATCTATTTTTGGAAGGGATTTCGTTGTCCAAATGGCCTTCCATATTCCAGGGTCTGGGGGAACATGAGGGATTGAGGCGAGGTGGGAGTATCCTACAGCTGTGGTGTAAGGACCTGCACGTTGGCCCCAACCTATCTTGTCTTTTCCTTTTTCATGTAGAGGGGTTTTCCCTTGCAGCAAATTCTTTAAGATGGACCAATCTTCTTCCAAATCTTATGGGAGGTTTGCAATTTCCCACCGACACCAAGAGTTGTTTTGATCATTTCCCCAGGCCGAGATGTCCCACATCTTGTGTAGGTTATTGGTCCACATACAGTCTCTGAGATGCCTTAGATATTGTCTTATTGAGAGTGTTGGTTCGCCCAGGACTGAGTCCTCCCAGATGCTGATATCTTTCCCATTTCTTGGAATCCAAGTGATTTGGGAAAGAAATGCTTGCAAGACCTTTTGGAATAGGTTGAAGGTTGGTGAGGCCTTCCCCATTTTTTTTGGTATTTCGAGGAATTTTTTCCTTAGCCCATGAAAATACATTTTCCAGAGGGCTCTTTTGCCCCAGGTGGATTTCCTTGAGATTATATTCCATAAAACAATTTCCCCCTGGGCCAAGTTTTGTGTTTGGAGGTCTTTGAACTGGAGACCCCTTCTAGATAAGGTTTTGAAATTCCCCCCCAACTGATGATATGCAACTTTCTTCTCATTTACTTTCCTCCTTCCCATAGAAAATATCTGATCAACGCTTCTATTTTTTGCATTACAGATCTAGGGGCCAACATGAGAGAGATTTGATCGATTGGAATACTTTCTATCACTTCTTTAAGAAGAACTACTTTGCGTGCTAGATTCAACAAGTTATCTCCTGAGGAGTGAATTCTATTTTTTACCCTCTCTATCATCTGATTCTAGTGCGAGGCTTTTGGGGCGGCTTTGAAGATAGGGACTCCCAAATAATTAAACTCCTCCCAACTGGTGCAACCTTCCATTCCAAGGATTCTTAATATTTCATGCATTTCTCTTGGAGTTATGTTCCAGCCATAGACTTTGCTCTTGGTTAGGCTGATCATACTTCCTGAGATGTATGTATAGATGTCTATCTCCTTCTTGAACTTCTTAGTTGTTGTTGAGCTAACGCCTCCAAGAAGCAGTGTAACGTTTGCAAACTGGGCATGGTTGATGTCCTTTATCCCATTTGTAATACGAAGGCCGGAGAGATTGAGATGTGTTTTCCCGTGATGGAGCTGGAAATTGAGGACATATGCTTGAAGGGCGTAGAGGAGAGGGGAAAGGGGGCAACCTTGTCTGAGACCTCTCGTGGCTTGGAATAACTTAGTGGCTCTTCCATTTACCAGTGGTACTATCGAGGGAGCGGAGATAGAAGCTTTGATACATTTAATGAAGGAAGTGGTGAATCCAAACCTCTCCATCACTTGGAATAGAAAATTATGCCTTACCCTATCAAATGCATTTGCTAAGTCGATCTTGACTATCATACCTTTGTCCTTTCGTCAGGGACTCGAGTGGAGGGCCTCTTGGACCAGGATGATATTATCCATTATATGCCTTCCTTTGATAAAACCTCCTTGATTTTCCGAGATGATAGTAGGGAGAATGTTGTTTAACCTGTTAGGTATAATTTTGGTAAGGATTTTATAGCTAGTATTAAAGAGGGAGATAGGGAGAAACCTGTCAAAGCTGGACACTCCTCTTTCCTTCGGGATGAACACTAAGAAGGAAGAGTTTGTTCCTCCTCCAATTCTGACACAGGACTAGGATTTCTTGATGATCTTGGCGAGGTCTGCCTTGATGATGTCCTAGCTATGCTGATAAAATCTGGCTGTGAAGCTGTCTAGGCCTGGGGATTTGTCTGGGTGCAATTGATCTAGGGCCTCTTTGATTTCTTATTGTTCAATTCCCTTAGTTAACTTGTTATTGACATCTTCGTGAACACAAGTATGTATCAAGGCCAATGGGTAGGAAGCAGGGTCGCTTTCAGCTTGATGGGTCTCTATGTAGAGAGATTCAAAGGCTTGCAATGCTACCTCTTTGATGCCTTCAAAATCCGTTATGATCTGATCCTGAGTGTGGATTTCGGTTACCATTTTGAACTGCTTCCGGACCTCCCCTTTCTTATGAAAGAAGTTAGTGTTCTTATCCCCCTGCTTCTAGCCTTTTGCTACCAATATCTTTCTTCCTCTCTGCATGCTTGGTGCCAATTCTTTTGTAGCTTTACGTCTTGCTGCATATTTTCCTGTGAGGGGTCCAAGACTTCCATTTCAAGATGATGTATTTCTAATTTCCTTTAAGATTCTTGGCAATCTGCTATGGGACTTGAAAGGGTTTTGGCTCAGGATTTTAAAGATTTTATTAATCTTCTAAGCTTTTCTTCCCACACGAAGAAGGGGGAACCTATTACTGTACCATTCCATATTCTAGTGACCAAGGTTGGATAGCTTCCCTCTTGGATCCACTTTGGATTGAAACATAAAGGAATTGGACCCAAATTGTTGTTGGTGGTCATGTTTAGGGTGATTGTCTTGTGGTCTGAAACATTGTGCGAGAGAATGGTAGGTGAAAGATTAAGTCCCATAATCAAGAAGGAAATTTGGACTAGGAATCTGTCTAGCCTAGCTACGATATGCCCCGACCCCACCCTCTTTTTTGACCAGGTGTATTTTCCTTTTGTTGGCTTTATATCCTCCAATTCCCAGGTAGACATTAAGTACTCTACCCATTCCCTTGCTTGGTCTTGAACAATCGAGCCTCCTTTTTTCTCGTTCGCTACGAGGGTTAGATTCAGATCCCCCCCCCGAGGATGATGTTTTCCAATTCATTTTGTTGTAGGAAATCCCTTAGGGTCTCCCAACAAGATTTCTTATCCTCTAGGAGGATAGGCACATAGAGGTTAAAGAGGCTTACCTGACTCCCTGTTCCAAGATGGAGCAGGTTGGTGAAGATCCATACTTTTTTGAGTTCCAAAGTGTGCCCAGACCTCCCGAGGCACCACTGGGACTTTCTGCTATATGACTAGTAGTGTTCCATCTTGCTTTTTCTTTTCCGAGGAAGTCTTGTCCTTCCATATTGGTTTCTTGAATCAGCAGGATCTCAGAGTTTGAGGTTTTGATGATGTCTTTTAGCGCCTCTTCCTTAGTATTACTTCCAAAACCTCTGCAATTCTAGGAGACAAATTTCATTGGTTACCTGGGGGGAGTTGTGGCCTCCTTGGGGCACTGGTTTGTCTGACATTGATCAGTTGTTTTATGGTTGGTTGCGATCCATTCAGGATGTCTTTGTAAGTCTCCTTTTCTCTCTCCACTTTTTTGGTTTTCCTTCCCCTTCTTCGTCTTTTTGGGGTGATGTTGATGCTTCTATCTTCCTCATTGCTACTGTCTGACAGATCTCGCCTTCCTCCACCACTAGATCTTTGCCTGGTTCTTTGGGGTTTTGTCCTTGGTCCTTTTCCTTCTCTTGCATTGAGGTTCCCATTGTATGAGGAGTTGAGTTTCGTTGTTCCAATTCCTCTATAGGGCTTTGCTACCTCGCTACTTATGTTGCTTCCTTTGTCCTTTCTGAATTGGTTTCCATACGACTATTCCTTTTTTCTTCATTGAGTCCTTGTTCTATTGGGTGAGTCTGGTCCATATTTTTCGGTCTTGGGCCTTTCTTCTTTGTGAAGGATCTCTCTCTTCCCGCTTGTTGCCATCCATCGTTTTTGTCTTTATCCATGCTGAGATCTTTGGGGCAGTTCCTCTGAAAATGTCCATACTCATGACATCCCCGGCATTTGAATGACAAATGTTCGTAGTCAATTTTTTGGTAATGCTGCCAATCTCCTACCTTTAGCTTGATTGCCTCTAGGAGCCCAACCTTTAGATTCACTTCCACACAGATGTGGGCATAGGAATATTGGTCTTTTGGATTTGCCTTACCTATGTATTGTCCGAGACAATTACCGATTGCATGAAGCAAGGAGTTCTTCCAACAATGGATTGGTAGATTTAGAAGTCTAACCCACACCGGGACTTCCTTGGGGACCTCCGAATCTAGATCAAAACTTGGATGCCATCGATTCATGTAGATTCCTTGGGGTCCCATGAAATAGAGCTCGTTTCTGAATATTAGGTCACGATCTACTTCTGTGATGAATTTGAAGATGTAATAACCTCTTCCCACTGCATAGCATGTAACGCTATTCTGTATTAACGCTCTCCAATTTCTTTGAATCCAGTTGTCTGTGGTTTTGGTGGAGGGCCAAAGCCCCATGAACTACCCAACCAGCCCACGTTCTCATAGGGAAAATGCAACACACATTGGTTGGTCCGAAGGCAAGTCGATTTCAGGGATCGTATCTAGCTGTTTTACAAAACTGGGTGGTGTCGAGGGAGAATTGTTCTTGCCGTGAGGGGTCAGAAGCTTGCGAAAGGCATTGTAGTGAGAGGGAGGGGCACTAGTCTCCCCGCCCCCGAGAGTGGCCATGGGCGGCCCAAGTCGACCTCAGTGTGGAAGCCGTGGCTAGGTCAAAACACCGTCCTAATAGGCAATGAATGTTATGCAACGATGATTATTGTTAAACATATGGTTACTCTTGTGATAGTATATGTTTGTCTCTATCTTCTTGGATTAGGAATATTAATTTACATGTTAGGAGTGTTTATGTTTAGGTTTGCTACGATGTCATTCATTCATAGATATGGGAATATATTTTAGAATTAAAAGAAGTTTTCAAAAACAGATTGGATAATGAGCGTATATATGACCATGCGATAATTAGAGGATCTCCCAATAGAGCAAAGAGGTGATGCAGTAAGCAACTAGGTGTACTAAGCAAGAGAAAGGGCTACATATCATGTCCATGGCTGTGCAAGAGTAATCAATGATCTCCAAAAAAGAATAGAATAAGTGCAAGCGCAATTGCCTTCCACACAAGCAAAGTTGGATAACATTACTATGCAACATTCTAATATCTTAATTACCCTCAATAATATAGGATATCATCAAGGCTCAGAGCCCAGTTTTTACAACGCTTCACCCCAAGAGAGTCAAGACATGCAATATAGTAACCCACATGTTTTAGATGACGAGGTAGATAGTCTGCAATTATGGGAGACATAAACAAGAACGATTATCTATTATTTGATTTGAGAAAATTTGTATCACAATTTTTTTTGGGTGTTTCTCCCTTCTTTTCTCCTAATCCGGCTTGTTGTGCATTTGCGTGAAATGTATGATAGATTTATTTTATCGAATGCAATAATATGATTTTGTGTTCACCGATGAGGTTTATTGGTTAGCTTCCTTTTCGCCACTGCCCGTTGCTGCTCCAAATTGTGAGTCGATGTGATTTTCTGTGGCACATTTTAGGAAGAATTTCTCCAACGTTTTAAGTTATGATTGCTTCGAATATTTCCAGTGTAAATGAAAGTTGTATCAATGAATAAAACAAGGAGAAAACTAATTAAATGTAGAGTCTCCAAAGCGTTGTTCACTTTAACTCTTGTAGATATTATTATAAACGTTGTTCAATTTTTAATTATATTTGACACTTAAACTGCGGTTACTATAATTTTAAATATTTATTTAAATAAATGGTTAGTTTAGTTGATATTTAAATAAATGGTTAGTTTTGTTAGTTTTGTTGAGATCAACTGTACATAAAAAAATATTGAAATGTTTAACGTTTTTCAGTAATTGTAACTATCTCTTTTTGTTATCCTTCCTCGCCTATGTATAGAGCCGCCCAAACTATAAATATTATAGTTTTTGAATAAAATCTCTAACAAATCAGAATCTTCGAATTTCTTGAATACATTATTTATAAGACATAATTATTTATTTGTTTCACTTTACTCTTTGAATTTATGTAAAAATTAAAAAAAAAGAATTTTTAAAATCTAAGTAAAATAAAATTATCTTATGTATTACTTTTAAATTTATTTCAAAAATTTTACATGAATAGTACTTTCTTTATATTGTAGCTATATTGTTTTTCTCTCCTTCGTATTGTACTTAGAGAGTTGCAGTCATAAAAATTTCCATCTAAGTTTAGCTTCTATGCCTGTTGTATAGTAAAATCGAAATAATTTTAATATATTTATGAACCAGATGGAATTGTTCACTAATTTTGAGTTTTATATTTATTTTAAAAATAAAATAATGAATGGTTAAAGTGAAAATAATTTTCATATATTTATAATCAAAATAGAATTGTCATACTAATTTATTATAAAATTTATTTTAAAATTTATTTTACAACAAAATAGTTAGTAATGGTTTGATAAAAACTTAAATATCTTACTAATGAATTGAATGGAATGTTAACATTACTTTTGAACCAAAATACAATGACCCACAAGCTTAAATTGGTACCATAACTATTTGGATATGTTTTCTCAATGGTCTCCCAATTTCACAGTGTGAATCATTCTAGAAAAACATTTATTGCAAAAATGGTGAGATGACGTGTAAATAACATACCTTAGAAAACATCATCAAAATAATTTATCCTCCTTTGAATATCACCCTTATTTGCTTCAACTTCCCTTTGAAATTCAGCTTCGATATCCTTTGGTTACCTCAATCACCTGTAGATATTCAATATGATCAAGTGTGATTGAAATGAGAGAGCCTTGTCTCTTATTTATACTATCATGTAGCTTCCTTAGAAGCATCTTCTAGACCAATTTGTCCACATAGCCAATTTTTCCACAGTCACCTATGTCCAACTTTGGCCAATTTTCCACTTGTCCATATCTCAAATAGCCACTTGACTACTTAACCCATTTTCCTCTTTTTAGAGTTAACCTTCTTATAACCACTTTCCATAATTAGAAAGTTCTTCGTTTACTTTATTATTTAAATAATCCTCCTTGACTTTGTCATTTCACTTTATTATTTAAATAATCTTTTTTGACTTTGTCACTTCACTTTATTATTTAAATAATTGTCTTTGACTTGATCACCTCACTTTATTATTTAAATAATCCTCTTTGACTTTGTCACTTCACTTTATTATTTAAATAATTTCTTCTTTGCAAGCACTTTGACTTCTTTGACCTTTTGGGGCTTCAAGCCAACATATGAGGGTCCTACAACTTCGTAAGGCCATAACTATGAAACTGTGAGGAGTTATGTAACATTCCATATACCACCAGAAATGGTATGACATGTACTATCCATGTAGAATAGTCTTACCTGAAAATATATCAAAACTCATACCATTATACATAAAAAAAAAATTGGGTCCATTACCCAAACCTTTGTGCTATCGGAATTTTCGACTAGAATTTATTCAAGGGTTGACATCAATGACAACCAACCCAATTAATCAAAAAAATCCCCCTTTGGCTTTGATGGAAACACTCTGATGCAATACTGAAATCATATCACTCATGCACCCCCTAGAACCATGCCTTCATCTCTGTGACCAATGCTCACCCTAGAACCATGCCTCTTTCCTCTACATCTGATAAATCTCCCCCCCTTTGTCATCAATGGAAAAAGCTATCTTTCCATTTGGATGTTCTCCCTGTAACTGACTCATCTGATCTCCCAACTTGAACTGCCCTCTTTATGGTGCTTCCTCATGTACATCTAAGACATATACAATAAGAATCCAAAAGAATTCATTTTGGAATAGAGATACTGAAAGGATTCCCATGGAAGCGGTTTTGTAAAGATGTCTGCCACTTGTTCTTTTGTGCCCACATATTCAACTTTGCTGTTTTTTTCTGCAACTTGTTCCCATAGAAAGTGATACTTGATTGGAATGTGCTTTTCCTTGGAGTGCATCATCAGTTTCTTTGATATACCAGTGACACTTGTATTATCACAATAGATTCGAATGGTCTCATCGTACTCAACCTCTATATTTGTCGGAGTTTGTTTCATCCATAGAACTTGTGTACAATATGTTGCTGCTTCAATATACTCTGTCTTGGTTGTAGATAAATATACTAATGATTGTTTCTTGTTTATCCATGATACTAAACACTCACCCAAGTAGAACACCACTCCATTGGTGCTTTGTCAGTCATCAATTCAACCTGCCCAATCTGCATTTGTGTAGGCAATAATTGATAGATCCTTTCCTTTTGGATACCATAATCCAAACTCTTTTGTTCCTTTGAGATATTTGAAAATCCTCTTCACTCACCTGTCCAATTTCCTGTGTTACATCTGGTCTGGATGTTGTCACATATAGTAGGCAAGCAATCACTGACCTATATTGCCTCTGATCTATAGACTTTGAATCATCATATTTTCTCAACTTGCAATTGGTTTGCATGGGAGTGATAACTAGTTTGCAATCTTCCATTCATAACCTCTTTATCATTTCTCTGATATAATTGGTTTGAGAAATAAAAATTCCTTAGCTTCTTTGATGTATCTGAAGACCTAGAAAGAAGGATAGTTCTCCAAGTAATGACATTTCAAATTCATTATGCATGTCCTTTTCAAATTTATGGCTTAGCCTGTCATTAGTACCTCCAAAAATAATATCATCAACATAAAATTCAATTAATAAAATACTATGTTGGGTTACCTTGATGTAGAGGTTGTTGTCTGCACTTCATTTTTTGAACCCTCCCTACTATAGATATTTATCCAATCTAGAGTACAATGCTCTAGGATCATGTTTTAGACCATACACTGTCTTCTTTAATTTACACATATAATCTGCATTCTCTGACAACTCAAATCCTTCTGGTTGTTGAATGTAGACTTCTTATTCAAGTTCCCCATTCAGAAAAGATGATTTTACGTTCATCTGATACACTTTAATATTTTTGGAGCATGCATAAGCTAAAAGCAATCATATTGCTTCCATTCTGGCAACTGGGGAAAATGTCTCTTCAACGTCGATTCCTCCAACCCATGCATAGCCTTTACATACCAATCCAACTTTGTTCCTTGTAACCTGTACATATTCATTAAATTTATTCATGTATACCCACTTTGTGTCGATCACATTCTTATCCTTTGGTCTTGGAACCAATTCCCAAGTGTCATTTTTCTCTATTTGATCCAATTCTTCATCCATGGCCTTATTCCAAAATTCATCTTTGTTGGCCTCTTCAAAACAGGTTAGTTCAATCGTAGATGAGAGGTCTAGCTGTGTTTTTTCTAGTGAACAAATACATTTTCTAGTCTCAACTCCTACATCTTTGTTCCGATAATCTGATCTGAAGGATGATTCTTTTGTACTCATATGCTAGGTGTCTTTCGAGGCACTTGTTGAACTTACTCTTCTTCTTTTGTCGAATCCTCTTCATATTCCCCTTCTACTTCTTTTTCATCTTCTACTTATTCTTTGTAATGTTGTTCCATTGATTCATTTTTTTCTTCCTTTAATTCTTTTCTACCTGTTTCATCAATTGTTATGTTGATGCTTTCCACAACTTTTTTCAATCTTAGGTTGTAACACTTGTATGCTTTTCTTGTACTTCAGTAACCAACAAGTACTCATTTTTCCACACAAGAGTCAAACTTTTACATTCTTCCATCTTCTCTTTTGATGTAGCATTTTCGTCAAAAAACTCTGAAGTGTTCACATTTGTAGGTCTTCCTTTTCATAGCTCGTAGGGATTTTTGTCAGTGTTGTTTCTAAGCATTACTCTATTTTAAATTTGAAATGTTGTATGCACTTCCCGTGTCCAAAATATATATGTCGATTTGGAATCCATTATCATTGTTCGAGCCATTTCTCGTACTGTCATGTTCTTTCTTTCAACAACTCCATTCTGTTGAGGTGTCATAGCAACGAGGAATTCCCTTTTTAGTCCATGTTTGTTGTGGTAGTCTATAAATTCCTTTGACGTGAACTCTCCTCCAATATCATATCTCAAGGATTTGATTTTTGAATCCATATCATTTTCAACCATTTCCTTATAGACCTTGAAGTTTTCAAAAGCATCTAACTTATTCCTGAGAAAGCAAACTACAGTCATTATTGTATAATCATCAACTAATAACATAAAGTTTTTCTCAACTTTTAAACCCTTTGTTGTATTTGGTCCAACTAGATCAATATGCTAAAATTCTAGTGGTCTTGTCGGTTAGTATTATTTTGATTTAAACCTAGTCTTTGTTTTTTTTCCTTGTTGGCAATGCTTGCATAAAGTGTTGGTTGGTTTCGTGATCTGGGGCATTTATCTAACTGCTTCCATTTTTCTTAATTTGACAAGGTTATCAAAATGTATGTGACCCATTC
>JZKD02S1640250.1:105698-125422 GCA_000966675.3 Picea glauca | reverse complement strand
CTACAAAACTTTACAATCACTTTCTCATTTGAACATGAGAACCCAAACATAGATTCATCACTCAAACAAATCATAGGGGTGATATTAATTAAGGAACCAGAAGTTGAACTTATGACAGAAGATCAATACCAGAATAGACAGATAGTGAAAGAACTATTGTCATGCTACCATGTGCGTAACATCCATGTTTCCCCCAGTTTGTAATTAATCATAAAATAGGATTACCATGCTAAGCCATGTGGACAGTGTAAATGTATTATTGTTTGATTTGCCAATAACTGATTGTGGGTGTGAAGCCTTGAAAGTACTGGCCATGATATCACTAGAGGAAAGAATGTGAAAACTACAAGAGAGGGTCATTATATCAAATAACCCCAAATTCCCTTGATGAGGATAATAAACCTCCTTTGGATCCCAAGGAGAGAAATTAGTTAATGAAGAAAGGACCAGTGGTTGAATTATCAACCACTCCCATGAATGGAAGCATGGAAAAACTGCAGAATGTTAGCCTAAAGTATCACTGGGTATGATAGACCAAGCTGATCGGAGTTCCCTTATGATAGAAGGAACAGGATGGGTCTAGAACCATCCTGAAAGAAAGATATAGAAATCGATAAGGAGAATGTGCGGATCTCTCCAGAGGATGATGAACAAAAGGCTACGAGATTGATGTCGAGTGAGCACATGATAAACCTTTCCCGAGGCCATAACAGAGAAGTAAATATCTGATAGTTTGCAGAGAATAGAACCCAAGCAGAAGCTGAAACAGAGAAAGAATGCTTGAGAACTGCGAGAGTTCCTTGGTGATATCATGGCTTGACATGGGGGTGTCCAGAGTGCTAAGAATGAATGCCTCTGAGCCTATGGTCGGGTGGAAGGATGAGCACCCATAGTCATTTAGTTTTCTACCACCTGTAATAGACAAGTAATCGCATATCATGTGTATTTAAGTGGTACTATGAATTAAAGTTGGATATCCTAGGAATGTTGCAGGGATAGATATGTTTCCTTAATGATTTATATTGTGCCCTTTTTTGGTGTCTACTTGATTATATAATCAGGAAAGTAAGAAATTATATGGATTGGATATGTTTTATACTCGTAAATGATTACGTCCTGTGGGGGCTTAATCTAGGACCATGAACTGTGAGTTCGTCGACTTTGGGCATAGTTTCATGTATGCATGTCGACCCTCCTAGTCATTTTGAGTCCCTTGGAGGAAGGATTCTATTAAATCTCAGGAAGGATAGTGAATGTATGCATAGGCTCATTGCGAGGCAAATAGAGACCGAGAACCACTTAAGGTCTAGAGTTGAGGAATGAACGTAAGGGGTGCACGGAAGGATTCTTCCAAGTGTTACATTCTAGAGAAAGAGTGCAAGGCTCCTAAGCCTTTCAAAGCCAACCAAGACTAGGAAGAATAACGAGATTGAAGTATCGAAAGGGAAGGATCCTTTGTTCGGATGAAAAATGAACGAGAAATTATTCGGGAAGAGCCAAGGTCTGTTGTAACCATTGGATATGGAAAGGAGTGCGGGAGTTAACCCCTTGAGTCCTCCGGACTTCGTGAGTTCAAGGAATTGTGAGTTCATCTTAAGGGAAGTAAAAATCTCCAAAGTCCCAAAGTCCCGAAGTTAATCTGGACCGTGGATCCAAGGATCTATTGGGACCCACCTTGACTATCAGATATGTGAGTTCGTAGCTCATGCAATGGGAGAATCATGTATTGGTGTGACTAAATCTATGAAGGCCAAAGTCCCAAAGTTAATTTGGACTGTGGATCTCTGCATCCGTCGGGATCCGTCTTGACCATCCAATCTATGAGATTTGGAGTCTGCACTTCGAGAGAATCATGTGTTGGAGTGACCAAAACCCTGAAGGTGAAGTTACAGAGCACTTAGGAGACACTCACAAAGTTATTGAACACTCTACAACTCAGTATGGAGTGCTTGAGAAAATGTTGCCAGGAGGGCACAAATATCCCTTTGAGGAATAGAAGGGACAGAGACCTTCGAGGTTTGAGCAGTTGAATCTCAGAAGAGATAGTGCTAAGAGGGAACAAGATTCAGACTTATTCCATGTCCCGAAGCTTGGGAGAGATAAAATTTTCATAAGTGCAGACGAGACCCAAAGTCATAGGGCTTGCAGGAGGAATTTCAAAGGTGAAACCTTTGAAACGTTTGAAATCTTCCAAGTCAGGGAAGAAGGCGAAAGCTCAGGAGAAGGAGCAACATTTCCCATTCGACCGAGCACTATGAAGAACCTGGACCGTCAGATCAGAGTCCAGACAATGAGGAATGAGCGTAGAGGAGATCAGATCTGGACCATCAAATCTGAGTGCAAGGACCAACAGTCGTTGGATCCCAAGGAAAGCGCATGAGGTCTAACCCTCTGAAGGTGCACAAGAGAGTGGACTTATCAACGTCCTGAAGTCCCGAAGTAATTTGGGACTGTCCATCATCATGGAGGACAAGTGGCATAAGATCCATAACTTCAGAGGTTTGTGGACAAGGAGGAGGACAAACAATCGATGTAAATCCTGGTCATTGATCTCCAAGAGACACGTGTCAGTAGATCAGTAACTCCGAAGGAATTACTTTGATAGTTTTAGATTGAGAGTTGAAACTCCTGAAGCCCAGAGAGCCAAAGAAAATCTTGACCATTTATCACCAGGGGGATATGTGTCAGGAGATTGCGTATTTCAGGTAAAATCCCTTCGGATAAATGGGTTCATAAGAGTTTGAAACTCCCGAAGAGTCGAAGCACCAAAGTGCCAAAGAGTCGAAGAGACAAAGCACCGAAGAGATAAAGTGTTGAAGTACCGAAGGGATGAAGTAGATCTGAACCGTCAGATCTTGAGGACAGGTGGCGTGAATCAGTGGATTTCGATCAAAGACCCAAAGTAAGCGTCGAACGTAGGATCATCTGAAGTAGATCTGAACTGTCAAATCTAGAGGATAGGTGGTGTGAATCTGTGGATTTCAGGCAAAGACCTGAAGTAAACATCGACCGTCGGATCATCCTAAGTAGATCTAAACCGTCAAATCCAAAGGACAGGTGGTGTGAATCTGTGGATTCTGGGTAAATAGATGAAGTAAACCTCAAACGTCAGATCCCTCAAGTAAATTTGAGCCATCAGATACTGTGAGTTCAGGAGGAGGCAAGTTTGAGACTTGAGATTTCCAAAGTCCGGAGAGCCGAAAATCCGAAGTAAATCTCAATCGTCTGATCAACCAAAGGAATCTAAATCGTCAGATCGTCCGAAGTAAATCTCAGGCATTGGATCACCCGAAGTGAATCTAGACTGTCTGATCCAGAAGAGATGTGGCATGAATCTGTGTACTTTGAGTAAATACCCAATGTAATCCTCGATCGTCAGATCAAGTGGATACGTGACATAAATCTACATACTTCAAGGAGAGAGAAAAGTTGAAAGTTGAGAATTCTGAAGTCCGGAGACGTGAAGGGATCGCAACCGTTGATCCGAGGACATGTGTCAGTGGATTATAGCCTTTGGATAAAATCCATTTGGAAAAAGGGGGAAGTTTGAGATTTGAGATCTCATAAGTTCAGAGCCCTGAAGGAGATCTCAACCGTTGATCGAGAAAAGGGCCACAGGACCATTGATCTAGTTCAAAGGTCAAACACCCGAAGTAGAAGCAAGGTCGTTGATTTAGGAGGACAGGTGTCTACAAATAGTCAACTCCAAAAGATTGATGTATGGAGGAGAGAAGGGTTTGAGAGTTAAAACTCTCGAAACCTGAATCACGAAATAAATCACAGTCGTTGATTTAGGAAGGTTAGATATGATCCATAGATTCGAAAAGCATAAATCTGAGCCATCAAGTTCAAAAGCACCATCAAGTTTGTGAGATCGAAATTTTTGTCGCATTGCGGGGACCGAAGGTGCGTGAAATTTAAAAGGATAAAGGCAGGTTGTAATCCATGTTATCACATATAATTGTAAGGGGTTTTTTTCCCTAGGGATTTGGATCTTGGGCGAAGAAAATGTGAGAAAAGGGGTTTACAAAACCCACCATTTGCATTTTATCCAAAGTCAGGGTGTATGAAGGTGGGGAACAGGTGGCAACAGATCAACATTTCCCTAACTCACGGAGCTGAAAAGTCAAAGGGAAAAGTCATGAGGACTCGCGAAGTGAGAAGTCACAAAGCGATCTAGGTCATTCGTTACAGAAGGACATGTGACACAGGATCAACATGGAGAAAGTTGTTTTGAAAAATGTCAAGTGAGAAATGTCGATAGTTGTTACACATTATTTTTTTCACCCTTATGACCGTTAATGATGTAAACTTATGCTTTGTCTTCAGAAGGATCAATGGCCTGAGTTCCTGAAGAAAGAAGGGAGAAGAACTTTCCTTGAGAGAAGAAGTTGTATTTTCCTTTGTAAAAACCCTATTAACGAGGATTTTCGTAGGCTGCTCTATACACAGGGTGCGAAAATGCCTGATTTCCACAGGTTGCACTATAGCTAGGTCGCAGAGTTTCCATAGGCTGCATTACAACTAGGGTGTGGCGGCCTTCATACATGGGAAAAACGACCATCTTATCGATGCTTCTAGAAGGAGAAGCTTCTATGGTGAGGTGGCCTCTGAATGGTTTGGATCTTACTCGCTTTCATGATTTAGTGGGATCATCCTAACCTCCTCACCTTATCCTCTTCATCTTATAAAAGGAGAGGAGATCTCATGGAGAAAGTTAGTTGGATTGAGTTTGAGCTTTAGTTAGAGTGGCTTTGAACTTTGCTTTATCAAGATAAATTGTGAGTAGCTATGAGATATATGGTCTTAGAATCCTTGGAGAAAGAAGTGTGTTGGAAGAAAGGAACTATTGGAAGGAACCTGACAACATCAAGGCATCTAGTTGTATCTTTCTTCCACATTATATAATACAGTGGCATGTTTCTTTCCCATAAAATCATTCACATTTTATTGCATGACTCCTTCATCACATGTATAAAATTTCATTGAGTATATTATTGTTGCTTTCACTTTGGTTGGTTTGTGTCATTGCAGATACAATATCACAAGAGCACTGGAGAAAAGTAGAGACAACAAAGATATAAGGAAGCGATATATAAAGGTATGTCATACACTCCTTCTTTGATGATAAATTCAATGGTAGCAACCTAGGGAAAGTGGCATGCCCTGTCTTGTTTTGTTCTAGATCTAGGTGGATCTAGGGAGATTATTTTATGTTTTCATTCATCGATTTATCCAACAACAATAGCCGAAGTCTTGAAATGTCGATAGGTGAGGTCTTGAAATGTCGATAATCGAGGTCCCAAAGGTCTGTGATCCCAAAATGTTGATATTCATCTGGGCCGTCTGATCAAAGGGGATGCATGGCACCTGATCCAAGAGATAAAGATTTCATGACTCAGAGGTTTGAGCATGGAGCACAACATGAGTTCGCGAAACACGCCTAAGAGTTGGGCCCACAATCACAGCCCACGGTCATATGGAAGAAGGGCCATAAATAAAGGGAAAGTGCCTATCGAGCAACTGGTGACTGAGATTATTCAAGAAATTTATCATGGCCATCGGATTCAAGGAAAATCTGACCATTGATCCATATGGGTCGTTTCGCGATTTCGAGCATCAAGATATTTGAAGTCAAGGGGAGTGAAAAATCATGAAATGCGAAATCCTGAAATATAATATGGGATAAGTGTTGGGTCATGGACTGAGGTCGCATGATGGTAAGGGTGTCAAATTCATAAGGCATGTGCCAAAGGATGAAAGTGCTCGCGTTTGTTACAAAGTGAAATCGTCACGGTTTCAAGATCATCGGGTGAGCTCAAAGAACCACTAGCAACACATAACAGATCCCTGAGCGTTCAAGTCTCGTCCCGATCCCAATGAAGTAGTTAATGGAAATGGGGAAGGTGGTTGAAACCTAATTTCACCACATAAATAGAAAGCATGGAGGAACTAACCGTGGAAGCAGTCTGTCAGCCCAAATTTCCCCTATCAGCAGATTTTCCTACAAATCCCATACTGATCCGAACTTGTGTTTGACAAAAGAATGCATGTACGGACTGACAAAAGGAGATGTAGACGCAAAGATTTGGTTGTAGTGTTCAGGTCACACTCTCGGTGGTGGCAAGTTGTTCTAAGTATAAATACTCAGTTTTGATATTTTGTTAAGGTCGATGGTTGAGCTAAAGCTCCCGTATTGTAAAGTTTTAAACAAAGCTTCTGGTTCTCTGGTTTTGCGTTGTAGTCTGATATTTTTGTTTAATGACAGTCAACTTTATTTCTCCCTCTTGTTTCCCTCTAATACTAAAAGAGTTCATGATCGATTGATTCACATGAATTATTGTGACTACATTATGATGAATGTTTGATTATAGTGTTGTTATAATTCCTTCTACTTCTTTGAGATTTGAATTCAAGAAGATCTTTTGTTTGAGTTTTTCCTCTTTGGGTTGCTGGAAGATATGATGTTCGTGGCAGACCTCTACACTCTCCTCACCAAAGTCTTCCCTCTACTCACCCTTACTCCAACTTACTGACTGAAGTTGATTCCAGACCTCAATTGCTTATGCATGCTAGTCCAATTTTCTGAGTTAAAATGATATCATCTCGAGTCTGCGCCCATTTGACCTATTTAAACAAACCAACCTGTGACATAAAAATCTGATGGGCACTGGGCTTACCTTCGACGCAATTCATAGGTGACTTCTAGTGATAACAATCCAGACCATGGTTTTGGAGAAAGGACACGTGGAGACTCAAGGTGAATTGTAGGGTGAAAAGTAGTTTGGTTTTAAACCACCCTTGGCCGCACCTGCAATCACATGGTTATGTAATGTCATATCAAGGAAAGGGCTTATTAGAAAAGGAGCTAGTGCTTAGACTCTGATATTTTGCAGGCATGAAGGGGAGGGTTATGGGTATCTTTAAACCCACACCAAGAAGTCGAAAGGGTCTGTGTCTAATTACATAATGAGACCGTCAAGGTCACAGAGAGTCATTTGGTTCCAGAATCGAAGATCCTTGACCAGGAGGTCGGACTGGTTCCCCGACCTTCCAAATTAGAAACCATAGATGGAGAATTTGTCCTTTAAGATAAGTGGAAATTTTTATGCTCTGTTGTGGGTGTGTTACAAATTGGTATCAGAGCATGGTTACAACACTTGGCCTACTTGGGCTCATGCATGAGTCACGTAAGGAAGTATTGTTACCTACATTTAATCCTTGAGGAGAAGGACTGTAGATTGAACCTGTGATTTTGGGAATTCTTGTTGAATTTCAGCAGAAGAATTTATTTAACCCTTTTTCAAAGTGATAACTACTCTTACCAGAGTAGGGATATGCTAATTAACATTTATAATAATACTTGAATGTGGATATCTGAAGGTGGCAGGGTTCTTTCAAGGGGAGTTGAAGCCTGAAGGATGGATAACCTAGTGTTCGTAACACTGCTTCTAAGCATGGGAAATTGGAACTTCAGGAACTGGTCATGGTGGATTATATAATGGTTAATACCTTGTTGGGTTTAAAGGAATCTGATAGGATCAGGTAGGGTCCTTGGCAGTTATAGTTACTACTTCAAATTAAAATCGGAGTATATAATTCCTCAGGACCAGTGAAAAGTGAGATGGGAAAAACCCTATGGATGCTGAGGCAAGAAGGATTTCTTGCTAGACGTTGTCACATAAAGAGGAAAGTGACCCTGGTTGGTTATTGTCATAAGAGAAGGAAACATGAATATGAGATATGACTGTGATATTAGTCTTGTAAGTGACTCAAATCTCAAACTAAAGGACAATAATGATGAAATTAAACTATCAAGCAAATGCATGAGGTAAAAAGGTGCAAGAGATGCACCTACTTATACACGAATGTGTATACATGATCATAAGGATGATTGAAAGATCCTTGGGAAAAGGATATAGAAGCCTGATATGTCCATGTGCGTGAATGACATGGAAAAAGTTCAAGCAATTAGCTAGCATGATGAATAGTTATTTGTGATTAATTTTGCTTGAGTGCATGGGTTTAATGCATTGTGGAGCTTCCTAATATGAAGCATGATATTAATACCAATTAGGTATGAATGATATTAAACGTGCAAGTGATGCACATGTATGATGTAAGAATATAGTTATAAGATATAATATGGTTTCCCTGATGAGCGAAATATAAAGAAAGAATTTCTCTCGTCCAGAATAAATGAATACTATGGATGCATGGTTGCCTCCATTTCGGAGAGTCATGAAAGTTTGTTACAAATAATATCTTGAGGGGGAATGTATTCCCTTTCTTATGGAAATAATAATATAATTAGATAAAAAGGGTAAATGAGCAAAGATGCTTTGTTGTCACAGTAAGAGGCAAATGATTATGCCTTTGAGAATCACATGAGAAGGATTGTGAGCAATCTTGAGTTGACTGATCTTAAAAGTAGAGATGTAGGTGGGCTGAAAAACATACCTATGACCGCTACAGGAAGGTTTAGGATTATGAAGGTGGTTAAGTACATCATGGATGTAAGTTAACAAAACCAGAATATGTATGGATACATAATTTGGGTACATGAAAAGGACACATGTTTATATTCCTTATGGGATATTTGGTAAACTTCTGAAGCTAACCCAAGGTTGAGGCCATCGAAAATAGTGATGGATATGCAATAAGGAAGTTCCATGATGAATGAGTTCCCTGTCGAGGAACTATGTGAAGACTCTGTCAGGAAAACGAAGCCACAACCTTAATGACTGATGATAATTAAGCAATGAGACACAAGCTTATATATATATATATATATATACTAGAATCCTGGATTACATTTTGAAAAACATCATGTAATGAATAGAAGAATAATAAATGAATATTGACCATTCTGATAACCGAATGGTAATGTGCAAGATGCACTGGTTCATGATCCATTATGAACAAAAAAGTTTACTATTAAAGTATGTTGATGTATTCCAAAAGGGGTTAGGGTGAGGCCTAACCAAGGTTGCTCAAGGAAAAGAGCAGGAAGATCCCAACATGGAGTAAATTGCAAAAGAAGAGAAAAGACAATGAGGCCTTGGAAATAACTCAGCTGGGCTGAAAAGTCCCAAACGATGTAGAAATAATTTGAAGAAGGGGAGAGCCCTCAATTATTTTATTGTTGTGTATTATGTTTTTCTCTGGGATGAGAAAGCTAGTATGCTGATGAAAGTAAATGTTTTGACACCATAGTGATGATGGTTGTATTAGTGTAGAAATGATTGATAACTGTTGTGTTGCACTCATGAAAACATTGCGAATAATGTGATGAAGTGCATACATATATGCTAGGACATGCCTGAAAATGTTTTATTAATTTAAATGCTATGGTGCTTGCATTTTTTTTTAAATTTTATAACGACTAATGTGTTTATGATGTATGTCATGTGTAGAAAGAAATAGATTGGAACTGTTGAGAAAGATAGTTTCCAATAATGAACAACCTCAATCAGAGGATGACTATGAGAAGGTTCTTGTTGAAAGATTGTTGAAGGGACTTTACAGGTCCCCATGGAGCACCACTGTTGGGATAATATCAGAGGGGGTGCTAACAACCAAAATAGGTATACAAATGTTCATGCCTATGTGGCACAAGGTATGAAGGGATTGGGTAAGAATCCCTTATGAAATATTTTACGGTCTTAATGTTATGTATGAAACGTTGAAAGGAAGTTGTATGCCTTGGATACCAAAGTAGGATATCATTCAGGAAGGAGAACCTGAATGATGGAGGTGCGAACCTCTAGGAGTAAAGACTAATTGTAATCCTTAGAAGAATTCATGAACTGATATGCCATGAATACATGGACCAATCAAGGAACGATTTGAATCAAAAGTGCGTATAGATAGCACGTTGCATGGAATTGCTTCAAGGAAATGCATGTTTGCATAAAGGAAAGAAAATGGATTTTCCATTGAGGAAGGAGGACCTTCCAACATTTCTACTTACATTGTATAGGTGTTAGAGAAATCCAAATTTTGGTGGCCATGAGTGTTGGCACCCTGGTTATTAATAAAGGAAGAATTCTTAAAGGCATGCATGTGAAACTTTTGAGTCTCATGTGTACTGATTTGGGATCGCGATCATCCTGTAGCCGGAAGCATAGTCCTACTGCAACAATGAATGAGAATGAATAAGACATATGGTGAAAATCTTGGCTAAGATCCAACGCATCATGGCAAAGTACATGTCGTAAAGTGTGGGAAACTTAAAAATCAATGCAAGGGTGCATTGGGTATGAAGGTGGCCACGAATGTTGGCACATTCACTAAAGTGAATTGATATATGAATTACATTCTGAAAAATTTGGTAGGATGAAATGATGCATAGGTAAGGGATGATGTTCCCTTTTTATTTTTATCCTTAAATAGATAAAAATGACTTGGACTGTTAGTATGCATGAATTTGAAAAAAATTAAAATAATAATGTGCATGAAAACTAACAATTTGTTTGGCTGAGGAATGTTGAAATTGAAGGAAGAAAGAGTCTTGGATATGGAAGTATTGTAAGCTCATAATGAAGACCGATTGTCTGTTGATCCAAACCGCTATGGGGAGGAAAGTCCCATAATTATGAATCTGGTTCCTGTGCGAAACAAATATGAGAAAAAAATGTGGAATTTGGATATCTGTGGGTTACAGATTTACAAGAAAATTTTGAATTTAAAATTTATGATGATGCCTCATGAATTTTTAAATGCCTATGATGTGGATGAGAAAGAGTACAATCTGATCGCATGAAATAGAGACTGAATCAGGAGAAGGAGAGTAAACTTCATCCCTAACTATGATTGAGTCGAGAGAAGGAGAGTAGCCTTCACCCCTAACTTTAGCTGAGTCAGAAGGTTGTCAAGTTGTAAAAGCATGAAAAATGGCTACTGGTGAGCCATGAGAAACCCATGGTAAGCCATGATCGCCTAGAATATGTTGTGTTGAGGTAACACAAGCTGGTGGCCTTGAAAGAGAAATTTTGAGGGACACCTCGACTATAAGACTCAATAGAGTCTCTGGAATTCTTCCTATGCGAGAAAACCTTGGCAAGGCAAGATGGATCACCCGAGAGACTGTATAGCAGAGAAGGGGATGCCTGAGACTGGGCTTGGAGGGTGAGTGACCGCAAGGAAGAGGAGACCTTAATAGTCCCTGTAAACTATTGGGATCATGCACACGATGGGTAGTTCTTCCTGTGAGAGAAAACCTTGGCAAGGCAAGATGGATCACCCGAGGGACTGTATAACATAGAAGTGGATGCCTGAGCTTGGGCCTGGAGGGTGAGTGATTGCAAGGAAGATGAAACCTTAATAGTTCTTGTAAACTGTTGATTGGGATCATGCACCCAATGGGTATGTCAAGGAAAAACAATGAGCCTAGATAACAAAACAATCATGTGGATAAAAATCCACAAACTGCACAGATAATTATTGTGCTAAGATTATGAAATTTTTTCCTAGAATTTTTATGCATTGTTTTCGCATGAGACTATGATTAATGTTCTTTTTGTCCAAGAATTATTGAAAGAAGGTGACAAATATTAAGGTTCTGAAAAAAGGACCTAACTAAGAAAGAAGGATTAAGATTTCTGAAATAGATGAATGAGAGAGGCACGACATGTATTTTTGAGGAATAACACCGAGGACGGTGTTCCTTTAAGGGGGATGGAATTGTAACATCCATGTTTCCCCCAGTTTGTAATTAATCATAAAATAGGATTACCATGCTAGGGCATGTGGACAGTGTAAATGCATTATTGTTTGAGTAGACAATAATTGACTGTGGGGGTGAAGCATTGAAAGTATTGGCCATGATATCACTAGAGGAAAGAATGTGAAAACTATAAGAGAGGGTCATTATATCAAATAACCCCAAATTCATTTGATGAGGATAATAAACCTCCCTTGGATCCCAAGGAGAGAAATCAGTTAATGAAGAAAGGACCAGTGGTTGAATTATCAACCACTCCCATGAATGGAAGCATGACCAAACTAAAAACTTTCAGCCCAAAGTACCACTGGGTATGACAGACCAAGCTGACTGGAGTTCCCCTATGACAGAAGGAACAAGATCGGTCGAGAACCATCCTGGAAGAAAGATATAGAAATCGATAAGGAGAATGCGCAGAGCTCTCCAACGGATGATGAAAATAATGCCATGAACTTGATGTCGAGTCAGCATATGATAAACCTTGCCCAAGGCCATAATAGAGAAGGAAATCTCTGATAGTTTGCAGAGAATAGAACCCTAGCAAAAGCTGAAACAGAGAAAGAATCCTTGAGAACTATGAGAATTCCCTGGTGATATCATGGATTGGCACCGGGGTGGCCAGAGTGCTAAGAATGAATGCCTTTAAGCTTATGGTCGGGTGGAAGGAACCACGGTTAGTTAGTTGGCTACCACCTGTAATAAATAAGTAATCACATATCTTGTGTATTTAAGTGGTACTGTGAATTAATGTTGGATATCCTAGGAATGTTGCAAGGATAGATATGTTTGCTTAATGATTTATAATGTGACCCTTTTTGGTGTCTGCTTGATTGTATAATTAGGCAAGTAGAAAATTATATGGATTGGATATATTTTATACTCGTAAATGAGTACGTCCTGTGGGGGCTTAAGATAGAACCACAAACTATGAGTTCATCGACTTTGGGCATATTTTCATGTATGCATGTCGACCCTCCTAGTCGTTCTGAGTCCCTTGGAGGAAGGAGTCTATTAAAGCTCAGGAGGGATAGTGAATGTATGCACAGGCTCGTTGTGAGAGAAATAGAGACTGAGAACCACTTAAGTTCTAGAGTTGAGGAATGAACGTAAGGGGTGCGTGGAAGGATTCTTCCAAGTGTTACGTTCTAGAGAAATAACGCAAGGCTCCTAAGCCTTTCAGAGCCAACAAAGATCAGGAAGAATAGCAAGATTGAAGTATCAAAAGGGAAGGATCCTTTTTTCAAATGACAAATGAATGAGAAATTATTCGGGAAGAGCCAAGGTCTGTTGTGGCCATTGGATATGGAAAGGACTGCGGGAGTTAACCCATTGAGTCCTTCGGACTTCGCGAGTTCGGCGAACTGTGAGTTCATCTTAAGGGAAGTAAAAATACCTGAAGTCCCAAAGTTAATTTGGACTGTGGATCGAAGGATCTATCGGGACCCACCTTGACCGTCGGATCTGTGAGTTCGGAGCTCGCGCAACAGGAGAATCACGTATTGGTGCAACTGAACCTCTGAAGGTCGAAGTCCCAAAGTTAATCCGGACCTTGGATCTCTGGATTCATCTCGATCGTCCGATCTATGAGATTCAGAGTCCTCACTTCAGGCGAATCGTGTGTTGGAGTGACCAAAACCTCGAAGGTGAAGTTACAGAGCACTTAGGAGACACTCACAAAGTTACCAAACACTCTACCTCTTAGTAAGGAGTTCTTGAGCGAAAGTTGCCAGGAGAGCACATATATCCCTTTGAGGAATAGAAGGGACAAAGACCTTTGAGGTCCAACCAATTGAATCTTAGAAGAGATATTGATAAGAGGACACAAGAGTCAAACTTATTCCAAGTCCCGAAGCTCGGGAGAGATAACGTTTTCAGAAGTGAAAACAAGACCCAAAGTCACAGGGCTCATAGGAGGAAGTTCAAAGGTGAAACCTTTGAAATGTTTGAAATATTCCAAGTCAGGGAAGAAAGTGAAATCTCAGGAGGAGGAGCAACAGTGGCCATTGGACCGAGCACTATGAAGAACCTGGTCTATCAGGTCAGAGTCCAAACAACGAGGAAGGAGCATAGAGGATATTAGATCTGGACAGTCAGATCTGAGTGTGAGGACCAACAACTGTTGGATCCCAAGGAAAGTACATGAGGTCTAACTCTATGAAGGTGCACAGAAGAGTGGACTTATCAACGTCCCAAAGTCCTGAAGTAATTTGGTACTGCGCATCATCATGGAGGACAAGTTGCCTAAGATCCACAACTTCGGAGGTTTGTGGACAAGAAGGAGGAAAAACATCCAAAGTAAATCCTTGTCGTTGATCGCCAGGAGACATGTGTCAGCAAATCAGTAACTTCGGAGGAATTAATTCGAGAGTTTCAGATTGAGAGTTGAGACTCCCAAATCTTGGAGAGTCGAAGAGCTGAAGTAAATCTTGGCCCTTGATCACCAGGGGGATACATGTTAGGAGAACGTGTATTTCGAGTAAAATCCCTCGGGACAAATGGGTGCATAAGAGTTTGAAACTCTCAAAGAGCCGAAGCACCGAAGCACCGAAGTGTCAAAGTGTCGAAGCGTCGAAACACCAAAGGGTCGAAGTAGATCTGAACCGTCAGATCCAGAGGACATGTGGCATGAATCTATGGATTTCAAGCAAAGACCCAAAGTAAATGTCAACCTACAAATAATCCGAAGTAGATCTGAACTATCAGATCTAGAGGTCGGGTGGCGTGAATCTGTGGATTCTAGGAAAAGACCCGAAGTAAACATTGACCCTCGGATCATCCGAAGTAGATCTGAATCGTCAAATCCAGAGGACAGGTGGCGTGAATCTATGGATTCTAGGTAAAGACTTGAAGTAAACCTCAAGCATCAGATTTCCCAAGTAAATCTGAGCCATTAGATACTGTGTGTTCAGGAGGAGGAAAGTTTGAGACTTGAGATTTATGAAGTCTGGAGAGACATAAATCCGAAGTAAATCTCAATCATCCGATCAACCAAAGGAATCTGAATCGTCAGATCGTCCAAAGTAAATCTTAGGCGTTAGATCACCCGAAGTGAATCTAGACCGTTTGATCTAGAAGAGACGTGGCATGAATCTATGGACTCCATGTAAAGACCCAAAGTAATCCTATATTGTCATATCAAGTGGATACGCAACAAAAATCTGTATACTTCAAGGAGAGAGAAAAGTTGAGAGTTGAGAATTCTGGAGTCTAGAGACACGAAGGGATCACAGCCATTGATCCGAGGAGGATACATGTCAGTGGATTATAGCCTTCAGATAAAATCCATTGGGAAAAGGAGGAAGTTTGAGATTTGATATCTCAGAAGTCCAGAGACCCGAAGTAGATCTCGACCATTGATCGAGAAGAGGGCCACATGACTGTTGATCTAGTTGAAAGGTAAAACACCCGAAGTAGAAGCATGGTCATTGAATTAGGAGGACACGTGTCCGAATATCGTCAAGTTTATAAGATTGATGTAGAGAGCAAGGTTTGACAGTTGAAACTCCTGAAACCCGAATCACGAAATAAATCGCAGCAGTTGATTTAGGAAGGTTATATATGATCCGTAGATTCAGAAATGTTAGATTTGATCCGTCAAGTTTAGAAGTACCATCAAGGTCATGAAATTGACGGTCCCATCGTATTGTGGGAACTAAAGGTGCATGAACTTTAAAAATATGAGGGTGGGCTGCAATCTAGACCATGGTTTTGGAGAAAGGACACGTAGAGGCTAAAGGTGAATTGTGGGGTGAAAATTAGTTTAGTTTCAAACCACCCTTGGTCTCACCCACAATCGTGTGGTTACATAAGGCCATCACCCAAGGTCATATCAAGGAAGGGGCTTATTATAAAAGGAGCTAGCACTCAGAATCTGAGATTTCGCAGGCGCGAAGAGGAGGTTCGTGGGTACCTTTAGACCTGCACTAGGAAGTCGAAAGGGTCTGCGTCTAATTATAGAATGAGATCATCAAGGTCTCAGAGAGTCGTTTGGTTCCAGAATCGGAGATCCTTGACTGGGAGGTTGGACTAGTTCCCCAAACTTCCAAATTAGAAACCATGGATGGACAATCTGTCCTTGAAATTTTTTATGCATCGTTGTGGGTGTGTTACAACGTGCAGGAAGAAGAACCAGATGAAAAGGACCTGCACAACATTCATATAACAAAAGTTGAAGGTGAAAGAGGGGTGGAAGGTCCACCTCTAGAATCATAAGTATTTGTTATGCCGATCAAGGTGAATAAATTCAACATTGGGACAGCCGAGAATCCAAAAATGACCAGCATTGGAGACTACTGGGATGAGCAAATAGTAGAAAGCCTAACAGAGTTACTGCATGAGTACAATGACTTGTTCCCAACAAAATTTATAGAAATAAAATGCATAGCAAGAGAACTAGGAGAGATGAAGATACCTCTCAAATATGAGGCTAGATCAGTCAGAAAATGACCATATAGACTGAACCCAATATATAAACAGAAAGTAAGAGCATAAATTGACAGGATGTTGGAGGCTAGAATCATAGAACTAGTGGAGGAATATGAATGGGATGGCCCTATGGTAGTCCAGGAGAAGACGCGGGGAGGGATAAGGATATATGTTGACTTGAGGAAGCTGAATGATGCTTGCCTTCATGACCCTTTCCCTACCCCTTTCATAGATGAGGTATTGGAGAATGTAGGAGGGCATGAAGCATACTCATTCACAGATGGATTCTCAAGCTACCATCAGATAAATATAGCCCCAGAAGATAGGTACAATACCACTTTTCCTATAGAATGGGGATCCTACTAGTACACAGTCATGCCTTTTGGGCTGAATAATGCACTAGATATATTCTCAAGAGTAGTCATAGCTGTGTTTAAAGAATTCATCCATCCATTTTTAGAAGTATACCTAGATGATTGGACAGTATACAGTCTGTTGAAGAACCATGTAGAGGTTGTTAAGGCTGATGTTAGAAAGATGCAGGCAGTGTCAAATATCACTAAATATCAAGAAGTGCATATTTGGGACACCTTTTGGGATACTATTGCGCCATATAGTGTGAAAACAAGGCTTGCTAGTAGATCCTGCCAAGATTGTAGTTGTTAATCTACCACCACCAAAATCAATATGTCAGTTGAGAGCAACATTGGGAAACACAGGATACTATAGGAAATTCATAAAACGGTATGCACAAATCATTGTGCCAATGGAGAAACTGTTGAGGAAAGATAGTAAATTTCAATGGAACGAGGACTGTCAGTGGGGATTGGACACTCTAAAAGAGAATATGATAACAACACCAATACTAGTATTCCCAGATTGGGAAAAGACATTTCATGTGCATGTAGATGCATCAACTATAGCACTGGGAGCTATTATGACACAACCAGGAACAGGGGAATTGGACCATCCTATAGCATTTTCTAGCAAAAAACTGTCAGAGTTAGAGAAGAATTAAAATACCATAGAAAGAGAAGGATTAGCTATGGTTTATGCACTCCATAAGTTCAAAAATTACTTACTGGGAAAACATTTTAAGATGTTTACAGATCATTCAACTCTTAAATACCTAGTTAATAAGCTAGTGTTGGGGGGGAGAATTTGTATATGGTTACTGTTGTTCCAGTAATTTGACTTTGAAGTAATAGTCAAACCAGGAAAGTTGAATGCAAGACCTGATCACCTATCAAGGATCACTAATGGAGAATAACCTACGAACTTAGAGGAAAACTTCCCTGATGCACAGTTATTTTCAGTACAAGTAGTTGATGAATATTTTTCTGACATCATTCAATACTTGAGTACAGAGACCGCACCATAAGAATTCAACACCGCGCAGAAGAAAAATTTGGTAGTCCGAGCCGCAAACTATCAATTGATTGCAGGACACTTATATAAGATGGGGGTAGACAACATCTTGAGAAGATGTGTACTAGAACATGACAGACCTAGGATTTTAGCAAAGGCCCATGAGGGAATAGCAGGAGGACATTATGTAGGAAAAGATATCGCATAGAAGGTATTGCATGCAGGACTATGGTGGCCAACCGTTCACAGAGAGGCAAAGGACTAATGTTGATCTAGATTATTTTCGGCACGAAATGAGAGTGGAGATATAGTAAAGAAATGCACAGAGATATTGCAGATATTCAATAATATAATAGAAATGTATCAGAGATGCAACCATAAACACATACATACAGTAATACATGATTTCTATTAATCAGAGAAATTTACAGAGACTGTAAAAATACAGAGTGAAAGACTCGCTAGAATGGTGGCAACTTATCTTTGAGAAGAGATGTGACGGCTACTCGCATTCGCAAGAAGATGATTACAATGAGGCTCTGAAGGCCATTTTACAATAAACGGGAATGCCAAAAGTCCTAAACATCCAAAAACCTAACCCTAGGAGATGAAGCGCCAAAAGTCATGTCGGCCTCGTTTGGGTAAGTGAGTACATCAATTTCCCGAGGTCGTAACTTTTGCATACGATCTCCGTTTTAGGCGTGTGACAGCTCGTTGGAAAGGTATCATCGAGGAGATTCATTTTGGGGGCTTAGTTATTCCTTTGGATATTTTTGAGAACCTCAATCTCAAAAAAACTTCATTTAGGCCCTCAAAATGGCCCTGAAAGTTAAAACCTGCTAAAAATAGTAAATTGCTAAAATTGCCAGAAAATTGTTTTGAGCCAGTCGGAAAAGGTGGGTGGCCACCGATATCCACCTAGATCAATCCTCCCTCATTAGCAAGCAATGGTCTCCATTGCTTTGAGTTCCCAGGGAAGAGGGAAAAGTGTTTGCTGGATTTGCATCTGGGTGAGTTGCTTGTATTGTTGGAGATGTCGCACTGCTTAGTTTGTGGAAGTCTGTCATGAACCTGTTGAAGTTGAGGTTGTTCAACAATTCAAGCTACATGAGAGGAAGGTGTGCAGAAGGAATCTTTGTGCTTTGTTGAAACCTTGTCGGCCTGCTTCTGTTGGATAGAAGGTGCAGGGGGTGAGACTGTAGTGGTTGCAATGTCCTTCTTTTCCCCTTTTGAACAGATTGTGAAGAAGATGAATTTTGCAGTATGAGATACTACCTTGTGACACTTTTTAGGTGAAACAATAGTTGGAACTACCTCTGGTATTCTGTAGAGATGATCCCCCAAAGTAACAATGACACTATAGGGTCGAGACTCATAAACAACATGGTGTCTCCACATATATGGTTGGCCCAAGAGAACATCACAGACATCCAGTGGGGAAACACCACATAATACCTCATCCTTGAAGGGTTGGATTCCATATGACAATCGACACTGTTGGTTGACACGGAGATCTCGTCCTTGTCAAAGCCACCCGATGTTGTATGGCTGCGGGTGTGGTGTTGTCGACAATCCCAACTGTTTGACGACCTCTGCTGAGATGAGGTTCTTATGGCTTCCACTATCAACAATAAAATGCAGCGGGGTCCCCTTCACCCACATCTGTGAATGAAAAAGGTGCTCCCCTTCTTCAGGATCTCTTGGTTCTTCTGGTTGAATTGCTACGGTCGCGACAATAGCAGTGGGGTCTGCATCGATGATCTGTCTTTTACCATTATTTTCAGAATCAAATTCTAAATCAAGTTTTGGCTCCTTGTCTTTGATCTCGGACACCAATGACTATTTTGAGCAAAATTCATCGGTGTTGTTCCAAGGGAATTTGTGGAACTCACACCATTTTCCGGTGTCCTTCTTTCTCTTCCTGTAACCCTTCTTTTCTTGTGTCTTGGATTGGTTTTCGGGAGACTGTTTGTTCGGGCCGTCTTTGTCATACTTTGGTTGTTGCGGATTTGCAGACCTGAATTCCCGTTTGTTCTGGTGGTTAAATTTCTGCTCAATTTTAACAGCATATCGATAAGCAACACCGAGTGCTGAGATGTCCAGAAAATCCATTTCAGTTTGGATGTATCTGTGTAGAGCCCCACGATATTTCAGAACCAAATGTCGCTCGGAGTCTTTGATACCCAGCTTGGTGTGCAAGGTATGG
>JZKD02S1640250.1:89584-105688 GCA_000966675.3 Picea glauca | reverse complement strand
TTGCATGAGAAGAAAAGGAAATTTGAATGGGTTTTTGGGACAATTTTTACAAGCTAATTTTTGGATAGCAAGGGAGAGTTGGGTGCTGGAAAAGAGCACTAGCTCTAATGTGTATGAGAACAACCATGAAAGGGCTAGGTTTATGTTGAAAATGTGGGCTATGTGCTTGTAAATTGGGTTGTGACCATGTAGTGTATTTTCCTATAGAGGAAAATTGCTCAAGAGCCTTAATAAGGTTGTTGTGAGTTTTCCTAGCCAATCATGTGCATTGGAGCCCTAGAGGGAAGTGGAAGGCCTGAGGGATTGTGCCGCAGAGAAGGGGGATCCCATTCCTTGGGTTGTGCAGGTTGAGGGGAAATAGGGGTTTTGGGATATTGTGTGTGGAGAGTGGACAATCAAAAAGGATAGACCTCCTTGTGGACTCATAGCCTCAACTTGGGTGTAACATCCTCAATCTTAAACCCTGCAAATTATAATGTAATTGTGTAATTATCATTTAGGCTAATGAGTCGATATGTTGGGGCAAAGAGCCCATATTGATTAATACAAATGAGGGCCAAACTATGTATTATGTACATTGAAATGATTAAAAAAATGATAATTGTTGGCCATGATATGAGAGGGACGATAATGATGGGGGGGCTATGATTCCACAAGAGAGGGGGATAAAAGGGGAAATTATTCATGGGTATTAATCCAAACCCACATTCCTGAATTTTATTATCATTATGTATAAACCTTCTATTTGTTGTTGAGTGTTTCCAAAGACAATCATTGAATTCATGTAAGAGGTTGGGTGAGGAAGTCATCCCAAAATTTATTGAGAGAATGGGCATGAGTACAATCATCTTTGGGAAGAGTGAGAGTCAAGCAAGCAAGGGAGAAGAATGAAATTTGTATGGGAAAAAAGGAGAGGTTTTACATGTAGTGTTTTTAGTAGCAAGAGAGGAGTTGAATGTTGGGAAGAGAACCAACCATGTTTTGATTGAAGGAAACCATTATTGGGTAAAATCATGAATATGGGTGTTCATTTTCCTTGATTTTTGAGAAAATAAAATATAGTCTCATAATTTTTCAACTTCAGGCAAACAAAAATATTTTTTAATTTATAATTGCACTTTAGAGTAAAAAAAAAACTTTTCATGAATTTTGTTAGCTTTATATTGACTATTTTTTGAATTTTTTTTATTGACATTTGATATGTGAATTTAGCGATTGTTTGATAGTATGTTCCTTAAAAATGAAGGGACTGATAATAATTTATGTTTTTAGACACAAATGAACTCATTATTAAACTTGTGCTTATGAAAAATGAAATATGTTGCAACAATCTAAACACACTCTATTAAAGTATGACTATATTTTAGAATTTAACATATAAATATTATCATTTCTACAATTTTTTGAATTTGAACAATCTGAAAAAGTTGCAGATTTTAAACATGTTTAGTGAGACTCCATGTATGAGCTTTAATTTTGATTTAAAAGTAAAATATAAAAATACCCTTTTGAAGAGGATAGTGAAAGGCTTTGTAATATAATTTTTTCATAATTTTCAACTGTGTATTATTGCATATATTGATTTTTCATTTTACCGAATCATTATGTCATCTAAAAAAATTGTGTAGACATTTTTTTATAAAATTAATTAAAAATACTAAAAAACAATTAAATTGAATACAAGTTGTATCAAATGAAACTCCATTCAATTCAAAAAATGTTGGTATTAGTTCTGAAACCAAACTCACAATATTTGAAGGAGTCAGCTCCTACAAAATTTGAACTAAATTGAAGAAAAGTGACATTTTTTTTCTTCTGAAAAGTACCATAGTTACAAGTTTTCAGTCGAACTAATAGTTCGGTTGAAAGTTAGTTTTCATGAAAAATTGTTGTTATATTTAAAATTTGTTATAGATTTTTAGGGTTGTTGTTAGATTTAACTTTCAGACGAAATATTTTTTGACCGAAAAATTTAAGAGTTTCACTGAAAACATGCCATTTGAAATATTCGTGACCCGATTCTCACGAAAGTGTTACCCAGATTCACGATTTTACCCTATTGGGTTGTCTTTGTGCTAGGAAATGTGGCCTATGTACCTATAAAATGATTCGTAAGCCCATAGTGCATTTCCTATTGAGGAAATGGATCAAGAGCCTTGTGAAGGTTGTTGTGAGCCTCCTAGATTACTTGAGAGTTCCTGGAAGTCCCCAGCTGTGAGATTCTTGGCCAATCGAGTGCATTGGAAGCCTTGATAAACAAATGGTACAACTTGATGGAATACGAGAAATGAAGGGGGTACATTTATTGGGTTGTGTAGTTTTTGGGGAAAAGAGTTGGTGGATTGGAACTTTTGTTGGAGTAGAACCCAAGTTTTGGGTTGTTGAGTGTGGAGAGTTGTTGGGCGAAGGCCCAATTTTGGGGAAAAGACCATTTTTGGAGAGAAAAACACGAAGTGGAAGAAAAGAAAGATGGAAGGAAAAACAACACGGGCGATGGAAGCATGCGAGGCGCGCATGCAAGGGAGACCTAAATACATTAGGGTTAGGGTTTTTGCAAGAAATTGTAATGTTTGTCAAGCCAAGAATATGTATAAGTAGTACCTAGGAGGTTTAGAGAGGGGACCGAGAGAAAGAGACAGAGAGAAGAACGAGAAAGGAGAGAACCACAACATTTTTGTAAGTTGGTGAGCTATATAAGAGTTGAGAAACTCGATCCCGAGGGTTAGATCACATGCTAAGGAGCTTGGTGCGATCTAGTCAACCTCACAAGGATCAGGAAGCCTGTGAAGATTGTAAGATCCAAGGCTATAAACGCGCATGGCACGATATATTGTTGGGACATAATAAAAGAGATCGAGAGCCAAATCTTTGTGTACGTAGCTCGTGGGGGTGAACCATGGTAAAACTTGTGTTATGTGATTGAATGTTATGCATCTCCATGGTTTTTAATGATTAAATGCTAGATAAATGAATGAAGGAACTAGTTAGATCTTATACTTCACATGCATGAGTAAGAGTGACTAATTAATTAAGATGTTAGACTAAATAAATGAAGATTGCAAGGTACAACCACAAATCCCCACTTATTCCCAGGTTACAAACATCTAAGTATTGCAACCACCCATAGAACTATCTTAGGTGAGACTGTGCAGTGCACCCTGTGTACTTCCCTGCCTTCTGGTTTACCAGGAGGGCCGATAGTTTTAGAGGGATTTTGTTGGAAGCTTGTTAAATCTGAACATGGGTCAACTTATGACAGTGAGGTAAGATCAGAGTAGATAAAGTATTTAAGCCAACAAATGGTTCTGTTGTCGGTTGGAACAGAATGGGATTGAGTGAATAAGATCTGTTGAAGAAGCGTAAAAATAATATTAGATCCGACGACCAAAATAAGAGTATAAAAGGGGATGTTGAGACCATGGAACCCAATGGAGGCAGAAATCGAGAGCTAGTTGAAAACAAAGGAGCTGGAGTTTGCACAGAAAGATAATAGAAACCTGAAGTTAACATCACGCAAATACCTAGACAAGTATGTATTGAACGACTTGCATGAAGTATTTTTCTGTGATTTCCTACATGTATTGCAGAAGTAGATATTGAGGTTGAAAGAAAACCACACTATAAATAAAATCATATAGCTAGAGTGGAATCCTGTGGAGATCACTCAGTTGCAACAAGTTGGCAATAAATTTATGCACGCAGTAGATTTATGGTTAGACAACATTGTTGTAGGATTTATCATGGAATTCACAGTAGATATTGCAAAGTCTTACAGTGAAACAGAGAAAGAGTTCCTAAAGGGACCTCGAGGTAGGTATATCAGATCGTTGTATACTTCCATTAAGATATTACTATATAACAAGGGTGTAATGACAACAACCTCAGACAACTAAACTTCCCCGTCTGCATGGGGGAAGGGGGGAATCACTGACAAGAGACAGAGAATTGGAGGAGGAAATGGATAGAGGAAAGAAGGAGGAGGCCTTGGATCCAATCATGATGGAGGAAGACCAGATCAAGTAGATCATGGAAACAGCTGGAAGAACACGTAGTGGAGTACCCTACCGATATAATATGAACAACAAGAAGAGATCCATAGCCACGAGGGAAGGCTTGGAAAGTGATGAAGAAGAGGTAGAGGATCTCCGGGTTGTGAAGCAGATTGAGGAAATCCTACGCGCGACAAATGAAAGGAAGACAAGAGGTCCAAGAACAGGAACATAATGAAACACTCCTATCCATATCCATGTCAGTGTGGAACCCATAAACCCATGTGCAACTAATACACCAATAAGAACACCACCATTTAGAAAATCGAGTTTCAGAAGGAAGACAACGTGAAGTACATCTAGTCAAGGAGAAACAACTAGAGGAGACAGTTCAGGAAGTGGTAGCCAAATATCTACACCTCGCAGAAGTAGTAGTTCAACATTCGGGATGGTAGGACATGATCCCACCATCAAATTACCATAATTCAAGGGAGAGGCGTCGGATGACCCTGAGAATCACTTGTTCATTTGTGAAAAGATCTGGGAAGAAAAACAGATCACAGATGAGGAAACTAAACTTGCGTAGTTAGCCATCATGCTAAGAGACTGTGCATTGGATTGGTACGTGATCTTAGCGATAAACAATCCATTGGGGACAACCAGAACGATTGTGGATATCAAGAAGCTACTGATAAATGAATTTCAGAAGCCTAGCTCAAAGGATCAATACATGAATGAGATGATAGAGATCAGACCGAAACCAGGAGAATCTGTGTGGGATATTGACCATAGATTCAAATGATTGAAGGGAAAGCTAAAGTATGTCATGATAGGCCTGCAACATAGGAATATGTTTGTCAATTCCCTGCTACCATACTTAAAGTTCCCTTTGAGACATCAGAAGTTTCAAACTCAGGTAGAGGCCTTGCAGGCATCCCTACAACTGGAAGACAACCAATATCAGAAGACAAATCCAGCCATAGAGGAGATGAAGGAGGATCTGAAGAACTTAACATTTCAACTAAACCAAAACACGGGTAAGGACAAAAGAGAAGTTTTTTGGTGTACCACATGTAGGACAAAGGGACACTACAAGAATGAATGCCCAACATTCACGTAGTACATGGAAAAAGGACTGCCAAACCCTTTTACATCAGGAGGACTATGGTGTGAGATTTGTAAGACACAGGGGCATGATCCATATCATTGTCCAATGATGCATAAATAACATATAGTGCCTAAGAGTTCATATTGCAACTTTTGCAAGTCAGTAGGCCATGATGACAAAGATTGCAGGACAATGGAGTTGATGAGGGAATGAACATCGAATACCTATAGGGTGTAGGAAGAGATGATGACAGGGAAATCTACACCACAGTTCAACCAAGTACCAGCTCTATATAACATTGCACCACAACAATATAACATTGTGAAACTGTAGTACAATACCGCGTAGTCACAGTATAATCACGCATATAATAACCAGACGCCCCAGTACAATGCACTGCGAGGAGATTGAGTTGGCTATAGAGGTGGAGGATGAGGACGAGGAGGATTTGGAAGAGGCAGAGGACCGATGGTATGTCATAACTGTCAACAACCAGGACATTATGCAAGAGAATGTCCACTTCCACCTGCAACATGTATGTATTGTTGTGCATCAGATCATGACACAGAAGACTGTCCGACACTATTGGGGAAGATTCATGAAAAGATAAATAAAAACAATCAGAATGTTCAATGGATTTTTGTAGAAGCAAGTGAGGATGGAAGAAATATCAACATAGTTATGCATGAAGGAGCTAAGACAGGAAATGACACAGTAAGACAAGATCCAGCACAACACCAGTAGGTGAAGAAGAATGTTGAACCACATAAGTAGTTTGATGCACAAAATGAAAAAAAGGATATTCAAGGAAGCCATACAAGAATTCATGAAACCAAAAATTACATCTACATCAACTGGACGTCATTATTGGGAGGTGCCAACATATGATATGCCTTCATTACTGGATCATACTAATGAAGCGCAACCTCTAGGACAAGTAAGTACCATAAAGCCTTTTTTGCATTCCTGTGTTAAGCTATTAAATGACCAATCATATGTTAAATTTTTGCAAAATATGTAACTTGGAGGTAGAGGGGAAATTAGAACAGAAAACAGTCAATCACTTGCATACAAGAAGGAGGACAAGCAAGGAATTCATATTAAATGATAACATTGGAGATTTCAATTTGGGGGACATCATACTAGATTTAGGCTCTAAGGTGAATGTGTTACCCAAGAAGACATGGAAATGTATGGGGGAGCCCACATTAGGATATTCACCAGTTTAGTTGAAGCTAGCAAATCAACACATAATTCTACCAATTGGAAGATTAAAGGGTGTGACAGTAGATCTGGATGGAGTGCACATCAAGGCAGACTTTGAAGTAATAGAAATAGTGGATGGCACAACACCTTACCCAACACTGCTTAGACTGGATTGGGTGTTCGACAATCATGCCATAATCAATTTGAAGATGAGGAAGATGACATTCAAGTCAGGAGAATACAGATTCATTGTGCCAATAGACCCATCAGAAGGAGAAAGGTTTGTAGATCCCACTTTTTTGGACATGGAGGAAATTAACCAGTTGTGTAGAACCATCGCGCGAGAAGAAGACTATGTGAATCCAACTATAGATGGAGTACTCAATTGGAGAAGTATCATGTCATGCGCGTTAGACTCAGACACGGGGTTGGAGAATTGGCAGCAGAGATTACATGAAGTATCCACAAGAAGATGCACAAGAATATACCATGCAGTAAGATGGGTAGGTATAGAGATTAGAGAACCTCCTAGCTTTCATGGGGTGAACGACTTAGAATAATTCCTAACAAGATATGAAGATGAATTGTTACCAAGTTAGAGGCTCTTAACTATGGATATAACACTCAAGGAAACACATGCAAGATGGTGGGGTGAGTGCAAAGAGACTGTTAAGGACTGGTACCAATGCAAACGATTGTTGTGCATTAGATTTGGCACATAGAAGAAGAGAATAATGATGCAGAGATATGAGGGACATGGGTCACCTTTGGAACACTTGGAGAAGTGCAGAAAATTATGGGCAATGACACCACCGAAGGGATGACCTCATCATTTTATTCATACACTAGAAGGAATCCCATAAAACTGGTATGTAGACTAGGAACTGCACAGAGGAACTACATAATGGATAGTTTTACTACAAAACTTTACAATCACTTTCTCATTTGAACATGAGAACCCAAACATAGATTCATCACTCAAACAAATCATAGGGGTGATATTAATTAAGGAACCAGAAGTTGAACTTATGATAGAAGATCAACAACAGAATAGATAGACAGTGAAAGAACTACTTTCATGCTACCATGTGTGTAACATCCATGTTTCCCCCAGTTTGTAATTAATCATAAAATAGGATTACCATGCTAAGCCATGTGGACAGTGTAAATTTATTATTGTTTGAGTTGCCAATAACTGATTGTGGGTGTGAAGACTTGAAAGTACTGGCCATGATATCACTAGAGGAAAGAATGTGAAAACTATAAGAGAGGGTCATTATATCAAATAACCCCAAATTCCCTTGATGAGGATAATAAACCTCCTTCGGATCCCAAGGAGAGAAATCAGTTAATGAAGAAAGGACCAGTGGTTAAATTATCAACCACTCCCATGAATGGAAGCATGGCCAAACTACAGAATGTTAGCCCAAAGTACCACTGGGTATGACAGACCAAGCTGACTGGAGTTCCCTTATGACAGAAGGAACATGATGGGTCGAGAACCATCCTAGAAGAAAGATATAGAAATCGATAAGGAGAATGTGCGGAGCTCTCCAGAGGATGATGAAAAAAAGGCCACGAGATTGATGTTGAGTGAGCATATGATAAACCTTGCCCGGGGCCATAACAAAGAAGGAAATCTCTGATAGTTTGCAGAGAATAGAACCCAAGTAGAAGTTGAAACAGAGAAAGAATGCTTGAGAACTGTGAGAGTTCCTTGGTGATATCTTGGCTTGGCATGGGGGTGTCCAGAGTGCTAAGAATGAATGCCTCTGAGCCTATGGTCGGGTGGAAGGATGAGCACCCATAGTCATTTAGTTTTCTACCACCTGTAATAGACAAGTAATCACATATCTTGTGTATTTAAGTGGTACTGTGAATTAAAGTTGGATATCCTAGGAATGTTGCAGGGATAGATATGTTTGCTTAATGATTTATAATGTTCCCCTTTTTGGTGTCTGCTTGATTGTATAATCAGGAAAGTAGGAAATTATATGGATTGGATATGTTTTATACTCATAAATGATTACGTCCTATGGGGGATTAATCTAGAACCATGAACTGTGAGTTCGTCGACTTTGGGCATAGTTTCATGTATGAATGTCGACCCTCCTAGTCATTATGAGTCCCTTGGAGGAAGGAGTCTATTAAATCTCAAAAGGGATAGTGAACAATTGCATAGGCTCATTGCGAGGCAAATAGAGACCAAGAACCACTTAAATTCTAGAGTTGAGGAATGAACGTAAGGGATGCGCGGAAGGATTCTTCCAAGTGTTACATTCTAGAGAAAGAGTGCAAGGCTCCTAAGCCTTTCAGAGCCAACCAAGACCAGGAATAATAGCAAGATTGAAGTATCGAAAGGGAAGGATCCTTTGTTCGGATGAAAAATGAACGAGAAATTATTCGGGAAGAGCCAAGGTCCGTTGTAACCATTGGATATGGAAAGGAGTGCGGGAGTTAACCCCTTGAGTCCTTTGGACTTCGTGAGTTTGAGGAATTGTGAGTTCATCTTAAGGGAAGTAAAAATCCCTGAAGTCCCGAAGTCTCGAAGTTAATCTGGACCGTGGATCCAAGGATCTATTGGGACCCAGCTTGACTGTCAGATCTGTGAGTTCAGAGCTCACGCAATGGGAGAATCATGTATTGGTGTGACTAAACCTCTGAAGGCCGAAGTCCCGAAGTTAATCTAGACCGTGGATCTCTGCATCCTTCGGGATCCGTCTCGACCGTCTGATCTATGAGATTCAGAGTCCTCACTTCGAGAGAATCATGTGTTGGAGTGACCAAAACCCCGGAGGTGAAGTTACAGAGCACTTAGGAGACACTCACAAAGTTACTGAACACTCTACAACTTAGTAAGGAGTGCTTGAGAAAATGTTGCCAAGAGGGCACAAATATCCCTTTGAGGAATAGAAGGGACATAGACCTTCGAGGTCTGAGTAGTTGAAGCTCAGAAGAGATAGTGCTAAGAGGGCACAAGATTCAGACTTATTCCATGTCCCAAAGCTTGGGAGAGATAACGTTTTCATAAGCGTAGACGAGACCCAAAGTCACAGGGCTCACAGGAGGAATTTCAAAGGTGAAACCTTTGAAACGTTTGAAATCTTCCAAGTCAAGGAAGAAAGTCAAAATTCAGGAGAAGGAGCAACATTGGCCATTGGACCAAGCACTATGAAGAACCTGGACTGTCAGATCAGAGTCCATACAATGAGGAATGAGCGTAGAGGAGATCAGATCTGGACCATCAAATCTGAGTGCAAGGACCAACTGTTGTTGGATCCCAAGGAAAGCGCATGAGGTCTAACCCTCTGAAGGTGCACAAGAGAGTGGACTTATCAACATTCTAAAGTCCCGAAGTAATTTGGGACCATCCATCATCATGGAGGACAAGTGGCGTAAGATCCACAACTTCAGAGGTTTGTCGACAAGGAGGAGGACAAACAACTGATGTAAATCCTGGTCATTGATCTCCAAGAGACACATGTCAGTAGATCAGTAACTACGGAGGAATTACTTTGATAGTTTCAAATTGAGAGTTGAAACTCCTGAAGCCCGAAGAGCTAGAGAGCCGAAGTAAATCCTGATCGTTTATCGCTAGGGGGATACGTGTCAGGAGATCATGTATTTCAGGTAAAATCCCTTCAGAGAAATGGGTGCATAAGAGTTTGAAACTCCCGAAGAGTCGAAGCACCAAAGTGCCGAAGAGTCGAAGAGCCAAAGCGCCAAAAATCTAAAGCGTCAAAGTACCGAAGGGATGAAGTAGATCTGAACCGTCAGATCCTGAGGACAGGTGGCGTGAATCAGTGGATTTCGATCAAAGATCCAAAGTAAACGTTGACCGTAGGATCGTCCGAATTATATCTAAACCGTCGAATCTAGAGGATAGGTGGCGTGAATCTGTGGATTTCGGGAAAAGACCCGAAGTAAACGTCGACAGTCGGATCGTCCTAAGTAGATCTGAACCGTCAAATCTAGAGGACAGGTGGTGTGAATCTGTGGATTCCAGGTAAATAGCTGAAGTAGACCTCAAGCGTTAGATCCCCCAAGTAAATATGAGCCATCAGATATTGTGAGTTCAGGAGGAGGCAAGTTTGAGACATGATATTTCCAAAGTCCGAAGAGCCGAAAATCCAAAGTAAATCTCAATCGTCCGATCAGTCAAAGGAATCTGAATTGTCAGATCATCCGAAGTAAATCTCAATCCTCTGATCAGCCAAAGGAATTTGAATCGTCAGATCGTCCGAAGTAAATCTCAGGCATTGGATCACCCGAAGTGAATCTAGACCATCTGATCCAGAAGAGATATGGCGTGAATCTATGGACTCTGAGTAAATACCCAAAGTAATCCTCTATCGTCAGATCAAGTGGATACGCGACATAAATCTACATACTTCAAGGAGAGAGAAAATTTGAAAGTTGAGAATTCTGAAGTCCAGAGACGTGAAGGGATCGCAGTCGTTGATCCGAGGAGGACACGCGTCAGTGGATTATAGCCTTTGGATAAAATCCATTTGGAAAAAGGGGGAAGTTTGAGATTTGGGATCTCAAAAGTCCGGAGACCTAAAGGAGATCTCGACCGTTGATCGAGAAAATGGCCACAGGACTGTCGAGCTAGTTGAAAGGTCAAACACCCGAAGTAGAAGAAGGGTCATTGATTTAGAAGGACAGGTGTCCGCAAATCGTCAACTCCGGAAGATTGACGTAAGGAAGAGAGAAGGTTTTGAGAGTTAAAACTCTCGAAACCCGAATCACGAAATAAATCACAGTCGTTGATTTAGGAAGGTTAGATCTGATCCGTAGATTCAAAAAGGATAGATCTAAGCCATCAAGTTCAGAAGCACCATCAAGTTTGTGAGATAGACAGTTTCATCGCATTGCGGGGACCCAAGGTGTACGAACTTTAAAAGGATGAAGGCGGGTCGTAATCCATGTTATCACATATAATTGTAAGGGGTTTTTTTCCCTAAGGATTTGGCCCTTGGGTGAAGAAAATGTGAGAAAAGGGGTTTACAAAACCCACCATATGCATTTTATCCAAAGTCGGGGTGTATGAAGGTGGGGAACATGTGGCAACAGATCAACATTTCGCTGACTTGTGGAGCTGAAAAGTCTAAGGGAAAATTCATGAGGACTCACGAAGTGAGAAGTCACAAAGCGATCTGGGTTGTCCGTTACAGAAGGACACGCGACGCAGGATCAGCATGGAGAAAGTTGTTTTGGAAAATGTCAAGTGAGAAATGTCGATAGATGTTACACATTATTTTCGTCACCCTTATGACCATTAATGATGTAAACTTATCCTTTGTCTTCAGAAGGATCAGTGGCCTGAGTTCCTGAAGAAAGAAGGGAGAAGAACTTTCCTTGAGAGAAGAAGTTGTATTTTCCTTTGTAAAAACCCTATTAACGAGGATTTTCGTAGGCTGCTCTATACATAGGGTGCGAAAATGCATGATTTCCACAGGTTGCACTATAGCTAGGCCGCGGAGTTTCCACAGGCTACATTACAACTAGGGTGTGGCAGCCTTTGTACATGGGAAAAATGACCATCTTATCGATGCTTCTAGAAGGAGAAGATTCTATGGTGAGGTGGCCTCCGAATGGTTTGGATCTTACTCGCTTTCATGATTTAGTGGGATCATCCTAACCTCCTCACCTTATCCTCTTCATCTTATAAAAGGAGAGGAGATCTCATAGAGAAAGTTAGTTGGATTGAGTTTGAGATTTAGTTAGAGTGGCTTTGAACTTTGCTTTGTCAAGATAAATTGTGAGTAGCTATGAGATTGATGGTCTTAGAATCCTTGGAGAAAGAAGTGTGTTGGAAGAAAGGAAATTTTGGAAGGAACCTGACAACATCAAGGCATCTAGTTGTATCTTTCTTCCACATTCTATAATATAGTGGCATGTTTCTTTCCCATAAAATCATTCTCATTTTATTGCATGACTCCTTGATCACATGCCTAAACTTTCATTGAGTATATTATTGTTGCTTTCACTTTGGTTGGTTTGTGTCATTGCAGATACAATATCACAAGAGCATTGGAGCAAAGTAGAGACAACAAAGATATAAGGAAGCGATATATAAAGGTATGTCATACACTCCTTCTTTGATGATAAATTTAATGGTAGAAGCCTAGGGAAAGTGACATGCCCTGTCTTGTTTTTTTCTAGATCTAGGTGGATATAGGGAGATTAGTTTATGTCCGCATTCACCGATTTATCCAATAACAATAGCCAAGGTCTTGAAATGCCGATAGGCGAGGTCTTGAAATGTCGATAATCAAGGTCCCAAAGGTCCGTGATCCCAAAATGTTGATATTCATCTGGGCCATCTGATCAAAGGGGATGCGTGGCACCTGATCCAAGAGATCATGATTTCGTGACTCAGAGGTTTGAGCATGGAGCACAACATGAGTTCGCGAAATGCGCCTGAGAGTTGGGCCCACAATCACAGCCCGCGATCATATGGAAGAAGGGCCATAAATAAAGGGAAATCGCCTATCGATTAGCTGGCAACTGAGATTGTTCAAGGAAATGATCCTGGCCGTCGGATTCAAGAAAAATTCGACCGTTGATCCAGATGGTTCGTTTCGCAATTTCGAGCATCAGGATATTTGAAGTCAAGGGGAGTGAAAAATCATGAAATGTGAAATCCTGAAATATAATATGGGATAAGCGTTGGGTCATGGCCTGAGGTCGCATGCCGGTAAGGGTGTCAAATTCAGAAGGCATGCACCAAAGGATGAAAGCGCTCAAATTCGTTATAGAGTGAAATCGTCACGGTTTTAAGATCATCGTGTGAGCTCAAAGAACCTCTAGCAACACATAACAGATCCCTGAGCATTCAAGTCTCGTCCCGATCTCGATGAAGCAGTTAATGGAAATGGGGAATGTGGTTGAAACCTCATTTCACCACATAAATAGAAAACATGGAATAACTAACCGTGGAAGCAGACTGTCAGCCCAAATTTCCCCTGTCAACAAATTTTCCTGCAAATCCTATACTGATCTGAACTTGTGTCTAACAGAAGAATGCATGTATGGACTAACAAAAGAAGATGCAGACGCAAAGATTTGGTTGTAGTGGTCAGTTCACACTCTCGGTGGTGGAAAGTTGTTCTAAGTATAAATACTCAGTTTTGATATTTTGTTAAGGTCGATGGTTGAGCTAAAGCTCCCGTATTGTAAAGTTTTAAACAAAGCTTCTCGTTCTCTGGTTTTGCGTTGTAGTCTGATATTTTTGTTTAATGACAGTCAACTTTCTTTCTCCCTCTTGTTTCCCTTTGATACTGAAAGAGTTCATGATTGACTGATTCACATGAATTATTATGACTGCATTATGATGAATGTTTGATTATAGTGTTGTTATAATTCCTTTTAGTTTCTTTGAGATTTGAATTCAAGAAGATATTGTGTTTTAGTTTTTCCTCTTTGGGTTGTTGGAAGATATGATGTCTGTGGTAGACCTCTACACTCTCCTCACCAAAGTCTTCCCTCTACTCACCCTTACTCCAACTTACTGACTGAAGTTGATTCTAGACCTCAATTGCTTATGCATGCTAGTCCATTTTTCTGAGTTAAAATGATATCATCTCGAGTCTACGCCCATTTGACCTATTTAAACAAACCAACCCGTGACATAAAACTCTGATGGGCACTGGGCTTACCTTCGACACAATTCAGAGGTGACTTCTAGTGCTAACAATCCACACCATGGTTTTGGAGAAAGGACACGTGGAGGCTCAAGGTGAATTGCAGGGCGAAAAGTAGTTTGGTTTCAAACCACCCTTGGCCATGCCCGCAATCACATGGTTACGTAATGCCATCACCCAAGGTCATATCAAGGAAAGGGCTTATTAGAAAAGGAGCTAGCACTCAGACTCTGAGATTTTGCAGGCGCAAAGGGGAGGTTCGTGGGTATCTTTAAACCCACACCAATAAGTCGAAAGGGTCTGCGTCTAATTACAGAACGAGACCATCAAGGTCACAGAGAGTCATTTGGTTCCAGAATCAGAGATCCTTGACCAGGAGGTCGGATTGGTTCCCCAACCTTCCAAATTAGAAACCATGGATGGAGAATCTGTCCTTTAAGAGAAGTGAAAAATTTTATGCTCCATTGTGGGTGTGTTACAAATTGGTATCAGAGCATGGTTACAACACTTGGCCTTCTTGGGATCATGCACAAGTCACATAAGAAAGTATTGTTACCTGCATTTAATCCTTGCGGACGACTGCAGATTGAACTTGTGATTTTGGGAATTCTTGTTGAATTTCAGCAGAAGAATTTCTTTAACCCTTTGTCAAAGTGATAACTACTCTTACCAGAGTAGGGATATGCTAATTAACATTTATAATAATACTTGAATGTGGATATCTGAAGGTGGTGGGGTTCTTTCAGGGGGAGCTGAAGCCCAAAGGACGGATGAACTAGTGTTCGTAACATTGCTTCTAAGCATGGGCAGTTGGAACTTTAGGAACTGATCATGGTGGATTATATAATGGTTAATACCTTTGTGGGTTTAAAGGAATCTGATAGGATCAGGTAGGGTCCTTGGCAGTTATAGTTACTACTTCAAATTAAAATCGGAGTATATAATTCCTCAGGACTAGTGAAAAGTGAGATGGGAAAAACCCTATGGATGCTGAGGCAAGAAGGATTTCTTGCTAGACGTTGTCACATAAAGAGGAAAGTGACCCTGGCTGGTTATTTTCATAAGAGAAGGAAACATCAATATGAGATATGACTGTGAGATTAGTCCTGTAAGTGGCTCAAATCTCAAACTAAAGGACAATAGTGATGAAATTAAACTATCAAGCAAATGCATGAGGTAAAAAGGTGCAAGAGATGCACCTACTTATACATGAATGTGTATACATGATCATAAGGATGATTGAAAGATCCTTGGGAAAAGGATATAGAAGCCTGATATGTCCATGTGCATGAATGACATGGAAAAAGTGCAAGCAATTAGCTAGCATGATGAATACTTATTTGTGTTTAATTTTGCTTGAGTGCATGGGTTTAATGCATTGTGGAGCTTCCTAATATGAAGCCTGATATTAATACCAATTAGGTATGAATGATATTAAATGTGCAAGTGATGCACATGTATGATGTAAGAATATAGTTATAAGATATAATATGGTTTCCCTGATGAGTGAAATATAAAGAAAGAATTTCTCTTGTCCAGAATAAATGAATACTATGGATGCATGGCTGCCTCCATTCCGGAGAGTCATGAAAGTTTGTTACAAATAATAGCTTGAGGGGGAATGTATTCCCTTTCCTATGGAAATACTAATATAATTAGATAAAAAGGGTAAATGAGCAAAGATGCTTTATTGTCACAATAAGAGGCAAATGATCATGCCTTTGAGAATCACATGAGAAGGATTGTGAACAATCCTGAGTGTACTGATCTTAAAAGTAGAGATGAAGGTGGGCTGCGAAACATACCTATGACCGCTACAGGAAGGTTTAGGATTATGAGTATGGTTAAGTACATCATGGGTGTAAGTTAACAAAACCAGAATATGTATGGATACATAATTTGGGTACATGACAAGGACGGATGTTTATATTCCTTATGGGATATTTGGTAAACTTCTGAAGCTAACCCAAGGTTGAGGCCATCAAAAATAGTGATGGATATGCAATAAGGAAGTTCCATGCTAAAGGAGTTCCCTGTGGAGGAACTGTGTGAAGACTTTGTCAGGAAAACGAAGCCACAACCTTAATGACTGTTGATAATTAAGCAATGAGACATAAGCTTATATATATATATATATATATATATATATATA
>JZKD02S1640250.1:77973-89574 GCA_000966675.3 Picea glauca | reverse complement strand
GTGTAGAAAGAAATAGATTGGAACTGTTGAGAAAGACAGTTTCCAATAATGAACAACCTCAATCAGAGGATGACTATGAGAAGGTTCTTGTTGAAAGATTGTTGAAGGGACTTTATAGGTCCCCATGGAGCACCACTGTTGGGATAATATCAGAGGGGGTGCTAACAACCAAAACATGTATACAAATGTTCATGCCTATTTGGCACAAGGTATGAAGTGATTGGGTAAGAATCTCTTATGAAATATTTTACGGTCTTAATGTTATGTATGAAACGTTGAAAGGAAGTTGTATGCCTTGGATACCCAAGTAGGGTATGATTCAGGAAGGAGAACCTGAATGATGGAGGTGTGAACCTCTAGTAGTAAACACTGATTGTAATCCTTAGAAGAATTCATGAACTGATATGTTATGAATACATGGACCAATCAAGGAACAATTTGAAACAAAAGTGCGCATAGATAGCACGTTGCATGGAATTGCTTCAAGGAAATGCATGTTTGCATAAAGGAAAGAAAATGGATTTTCCATTGAGGAAGGAGGACCTTCCAACATTTCTACTTACATTGTATAGGTGTTAGAGAAATCCAAATTTTGGTGGCCATGAGTGTTGGCACCCTGGTTATTAATAAAGGAAGAATTCTTAAAGGCATGCATGTGAAACTTTTGAGTCTCATGTGCACTGATTTGGGATCGTGATCATCCTATAGCCGGAAGCATAGTCCTGCTGCAACAATGAATGAGAATGAATAAGACATATAGTGAAAATCTTGGCTAAGATCCAATGCACCATGGCAGAGTACATGTCGTAAAGTGTGGGAAACTTAAAAATCAATGCAAGGGTGCATTGGGTATGAAGGTGGCCACGAATGTTGGCACATTCACTAAAGTGAATTGATATATGAATTACATTATGAAAAATTTGGTAGGATGAAATGATGCATAGGTAAGGGATGATGTTCCCTTTTTCTTTGCATCCTTAAATAGATAAAAATGACTTGGACTGTTAGTATGCATGAATTTGAAAAAAAAAAAAATAATAATGTGCATGAAAACTAACAATTTGTTTGGCTGAGGAATGTTGAAATTGCAGGAAGAAAGAGTCTTGGATATGGAAGTATTGTAATCTCATAATGAAGACCGATTGTCTGCTGATCCAAACTGCTATGGGGAGGAAAGTCCCATAATTATGAATCTGGTTCCTGTGCGAAACAAATATGAGAAAAAATGTGGAATTTGGATATCTGTGGGTTACAAATTTACAAGAAAATTTTGAATTTAAAATTTATGATGATGTCTCATGAATTTTTATATGCCTGTGATGCGGATGAGAAAGAGTATAATTCGATCGCATGAAATAGAGACTGACTCGGGAGAAGGAAAGTAACCTTTGTCCCTATCTATGATTCAGTCGGGAGAAGGAGAGTAACCTTCATCCTTAACTTTAGCTGAGTTAGAAGTTTGTCAAGTTGTAAAAGCATGAAAAATGGCTATTGGTGAGCCATGAGAAACCCATGGTAAGCCATGATCGCCTAGAATATGTTGTGTTGAGGTAACACAAGCTGGAGGCCTCGACAGAGAAAGTCTGAGGGACACCTCGACTGTAAGACTCAATAGAGTCTTTGGAATTATTCCTATGCGAGAAAACATTGGCAAGGCAAGATGGATCACCCGAGAGACTGTATAGCAGAGAAGGGGATGCATGAGACTGGGCCTGGAGGGTGAGTGACCGCAAGGAAGAGGAGACCTTAATAGTCCCTGTAAACTATTGGGATCATACACATGATGGGTAGTTCTTCCTATGAGAGAAAGCCTTGGCAAGGCAAGATGGATCACCCAAGGGACTGTATAGCATAGAAGTGGATGCCTGAGCCTGGGCCTGGAGGGTGAGTGACCACAAGGAAGATGAAACCTTAATAGTTCTTGTAAAATGTTGATTGGGATCATGCACCCAATGGGTATGTCAAGGAAACACAATGAGCCTGGATAACAAAACAACCATGTGGATAAAAATCCACAAACTGCACAGATAATTATTGTGTTAAGATTATGAATTTTTTTCCTAGAATTTTTATGCAATGTTTTCGCATGAGACTATGATTAATGTTCTTGTTGTCCAAGAATTATTGAAAGAAGATGACAAATATTAAGGGTCTGAAAAAGGACCTGACTAAGAAAGAAGGATCAAGATTTCTGAAATAGATGAATGAGAGAGGCACGACATGTATTTTTGAGGAAGAACACCGAGGACGGTGTTCCTTTAAGAGGGAGGGAATTGTAACATCCATGTTTCCCCCAGTTTGTAATTAATCATAAAATAGGATTACCATGCTAGGGCATGTGGACAGTGTAAATGCATTATTGTTTGAGTAGACAATAATTGACTGTGGGGGTGAAGCATTGAAAGTACTGGCCATGATATCACTAGAGGAAAGAATGTGAAAACTATAAGAGAGGGTCATTATATCAAATAACCCCAAATTCCCTTGATGAGGATAATAAACCTCCTTTGGATCCCAAGGAGAGAAATCAGTTAATGAAGAAAGGACCAGTGGTTGAATTATCAACCACTCCCATGAATGGAAGCATGACCAAACTACAAAATTTCAGCCTAAAGTACCACTGGGTATGACAGACCAAGCTGAATGGAGTTCCCTTATGACAGAAGGAACAAGATCGGTTGAGAACCATCTTGGAAGAAAGATATAGAAATCGATAAGGAGAATGCGCGGAGCTCTCCAACGGATGATGAAGATAATGCCATGAACTTGATGCCGATTGAGCATATGATAAACCTTGCCCAAGGCCATAATAGAGAAGGAAATCTCTGATAATTTGCAGAGAATAGAACCCGAGAAAAAGATGAAACAGAGAAAGAATCCTTGAGAAATGCGAGAATTCCCTGGTGATATCATGGATTGGCACGGGGGTGGCCAGAGTGCTAAGAATGAATGTCTTTGAGCTTATGGTCGGGTGGAAGGACCCATGGTCAGTTAGTTGGCTACCACCTGTAATAAATAAGTAATCACATATCTTGTGTATTTAAGTGTTACTGTGAATTAATGTTGGATATCCTAGGAATGTTGCAAGGATAGATATGTTTGCTTAATGATTTATAATGTGACCCTTTTTGGTGTCTGCTTGATTGTATAATTAGGCAAGTAGAAAATTATATGGATTGGATATATTTTATACTCGTAAATGCGTAGGTCCTGTGGGGGCTTAAGCTAGAACCACAAACTATGAGTTCATCGACTTTGGGCATATTTTCATATACACATGTCGACCCTCCTAGTCGTTCTGAGTCCCTTGGAGGAAGGAGTCTATTAAAGCTCAGGAGGGATAGTGAACGTATGCACAGGCTTGTTGTGAGGCAAATAGAGATCGAGAACCACTTAAGTTCTAGAGTTGAGGAATGAACGTAAGGGGTGCGTGGAAGGATTCTTCCAAGTGTTACGTTCTAGAGAAAGAGCGCAAGGCTCCTAAGCCTTTCAGAGCCAACAAAGATCAGGAAGAATAGCAAGATTGAAGTATCGAAAGGGAAGGCTCCTTTGTTTGTATGACAAATGAATGAGAAATTATTCGGGAAGAGCCAAGGTTCGTTATGGCCATTGGATATGGAAAGGAGTGCAGGAGTTAACCCCTTGAGTCCTTCGGACTTTGCGAGTTCGGCGAACTATGAGTTCGTCTTAAGGGAAGTAAAAATACCCGAAGTCCCAAAGTTAATTTGGACTATGGATCGAAGGATCTATCGGGACCCACCTTGACCATCGGATCTATTAGTTCGGAGCTCGCGCGACAGGTGAATCGTGTATTGGTGTGACTAAACCTCTAAAGGTCGAAGTCCCGAAGTTAATCTAGACCTTGGATCTCTAGATTCGTCTCGATTGTCCAATCTATGAGATTCAGAGTCCGCACTTCGGGAGAATCCCGTGTTGGAGTGACCAAAACCTCGAAGGTGAAGTTACACAGTACTTAGGAGACACTCACAAAGTTACCAAACACTCTACATCTCAGTAAGGAGTGCTTGAGAAAAAGTTGTCAGGAGGGCACATATATCCCTTTGAGGAATAGAAGGGATAAAGACCTTCGAGGTCTGAGCAATTGAAGCTTAGAAGAGATAGTGATAAGAGGGAACAAGAGTCGAACTTATTCCAAGTCCCGAAGCTCGGGAGAGATAACGTTTTCAGAAGCACAAACAAGACCCAAAGTCATAGGGCTCATAGGAGGAAGTTCAAAGGTGAAACCTTTGAAATGTTTGAAATATTCCAAGTCAGGGAAGAAAGCGAAATCTTAGGAGGAGGAGCAACAGTGGTCGTTGGACCGAGCACTATCTAGAACCTGGTCCGTCAGGTCAGAATCCAGACAATGAGGAAGGAACATAGAGGATATTAGATCTAGACAGTTAGATCTGAGTGCGAGGACCAACAACCGTTGGATCCCAAGGAAAGTGCATGAGGTCTAACCCTATGAAGGTGCACAGGAGAGTGGACTTATCAACATCCCGAAGTCCTGAAGTAATTTGGTACTGTGCATCATCATGGAGGACAAGTTGCATAAGATCCACAACTTCGGAGTTTGTGGACAAGGAGGAGGAAAAACAATTGAAGTAAATCCTTGTCGTTGATTGCCAGGAGACATGTGTCAGCAAATCAGTAACTTCGGAGGAATTAATTCGAGAGTTTCAGATTGAGAGCTGAGACTCCCAAATCTCGGAGAGTCGGAGAGCTGAAGTAAATCTCGGTCCTTGATCACCAGGGGGATACATGTCAGGAGAACATGTATTTTGAGTAAAATCCCTCGGGACAAATGGGTGCATAAGAGTTTGAAACTCTCGAAGAGACGAAGCACCGAAGTGTCAAAGAGTCGAAGTTCCAAAGAGCCGAAGCGTCGAAACACCGAAGGGCTGAAGTAGATCTGAACCGTCAAATCCAGAGGACATGTGGCATGAATCTGTGGATTTCAAGCAAAGACCCGAAGTAAATGTCAACCGGCGAATCGTCCGAAGTAGATCTAAACCGTCAGATCCAGAGGTCAGGTGGCGTAAATCTGTGGATTCTGGGAAAAGACCCGAAGTAAACAACAACCCTCGGATCATTCGAAGTAGATCTGAACTGTCAGATCCAGAGGATAGTTGGCGTGAATCTGTGGATTCTAGGTAAAGACCCGAAGTAAACCTCAAGCGTCAGATTGCCCAAGTAAATCTGATCCATAAAATACTGTGAGTTTAGGAGGAGGAAAGTTTGAGACTTGAGATTTTTGAAGCTTGGAGAGACATAAATCCGAAGTAAATCTCAATCGTCCGATCAACCAAAGGAATATGAATCGTCAGATCGTCCGAAATAAATCTCAGGCGTTAGATCACCCGAAGTGGATCTAGACCATCTGATCCAAAAGAGACGTGGCATGAATCTATGGATTCCAGGTAAAGACCCAAAGTAATCCTCTATCGTCATATCAAGTCGATACGCAACAAAAATCCACATACTTCGAGGAGAGAGAAAAGTTGAGAGTTGAGAATTCCGAAGTCTGGAGACGCGAAGGGATCACAACCGTTGATCCAAGGAGGACACATGTCAGTGGATTATAGCCTTCAGATAAAATCCATTGGGAAAAGGGGGAATTTTGAGATTTGAGATCTCAGAAGTCCAGAGACCCGAAGTAGATCTCGACCATTGATCGAGAAGAGGGCCGCATGATCGTTGATCTAGTTGAAAGGTAAAACACCTGAAGTAGAAGCATGGTCATTGATTTAGGAGGACACGTGTCTGAATATTGTCAACTCCGGAAGATTGACATACGGAGGAGAGCAAGGTTTGAGAGTTGAAACTCCTGAAACCCGAATCACGAAATAAATCACAGTCATTGATTTAGGAAGGTTATATCTGATCCGTAGATTCAGAAAGGATAGATTTGATCCATCAAGTTCAGAAGTAAGGTCAAGGTCATGAAATCGACGGTCCCATCGTATTGCAGGAACTAAAGGTGCATGAACTTTAAAAATATGAGGGTGGGCTGCAATCCAGACCATGGTTTTGGAGAAAGGACACGTAGAGGCTAAAGGTGAATTGTGGGGTGAAAATTAGTTTGGTTTCAAACCACCCTTGGTCTCACCCACAATCGCGTGGTTACATAAGGCCATCGCCCAAGGTCATATCAAGGAAGGGGCTTATTATAAAAGGAGCTAGCACTCAGACTCTGATATTTCGCAGGCGCAAAGAGGAGGGTCGCGGGTACCTTTAGACCTGCACTAGGAAGTCGAAAGGGTCTGCGTCTAATTACAGAACGAGACCATCAAGGTCTCAGAGAGTCGTTTGGTTCCAGAATCGAAGATCCTTGACCGAGAGGTTGGACTGGTTCCCCAAACTTCCAAATTAGAAACCATGATTGGAGAATCTATCCTTGAAAATTTTTATGCCTCGTTGTGGGTGTGTTACAACGTGCAGGAAGAAGAACTAGATGAAGAGGACCCACGCAACATTCAGATAACAAAATTTGAAGGTGAAAGAGGGGTGGAAGGTCCACCTCTAGAATCATAAGTGTTTGTTATGCTGATCAAGGTGAATAAATTCAACATTGGGACAACCAAGAATCCAAAAATGGTCAGCATTAGAGACTACTGGGATGAGAAAACAATAGAAAGCCTAACAGAGTTACTGCGTGATTACAGTGACTTGTTCCCAACAAAATTTACAGAAATAAAAGGCATAGTAGGAGAAGAGATGAAGATACCTCTCAAATATGAGGCTAGATCAGTCAGACAATGACCATATAGACTGAACCCAATATATAAGCAGAAAGTAAGAGCATAAATTGACAGGATGTTGGAGGCTAGAATCATAGAACTAGTGGAGGAATATGAATGGGTTGGCCCTATGGTAGTCTAGGAGAAGAAGAAGGGAGGGATAAGGATATGTGTTGACTTGAGGAAGCTAAATGATGATTTCCTTCATGACCCTTTCCCTACCCCTTTCATAGATGAGGTATTGGAGAATGTAGGAGGCCAGGAAGCATACTCATTCATAGATGGATTCTCAGGCTACCATCAGATCAAGATATCCCCAGAATATAGGTACAATACCACTTTTTCCACAGAATGGGGATCCTACCAGTACACAGTCATGCCTTTTGGGTTGAATAATGCACTAGATATATTCTCAAGAGTAGTCATAGCTGCATTTAAAGCATTCATCCATCCGTTTTTAGAAGTATACCTAGATGATTGGACTGTATACAGTCTATGGAAGAACCATGTAGAGGTGTTAAGGTTGATGTTAGAAAGATGCAGGCAGTGTCAAATATCACTAAATATCAAGAAGTGCATCTTTGGGACACCTTTTGGGATATTGTTGGGCCATATAGTGTGAAAACAAGGCTTGCTAGTAGATCCTGCCAAGATTGTAGTGATTGTTAATCTACCACCACCAAAATCAGTATGCCAGTTGAGAGGAACATTGGGAAACACAGGATACTATAGGAAATTCATAAAAGGGTATGCACAAATCACTGTGCCAATGGAGAAACTGTTGAGGAAAGATAGTAAATTTCAATGGAACGAGGACTGTCACTAGGGACTGGACACTCTAAAAGAGAAGATGGTAACAACACCAATACTAGTATTCCTAGATTGGGAAAAGACATTTCATGTGCATGTAGATGCATCAACTATAGCACTGGGAGCTATTCTGGCACAACTAGGAACAGGGGAATTGGACCATCCTATAGCATTTTCTAGCAAAAAACTGTCAGAGTTAGAGAAGAATTAAAATACCACAGAAGGAGAAGGCCTAGCTATGGTTTATGCACTCCATAAGTTCAGACATTACTTACTGGAAAAACATTTGAAGATGTTTATAGATCATTCAACTCTTAAATACCTAGTTAATAAGACAATGTTGGGGGGGAGAATTTTTATATGGTTACTGTTGTTCCAGGAATTTGACTTTGAATTAACAGTCAAACCAGGAAAGTTGAATGCAGGACCTGATCACCTATCAAGGATCACTAATGGAGAATAACCTACGAACTTAGAGGAAAACTTCCCCGATGCACAGTTATTTTCAGTACAAGTAGTTGATGAATATTTTTCTGACATCATTCAATACTTGAGTATAGGGACCGCACCACAAGAATTCAACACCGCACAGAAAAAAAAATTGGTAGTCCCAGCCGCAAACTATCAATTGATTGCAGGACACTTATATAAGATGGGGGTAGACAACATCTTGAGAAGATGTTTACTAGAACATGAAAGACCTAGGATTTTAGCAAAGGCCCATGAGGGAATAGCAGGAGGACATTATGTAGGAAAATATACCACACAGAAGGTATTGCACGCAGGACTATGGTGGCCGACCATTCACAGAGATGCAAAGGACTAATGTCGGATATGTGATGTATGTCATAGGGTTGGTAAACCTAATAGATGGGACGATATGCCCCTAAGACCACAAGTAACCTTGCATGTATTTGACAAATGGGAAATAGACTTTATAGGACCAATTAACCCACCAAAAAAGAGGTCATAAGCAAGGTATATTATTACCGTGATAGAGTATCTAATGAGATGGGAAGAAGTAGCACCAGTCAAGGGCTACAACACATAGACGACATCACACTTACTGTTTGAGCAAGTGATCACTAGATTTGGATGCCCAAGGATTCTGATGAGTGATCAATGAACTCACTTCATTAACAGTACTATTAAGGATATGACTGAGGAGTTTGAAGTCTATCATCAAAAGAGTACACCATATCACCCTCAAGCAAATAGAACAGTCGAAGCCTTTAATAAGATCCTAGAGAATGCACTAACAAAGATCTGCAACATCAACAAGGACGGTTGTGAATTGAAGATACCAACAGTACTATGGGCATACATGACTATATGCAAAAATTTGATAGGGAGGACACCATTCATGTTGGTATATGGACAAGAAGCAATGGTGCCATTAGAATTTTTGGTACCTAACCTGCGCGTAGCAGCAATCACCAACATGACATAATGAGGCACAGTTCAATAAAGGATAAGTTAGCTACTGGAGATGGAAGAAAATAGAATCCTAGTAGGATTTCACCAAGACAAATATTGGCATGACAAATATATAAAAATGAAGAGTTTCAAGGAAGGAGACCTAGTCCTAGTGTATGACAATAAATTTCTTCAGTACCCAGGAAAATTTAGAATACATTGGTTGGGACCATATGAAGTAAAGACTGTCACAGGTGGAGGAGTTGTACAGTTGAAATATTTAGAAGGGACATAAATCATAGGAATGATCAATGGGAGTCGACTGAAACTCTATAGGGACAGTCGACCTCCTAGCACTTAGAAACTTATCGTGTAGTAAAGAGAGATGTAAAAAAAATAAAAAATAAACGCAATGAAAGGAGCAAAGTTTGCTCGCAGCATAAGACTGACACACTACACACCCAGGAAAGGTGAGATATCATAAATATTCCATGCACTCAAGAAGCCTAGCGTGCTGGAAAAAGGACCAATGGTCAAAAAAAGGCGAAAATTTGAAAAATGGCAGTTACGACAAAAAGGCACCAACTAGCGGTGTCTATCAAATTGAATGTAAAGTACTCTTGAAGCACCTTTGCATTAATCGCACCAATTGGCGGTGTCGAGGAAATTGAATGTCACATACGTGGGAAGTGTCATTTAATTTAAATCACATCTCTGGTAGCTTATCCGAGAAGCTTCATGAAACTTGCTATATAAGGAAGGCATGCGGGCAACAAAATGCTTATTGCGAAATTGTGAAATCACAAAGAGATAGAGAATACAGAGTGAAGAGAAATTTAGCGAGAGAGACAGAGTGAACTAGTTTGACAAAAGTCACCCTTAACCACCATGGCACCACCCAAGTTCGGTGCACCGAGTGAGGCTAGTAGGAAACCTCGAAGCTACCATAGAGCACCACATCAGACATAGGGAACTGAACAAGAACCTACACAAGCCACGAAATTCATCAACTTGGATGAAATTCCCTCAACTCATATGGAACCAGCGAGCTCCAGACCCATGGTGGAGGAAGCCCAACCAATAACAATGGTTGGCATGGAAGTTGACATGCAGGGAACTAGACAAGGCCAGTAGGTTGAGGATGTAGGTAATCCTTCGCGACCTTCGAATGATGAAGGAGCCCAGAGGGTAAATGGGACAACCCCAAAACATATAGAATCTATCACGCCAAGATAGTCACATAGAGCAGAGGCTGCACAACAACGAGAGGGGCTAGTAGAAGATATTACCGAACGACCAGAAGCTTACGCCTATGAGAGAACAATGGAGGTTGGAACCTCAAGCCAACCACCATAATGGAAGGGAAAACAACCCATGGCAAGGTCATCATGTAGACAGGACGCAAAAAACATAGTCCTATCGCGCATTCCTGAAGGGGTGTAGGCCACGCCTAACCTTTTGGGATGCATGGAAAGATTGTGCTATTTGGACCATGACATGGCTGACATGGAAAAGTTACCAGAATTTGCAAGGTAGGTATACCTTGACAATGTGGGTACAGGGCCCTTCAGTGATCCAATTTTACAACCAAAAAAGTGGGTAGTCGGATTGGCCAATACCGAAATTCTAAACCTGTTGGATATCCCACATTTTGGAAGGGTAGGGACACAAACAACTGCGTCAAGAAATTGATGGTAGTCACCCACAGAGGTTACCTATGGTTGGAAGAGCCTATCTCTATAGATGTGGAGATCATTTCTTTTATCACAAGTGTATCATCTCAGGGGGAGAATCTCTCATAGTACCTCGACGACAAGACGAAGGAGAAGGTGTTGGAAGAGGAGATGAAGAAGACTTATGGCACAGAGAGATATTTGCACAAAATTATTATCAAGCGCATAAACAACGCAACAACAAGGCTAGCCACCAAACTCATGGCTTGAAAAATACTCAGAAAGTGCCTCAAGGAGGAAGTCCCTACCGAGGTCGTTGCGACTGCATCATAGTGCATAGAGGGAACTACACTCAGTTGGGCCTCGTACTTACTAAACCTATTCCTTGACGACTATAGAGACATGCAGGATCTAGGAACATAGCTTCATTACTCATGGCTGCTAATCTTGATCGCCTTGATCGGATGGAGGCAACCCCAGTATACATATTTTTGTGAGTAGACCAATCATTGCCTCGCAGCACGGTACACATCGTTGGGGAGCACGTCAGACCCCAAAATTAAAAGTACAAATGAAAGAAAATTCACGCGATACTATAACAGTATCCAACAGAGCATTTCCAACAGTTGGAGAATTACTCCAAAAGTGGTTGCGCAATACCGTGACATCGAAAAATTCAAAGCAACCAGGCACACCGTATGGATCCAAGCGAGAAGGTATCCCGAGAAGGAATGGTTGCAAATTAGATACTGCATTAAATAAGAATATGTAGAGATGACAATCAGGGATTGGTAAGATGTCTGGAGAATTCCAGTCCTCACTCAAGATATGCCGATAGGTACAGAGTGTTAAGCCCTAATATTGGCTCATTACCCCTTAATTGGGGCATATTAGATTAGTAATGCTATTTTATTTATGTCAGCTTTAGGCCATTAGTTGTAATTTAGATTAGTAATGTT
>JZKD02S1640239.1:108843-120705 GCA_000966675.3 Picea glauca | reverse complement strand
GGTTTTGACTCTGAGCTAGAACCAGAAAGTGAAATATGGATCATTGACGCGGAACCTAGTGCCACCAATTCTACCACCAAGTTCCAGCCTCGTGAACCAGACAAGCCAAAAGAAGGAGAACGTCTCTTCCATTCACAGATGTGGGTAAAAGGCACCTTGCTGCACTTCATCTTTGATAGCGGTAGCCAAAAGAACCTCATCTCAGCAAAGGTTATCAAGTGGCTCTCCTTTCCGACAACGCCGCACCCACAACCCTACACCATTGGATGGCTCCACCAAGGAAGATATCTTCGCATCACCCAACAATGATGAATGTCTTACAACATCAAGCCCTTCAAAGACGAGGTATTGTGTGATGTTGTTCCTCTTGAAGTTTATGATGTTCTTTTGGGCCAACCTTATTTATGGAAACATCATGTTGTATATGAGTCTAGGCCTCGTAGTGTTATTATTACTTTGAACATAAAATTGTATAGGATACCCGAGATAGTCTCACCTAGTGCTATTTCATTGATCTCTACTAAGAAATGCAGGAAGGTCATCTCTCAGACGAGGAAGTTTGTCTTCTTCATGATTCGCTCTCAAAATAAGAGAAATATCACGGCCACATCCAGGGTCTTTGTGACCAACCTCTCCACACAACAAAAGAAAGTAGATAAGGTCGTGGAAGAATACTCAGATATCATCTCCTCACCTACCGGGGCACCTCTACACTGCCAGGTCAACCAACCCATTGATCTGACCCCTGATGCACTGTTGCTGAATGGACTAGTCTATATTCACTCTCCATTATAGAATGAGGAGATCAAATGACAGATCCGAGAAATACTCCACAAGGGGCACATCCATCCCAGCTCATCACCTTGTGGGAGCCCAATCATGCTAGTACAGAAGAAATATGGAACCTGGCGACTTTGCATTAATTACCGGGCTCTGAATAAAATCACATTCAAAAACTGGTACCTGATTCCCTGAATCGATGACCTCCTTGATCAACTCATGGGGGTCGAATACTTCAATAACATCGATATGAAGTTTGGCTACCACGAGGTCCCGATAGAACAAACAGATGTATGGAAATCTGCCTTCAAGTCAAAGGAAGGCTATTTTGAATGGTTGGTCATGCCCTTTGGTTTGAAAAATGCTCCAGCCACTTTCATGAGGATGATGGATGATATCCTGTGACCATTCACCAATACTTTTGTAGTGGTGTATCTGGATGAAATTCTCATTTACAACAAGACTTGTGTCAAACACTTGCAACATATTCAACAAGTTCTTCACACCCTGCGACAGCACAAGCTATATACCAACTTGGAAAAATGATCCTTCGGCATGGACAAGGTCCATTACCTAGGCTACATCACTGATCAACATGGAATACATGTGGATCCAGCCAAGATCCAAGTCATCCATGACTGGCTAGCCCCAATCACACTCACTAAGCTTCAGAGCTTCTTGGGCCTTGCGAATTTCTACCACAGGTTCGTGTTGGGATTCTCCCATATTGCATGGGTGCTCAGCCAAATAACCAGGGGTGGTGGTAAGGAAAAATTTCGTGGGTCCAGTCCTAAAAAAAAGTGGTTGATGATTTGATGCAGCACTTCTGCTCAGCCCCAATACTTTCACTACCAGACCTGCAACAACCCTTTGAGATCGATACAAATGCTTCAAACTATGTGGTGGGAGTTGTTCTCACTCAACACAACCACCCCGTGGCCTATCATAGTGAGACTCTATCATATTTTGTTCATAAGTACCCTACTTACAAGAAATAAATGTACTCCATTATGCAATATTTCTTCCAGTGGAGACATTACATTCTTGGAAAGGAGGTAGTCATCCACATTGATCATAAGCTACTACAGTTCATGCAGACACAAGGAAAATTGCAGAATGACCGCCATCAAAAGTGGTCCACATACTTGCAACAATTCCACCTCAACATCAAGTATAAAATAGGAAGAACCAATCACGTTGTTGATTGCCTTAGCAGACTTCTAGTCGCGACAGTCACCACGGTGCTAGAGTCTTGCGACCATGAGACCTCTAAATGCCCCCAAATCTATGAGACAGACTCGAACTTTTCCACCACATACCAAATCTTGGGTGTAAATGTAGTTGTCGATAATTTCCATCTTCAAGATGGGTTGTTGTGTCGTCTGGGCCATATATGTGTTTCATCAAGCAAGCGAGCGAAGCTAATCTAGGAATCCCACTATAGTCATGGGGTAGGACACTTCGGCGTTGAAAAGACAATGGAGATGCTACATAAACATTTGTATTGGCCAAAACTTTGATATGAGGTCAACAAGTATATCAGGTCCTACACTGCCTGCGCTATTGTCAAACTGACCACTAAGAAATAGACAATGCGCATTAGTTGGTGATGATCTCAATTCTGCATGGTGATAATCCCAATGTAGCATCTAGACTCCACTCAAATGATCAAACTGGAGTGAAAACTAAATATAATATTCTCCTACAGGAATATTCTCCCTAAACTTTAGGAGACTGGATAATGACTAATAAACATAGGGAAAACCTTAAGAAGAATAAATCCTAGGTGTGTGTGAAGTACTCCAACACCCCCCCTAAACATCACTATGGTGAAAATAAAGAATGGGTCCCGATAACGAGGCCATGTTAGGTACCCAAATACAAAAGATACAATGAAATAAATGAGGAAAGAGGGAAAACCTCATGGGGACCCCCCCCTTCAAATTACAAGTCATAAAATAAAATAAAAAATGAGAAGGAACAAAAAGCAGTTGCTAAGCAACCTTGTCCTTCTCTCCAAGAAGACCTCGCAATTGTGCAAGTTTGTGCCCGTTGAATATTTTGTTGAAGATGTAGATGTCTACATGGATCTGATGAAGTAGATGCACCATTTATATGTGCACACATATCCACTTTCTCTTCTTGTAATGAAGAATATCCAAATAAATTTTGGATGAAACTTTGAAAACCATGCGGTCGTTTCTGGAAAAATGCTGAAATTTTGTTGATTTTAAAATGATCATAACTTCACTTCCTGGACTTCGTTTCGGACGATTTTGTTTTTGAAATTGGATGTTTTCCTGAGAGGAATTCAAATATCCAATTTTTTTTTGCAATTTTTTCTCAGAAAATATCAGAATTGAGTATGATGTGCACAACTCCCCTTTTTGTCTCCTGAGATGCATGCATTGCACATGGAAAAGTGTCTGCATGTGACCCATGAGATGCATGTCGTATATCTTCCACATGAAATTCAGAAAACAAATCTGAACTGGAGTAGGCATCATATCCAATTAATGGAATACAAATTTGTGCAAATACTTGTGTAGAATACTCTTCAGAATAAGAGGCTTGATCTTCTGACGATTTCTCTTCTGGCTCTATCTTTCCAATCCCCTGCATGCAATATTAACAACCTTCTTTATTACCAAATAGAACCTCCAATATGGTCCATAATTCATTTGGAGTGAAGTCTTGTGAGACATCACATACTTGGTGGAGAATTTCTGGAGAAATAGACAAGCATATAAATCCTATGGCCATATATTGTCTATTGATAAAGTCATTTTTCTCATCGGAAGAATCAAACTCTATTCTGGTTCCATATTTATTTGGTACAAGCGTCTGCATCTGAGCTGAATAGTTTTTTTTGTCTTCCATTCCAAATAGTTATGAGGCGTGATAAGTATTGTTGGTGAGAAAAACATAGATTCCATCTTTCTGTGTTCTTCAATCTTCAGTACCTAAAAAAATAATTTGGTGTAGATTTTTATTAGCAGTCTGTCAGATATGATACCATGTAAATGTGTTGATCCTGCACATAATAGATCTATCTAAATAATAATACACACATATGCAGAGAAAATTTGAGAAAGAAGAAGAAGAAGAGAAAGAATAGAAGAATTCTCATTAACCGTATTCCACACTCAAAGAGTGAATAATTTACAATATATAGGATACATGAGTAACTAATGAGCCATAGTGGTGTTCTAGTGTGATCTGGACACACACCAGCAGTTACAGGAGTAAACTACCACCTAGTCTAGTCTCTCAGGCAATTACGAGAGTGAACTGCCACCTAGTCTGAGTTAACTAGTCTATCAGTCTTCAGTTAACTGACTGAAACAAAGTGAAGTGAGGAGGAGATCGGGTAATCATGAGTAATGCGCTAGTCCGATGATGATCCCAAGCACAATGCACATTGGTTGGAGATGATATCAATGATGCATGGTGATAATTCCAATGTAGAATCTAGACTCTACTCAACTGATCAAACTGGACTGAAAATTGAAGAGAATAATCTCGTAGAGGAATATTCTCCCTAAAATTTAGGAGACTTGATAATGACTAATAAACATAGGGAAAACCTTAGGAAAAATAAATCTTAGGTGTGTGTGAAGTACTCCAACAAAATCCAAATATAATAAGGACATGATCAAAGAAAATAGGATCATTGTCGATTCCATCAAGAACCATTTTATTCCTCATGTTTCAGCATTAAAACCCCCAAAGCAAATTATGGATGCCTTATCCCGTCTATTTGAAGGAAAGAACATCAACCAGAAAATGACCTTGAGGACACAACTCAAGAATGTGAAGATGCAAAATTTAGAAACCATACAATATTACTTCACAAGAGTGTCCCAGATTAAAGAACAACTGAAATCTATTGAAGACTCATTCAAAGAAGATGAGTTAATGATGACCACATTGAATGGTATCCCAAATTCTTGGGAACCCTTCATCCAAGGAATCTTCTCTAGAATAAAGTTAACTAAATTCAATAGATTGTGGGAAGATTGTACTCAAGAAGAATCCATATTAGAGGCAAGGAAGGAAAAGATAGAAATCCATGAAGATCAAGCACTATCAACTCACACAAGAAAAGGAAAGAACAAGAAAAAATTTCACTCTCACAAAAGATTTCAAAAGCCTCATAAAGGGCAATATTCTTATAAAGATATATCAAGATTTAGATGCTTCATTTGCCAGAACATGAGACATATTGCAAGAAATTGTTCCCAAGTAAAAGACCAAGATAAAACTAGGAAGTTTAAAAGGCATCAAGTCCATTTCATAGGAGAAGATGAACCTGGTCGAAAAAGAATAAAAGAAGATGATCCATATGAACTATATCTTATGTGATATAGGAATTAGCACTTCTGAAGCACTTGATTCATATTAAGTGATATTGATAGTTGTATCTTGTTTCTTCCACATTAAAGCTTCAGGAAGAAAAAGAGAAGGAGAATTGTTGTATCATGTGGTCCAAGTACAAGTTGTGAAGAAGTGTCATTATTCATCCAGACATCATACAAATCAAGAAAGTAGTCTGACAAATGCACGCTGCAAGTATGCACCCTTCATATTTGATTTCAGTTTTAAGTTTATTAACATTATATTTTATGGATTTTTATCTTAGCTTGTTGGATCATTATCCCTAGTATGAGAATCCAACAAGGACTCATTTAAAATCTAGAAATAGTTTATGTGCTCGAGGGTGGCATATGCAAAATACTATGGTTGGGTGACAATGATGTGACATTTTCTATGGTAAAACGAGCACATTAGAATAGAATTCATAGTGTTATGTAGTTTCTTGATGAGAAGACATGGTCAATGGATAATGAAGCCACCTTGACAGGAAGCATAATTCATTTTATTTCTGACTCAAATTTTCATATTAAGACTTGGTATCCAACACCAAGTATATATTGCAGAGACTCTAAGATTATTGTAGAATCAAAAGAAGTAAAGGCTCAAAGGGAGAAGACTATGATGAGACACTTGCTCCAGTAATCAGAAGAAGTATATAGAGAAAAAATAGGATACATTAAAAGAAGTCGATGCAGTATGATATTCATAGGGAGCAAGTGAATCTTTTATCATGATGGAGTAGAGGAGCTACTCTCAAGAGTTCCTAAGCTACAGTGAGAATGGAGTAGTCATTCTCAGTTTCAGAAGAAGCAACTATAGGTGCAGAGTCCCATTTCCAGAAGGAACAATTGTAGAGAGAGTAGATGAAATACTCTCTAACAATGAGATAGATAGTGCTTTGTAGAAAGCACATAGAGATTGCACATGATTATGCATATTAAGTTGCAGCTGAGAAAGCGTACCATTTTGGTACAATGCGATGCGAAAAATTGGTTTATTGATATATTTGAAGAACAGGAGGAAAAATATATGTTTTTCAGTGAAAGACATGTCCACCGATTATGGAAAAACATGTGATGAGGTACCTAAAGGGTAAAATCGATTATGGAACCAGATATATCTCGGAGTGTGAGATAAGATTACAGATGCAGATTGGGCAAGCAATATCATAGACCATAAAAGTACATTCAGATGTTTCTTTAGTATGGGAACAACTGTGATCTTGTGACTCGGTGAGAAGTAGACCTATATGGCACTCAGTTCCGCAGAAACATAGTATGTGGCAGCATGGTTATCTTGTGGTGAATCAATGTGGCATGAGAAGTTGATTGCAGAATTGTTTTATCTAGAGTTGGAGGAAACATGTATCTTTTATGAAAACCATAGTTTCATAAATTTGTCAGTGAACCCTGTGTGTCATGACAAGTCCAAGCATACTGAGATCAAGTACCATTATATCTGAGATATGATAAAAAAAGGGAGCAATAAATCTCCAATATGTTCTTATCAACGATCAGGTGGAAGATGTGTTGACCAAGTCCCTGTCGAGAGTTAAGTTCAAATATTTCAAAGACAAACTTGGAGTGATCCAGAAAGACTTCTCTAGTAGTGAGAAGTGATTTTTTCTCCAGTAGTGAGAAGTGATTTTTCTCTCCAGTAGTGAGATATGATCCCCAATAGAGGGAAGTGATGTGTTCCCTAGTAGCAGGAAATGATGTGTTCGCTAGAAGCAGGAAGTGATGCAATCCCCAGTAGAGGAAGCTACCCCAACGTAGGCTAGTACGCTACCCCAACGCAGTTTGGTAACCCTAATGTTGGCTGGTACAGTACCCCAGCGCAAGCTGGTATGCTACCCCAACGTAGGCTAGTACTCTACCCTAGTGAAGGTTGGTAACCCCAACGTAGGCTGGTACACTACCCAACATAGGTTGGTAACCCCAACTTATTCTAGTATGATACCTCATTGCATGTTGGTAACCATAACACATGATGATATGCTACCCTAGTGCAGGTTGGTAACCCCAACGCAGGATGCTATGCTACCCCAACATAGGTTGGTAACCCCAATGTAGGCTGGTATGCCACCCCAATGCATGTCGGTAACCCCAACACAAGTTGATACACTACCCCAACACAGGCTGGTATGCTACCCCAATGCAGGTTGGTAACCCCAATGCAGGATGGTACACTACCCCAACGCAGGCTGGTACACTACCCCAAAGCAGGATGGTACGCTACCCCAATGTAGGTTGGTACTCCAATGTAGGCTAGTATGTTACTCCAGTACGAAAGATGGTGAAAGTGCAGAACTTTTTATGATATATAGATCTGTGATTGAGAACAAGACAATGACCAAGTATACAGAAACACATAAGCAATGATGATGATCGTGACAAGAAGAATACCTTCCCTACTAAGATGGAGTGTTGAATATTGAGTAGTTTCAGAAGATATCCTTATTGTATTTTACCAAGACAAACCCTAGTGAATGTTATTATATTATATTTAGTAAGATGTCCCTATTGTGCCTTTGTAAAAGTCGGCCATATTGTGCCTTGACAATTAAATGTAAATTAAAAAGGTAAAAGTGAAAGGTAGAACCAAACCTAATTTAGGGAGGCTAGACTACTATTTATAAGGAGGCTAGTGCCTAACTTGTACACTCACTCATAAGCTCTACAGTCAAGAGGAAAAGTTCACAAATCTTGGAGGAAGAAGTTACTACAGCTAGGTGTGACATTGAGGAGGATTTTGGTCTATCTCTTGAATACATACTTGTTAAGTGGTGTGCTACTCTTCCCTAGTCAAGGGATAGGGGAGGATATTCTTCTTTATTAGTTATCTCTTGGAGAGAAGTATTCTTCTTGGTTGGCTAATCTATATTGAGGAAGTTTGTTGGGTTTTCTTCCCCTAGAGGGTGTTGTATTGGTTTTGTCACATGGGTGAGCAAAAACACAACACTTACTTTCTTAGTTAAGTCAACTAAACAAGACAGAGTTTTGTGAGTTGATTATATAATCAACTACACATGAAACAAGGAAATAAAAATAAAAAACCAAAGGAAATAAATGTTAGAAAACTTGAAAGGACTAGAACCATGAAAATGACAATCATATAGCTACCAATGGATCAATATATTGATAGGCCAACACCGTAGAGAAAAGAAGAGACTTATGCATACCCTCTTCCTCCTTGGGAGGGCTCTTGAGTTCCCTAATAGAGATATTTTCTCTTCATACAATGGCAAGTAATGATGGTGAAGAAATACAATGCCAATCCTCTCATGAGGTGAGTGGAATGGCCTTTGCTATAGTGCTTGAATGATTCAAAGAGAAAAGAGGATTCTCCAAGAAGAATTCTTGCAGCATAACAATACCTTGAAGTTCTTATTTTTCTAGCACACCCATGGCACATATTTATAGTTTCCATTCATGGAAAGATGTAAGTGGTTCATAATTTGAACAAGGGGCCTTTTGGGGCACTTTCTAGCTCTTGACTAGCCTCCAAGATATATTTCTCTCATATATGAGTGTCAAATCATGTTGGGGGTCGGATTGGAAGTGGTTGAGAGGTCGAAAAGATTCATAAATGTGTCGTTCATGAGAAGTGCATGGTTTTTCTCGTAGTCAGTCGCACATCCTTCACATTATGCACACAGTGCGCAATTAGGGTTGTGTTGGCCTGTGCATTCTACGCACAGTGTGTGCGCTTCCTTTGGTGAATTTGTGCACTTTGATTTTTGAACCAAGTATATAGTTTTGTTCCTTTTTGATGGATTTTGATGTTGTAGGTGTACTAATTTCTACTAGAATTGATTTCTTTCTTCAAATGTTGTTTGTAATGTCGTAGATGATTTTTCGGTGATAACAAATTCCCCCTGAAGTGTGAGGTTAGGAGCATACGTATAGCTGAAATACATCAATGTTTCTTTTGTTGATGGTGCCATTGTGTGGAAGAGTGAAGAGAGGAACTGCAAGAGTGATCCGTTGGAGGGAGAGGGAAAACTATGGGAACCAAACCTTTCAATAGGAAGAAAAAATAAAATATGTATACAAGCGAGGCAAGCATGCCCCATGCGTGTGTCATGAAACCGAAATGTGGGACTGTAATGGAAGATGTATGGTAATGTATATAGCTGCAGCGCCCTCGAGGGAAGTTGATAACGACATATGATGGTTCTGAATGGTGAAATGGATCTAAATCGAGTAATGGATGACAGTAAGGAGTGTCGATGAATCATAGGAATTGATGGCCTATCAAATTCAGAGGGCTTCGACTGGTATGGAAAAATGCAACAGTTGCATAGTAAGACCCACCTTAACATGAGAGTATGTTGAAGTCGAATGTTATGGGGGTCAACGAAATCAGAAATAAATGATGGTTATCTTTGTTCTGTCCAAGACTCCTCATTAAAAAAGGTAATGATTGTCAAGATATCATCGCCCTTCTAGAAACTATGCTAATGTCGACATGAAGGGAGATGAAACGTCAAGAATGTTATCCATGATTTTGGTCGTCAAGATGATAAATTGATTGTGGTATAATCAGGCTCTTCATTAGAACTTTCTCCAAAGAAAAGTTACCTTTTTCTCTTTCCAGAAATCACAGTTTTAAGGAAGGTTCGCAGGCTACCAATACATTTGCCTGTGAGAATGCATGATTCTCGCAGGCTGCCTTAAGCCAGGGTGCGAGAAGTTCGCACTGTGTCTAACTACTAGGGTGAGAACACTTTCTAATGAAAGGAAAAAGATGAATTCTCGAACCTTCTAGAAGGGAGTCTTCTAGAATAATGAGATGGCATTCGAATGGTTATCTAAGTACTAGCTTTCCTGATATTTTGGGATCATTCCTATCCAAGTAACTAATCCATTCTCTCTTATAAATTGATGGGATTTTCATGGAAAAGGTTAGAATCAAACTAGCAAGAGATTTATTGGAGAATTAGTGTAAGATTGTATGAAGGACTGATGCTACAACAGCCAGGAACACCAGCAAGGTTATCAAAAGTGGTTGATCTTCTTCATGCATGAGAAAGTGTGTGTGTCAGAGATAGGAGCCATCGAAAGGAGGTTTGCAACATCAAGGCTCAGGTTGTAAGTCTTACTTTCTATCAATTTAATACAGTAATATGTCCCTTTCCCATAAAGCTAATGTCACTTTATTACATAACTCCTTGATCATATGTATAGATTATCTATTGAATATATTGAGTTGTCTTCACTTCGATTGGTTTGTACTGTTGTGGTCTTGACGACACAAGAGCATTGGAGTGAAGCTGGAACAACAAAGACCCAAGGAAGCGAATCATAAGGTATGTTCATGATTATTACCTCCTAGTTCATTCAATAGTCTAAATCTAGGGAAAGAGTATTATTCTGTCCTGCTTTGTTCTAGATCCAGGTGGATCTAGGGAGATCGGTTTGTGTCCGCACTTACAGATTAATCCTAAAACAAAATTGGCGACTCCACTGGGGAACAATCCCATTGTTTGGTGGTTTTTTGTATTTTTCTATGGCCATTTTCTCTAGTTTCATATTTCTCCTGTTTTGTCAGTCTCTGAGTCTTCAGGATATCCTGATAGACCTTCTGGGTCCAGAAGCCTTTGTCAATTTTTCTTTAATTTTCAAAATTTTTGTTAGGTTCAGGAGTTCTCGCACTATGTTTAACTGCAGCCTGCGAGAATCAGTTAGGTTCGCACCCTGCTTATAGGGTTCAGTGAGAGTACCTCGCACCTTGCTAAAGGGTTGCCTACGAGAATCATAGATTCTCGCACTGTGTAACACTCCTTGCCTACGAGAAAGATTTTTGAAAATTTTGAAATTGAGTTTTGTTTTTTCTAATTTCTCAGATCAGTTGAATTACCTCTTTTGGGTTTATTGGATCATTGATTGATATGTTTTTTTCTTTAGTTTGCATGCTTGAACAGTTTTAGGGTTTCAAGGTTTTTTCTTGTCCTTTGTAGCTTGACTTTCTTTTCTTGACTCTTATTGGCAAATTCATTCTCTCTTCTTTCAAGAGCTAAGTGTGTCTGATTGGTTGAGAACCAGTGATTGGTTGAGAGTTAAGTGCTTGGTTTTTCTCATTTGCTTATTGGTTTGAAAGAACATTTTCGTTGCATTGAGAAGACTAATTGGTTTGCTCTTTGTTTTTTCTTTCGTTGAAAGAGTTGATTAGGTTGTTATTTTCTTGTTCATTTGATTTGATTTTTTTATTCTCATTGGCTTAGTGAGAGTTCTTCTTGGAAAGTGAACAACAAGTTTTTCTTTCAAGAAATTGTTTTTGTTTTTTAGAAAACATTGAAAATCAAATTATTGAGTTTGTTGAAGTATTTGAAAAAGACACATAGAGAATAGTCTTTTGATGTATGATTGTTTGCATTGACATTTGAAAGGAAATTGTGCATTGCATTGTAGTACAAGGTTGATTTGGAAAATTTTCTCTCTCTCCCATAAATAGGATTCATGGAATGAAAAGTGTTATGTTTCATTATCATCCTTGCATTATTTGGGTCAGAGTCATACAACATGAGTTTCACTTCCATTACCTTTGAGTAAACAACAACTCTTAAAAACATTGCGTAATATTAAAACGTATCTAGTAACTCTTTTCTAGGGCTCTTTTACACCAACATTTAGCTAGGCTAGTGCTTTGGAGTAGGAAGAGAGACACACTCTCCAAAATCTCAAAACACACAATAGCATCTTG
>JZKD02S1640239.1:87909-98449 GCA_000966675.3 Picea glauca | reverse complement strand
GAGCTTATATCAACAAGCATATGTGATCCTCTTCAAGCTTGCGTAAAAATAAAGAGGTACTTGCCAGAAATGGTGGGGGAAAATTTTGGAAAGGGATATGTTTCATCTTCGTATTAATTGGCAGTAAGTGTCGCTCTTGAACATGACACCCCATATTCATCATTTGAAGCCGGTTTGGGAGATCCATTTGTCTCTCTTTCGGTTGATTACAAGGTCATTCCATGTGTCATCTTTGAGTCAATGCTGCCAAATCATTGGTCATGTCATTCATATGTTCAAGAGCAGTCTATCTGAAACCTATATTGAGTCGGCCATCTACAGTTATCCATTCACTCTGTGTCGGCCTTCCCTGTGTCGAAAGTCCAATTGTCACATACTCTGTTTCACCTTCAAACTCAGTTACTCATTTCGTGTCATTGATGGGGGATGCATCAAGTCCCTCCTGTGACGAGTTTTGTTACGTCGACTTCAACTCATTATCCGGAATCAAGACTTAGAAATTATTTAGTACCTTGGAGCTTGCATGCCTCAATGGCAAGTTTCCTTGCTTTCGACAGTGGGTTTACATCATTGACCCCTGATAGAAAGATTTCATCGAGTGTTTGACATCAACGCATTCATTCACAGTCGATGGATTGTACTATAGTACCTTGGGAGTCATTGACATCAATGGTGATTTCCCTCGCACTTGTTACCGGTTACATCAATGACCGATAATCAAGTGGTTTCTACTATGTTCGACTTCAACACATGTAATCACATGGTTAGATTCGTACTTTGGGCGGTGAGATTGAAGACCCTGGATATCATCTTTTTTATCCAGGTTGCGAGGGAGTATGTATAATTTTCAACACATAGATCCACTGTGTATGTTTTGTGGCTATGTCGTCTTGATTTGGAAATTTTCGCATAGATCCACAGTGTATTCAGGTGGCTATGCTATATTTTGACGACATGGATCCACAGTGTATGATTGGTGGCCATGACTTCGTTTATGATGTTATCAGTCTATGATGTGAGTATGGGAATGCCTACCTCAGAATGGATATATATGATTTTCTGTCGATACTTGGTTGTTCGCGGGTTTCTGAGTATATGTGCTACTAGTTCTCGACACACACATGCAACTTACAAAGTCTATCGACTGTCACTGGTTCCAATCTCAGACTTTGGGGGGCATTCTGTTATCCATGATTTTGGTTGTCAAGATGATAAATTGATTGTGGTATAATCAGGCTCTTCATTAGAACTTTCTCCAGAGAAAAGTTGCCTTTGTCTCTTTCCAGAAATCACAGTTTTGAGGAAGGTTCGTAGGCTACTAATACATTTGCCTACGAGAATGCATGATTCTTGCAGGCTTCCTTAAGCCAGGGTGCGAGAAGTTTGCACCGTGTCTAACTACTAGGGTGCGAACACTTTCTAATGAAAGGAAAAAGATGAATTCTCGAACCTTCTAGAATAATGAGATGGCATTCGAATGGTTATCTAAGTATTGGCTTTCCTGATATTTTGGGATCATTCTTATCCAAGTAACTAATCCATTCTCTCTTATAAATTGATGGGATTCTCATGGAAAAGGTTAGCAGCAAACTAGAAAGATATTTATTAGAGAATTAGTGTAAGATTGTATGAAGGATTGATGCTACAGCAGCCAGGAACACCAGCAAGGTTATCAAAAGTGGTTGATCTTCTTCATGCATGAGAAAGTGTGTGTGTCAGAGCTAGGAGCCATCGAAAGGAGGTTTGCAACATCAAGGCTCAGGTTGTAAGTCTTACTTTCTATCAATTTAATACAGTAATATGCCCCTTTCCCATAAATCTAATGTCACTTTATTACATAACTCCTTGATCATATGTATAGATTATCTATTGAATATATTGAGTTGTCTTCACTTCGATTGGTTTGTACTATTGTGGTCTTGACGACACAAGAGCATTGGAGCGAAGCTGGAACAACAAAGACCCAAGGAAGCGAATCATAAGGTATGTTCATGATTCTTACCTCCTAGTTCATTCAATAGTCTAAATCTAGGGAAAGAGTATTATTTTGTCTTGCTTTGTTCTAGATCCAAGTGGATCTAGGGAGATCGGTTTGTGTCCGCACTTACGGATTAATCCTAAAACAAAGAAGCAAAGGGATTTTTGAAATCCACTGAGTAAGAGATAATTTCAGGTACTGATGGGTAACATGGATGAAGTCAAGAAACTATGGGACTCACAACTGCCCTTAGTTGGGGTTTTGAAGGATTATTGGCAGCAACGGTAAAACTGGATCTAGTGTCAGGAGGACAACTAGACATGGGGTTAAACTGTGGTGGAGGCTGAAAAAGTGGGCAAATTTAGAGATCGTGGTTACATGGATTTGGGATATGTAGGGTTTTTCAACAATGTATATATGGAAAAAGGGGGGATGCCCCAACCAAGGGAGACATGGGTTGCTTTTCTAGCTAAAATAAGGCTATTAGGGATGATGACTAAAAAAACGCTATGTATATGACGGAAGAAAGGGATTTATACAATTACCAAATGAACAAATAATATTTGGGGTTGAGTATGCAGATACAGAAACGGGTGCCTCGGTGAAAGATGACTTGGCCTGTTTATGGAACAAGTTTGTGAAAAATAATTGGTGGAGGGTGGGGGCCCCATGGGTGGGTTTCTCTATTAGGAAAATGGATGGAGGAAAATCTGCATATGGGAAAACTGATGGTGGATGAGATGGAGGGATAATGGAACTACGGGGGTGTAGTCAATAGAACCAAGTGTAGGATTATATGACCCAAGAGTCCATTGGGAAAGTTAGAAATATGATAAGAAGAAGTATGGGGTTCATTCTCGGAAGTGAAAAACTATTGGGACTCCCAATCCTAGGTGGTGACAACAACATGAGTGTCAAATTGTCGAGGGGAAATATGAATGGGAGAAATCATGTGGGGGAGAGTGCTATCGGTTGACAGTACCAAAATGTGGTAGAGGTAAAGGTACTGCAGATTAGGATGTAGGGACCCTAAAGGAAAATGTCAGAGGGTGTGACTGGGATATGCAATTTTTTACCAAGGGAGTAATTACATGCCAGAGTCGAACATATACCTAAATGGATTGTAATATTTCTTAACAAGTACCTACACAAAAACAAAGTACCCAACGTGAACAATATCTGATGATAAAGAACATATAACAACTATTTGATAAAACTGAAAGTAAGCATGCGTACCTGAACGTGGCATGAAAAAATTCTTCTCTCAGGAGAAGTGTAGATGATAACTCAAAGAATATGAATGTGTAGACGGCTGGATCAGGATCTCGGAGCTAAGAATGGTTCAAAAAATGGAGGCTCTGAGCTCCTGTACCCGACTGTGGAAGTTGGGGAAAAAGGGCCTATATATGGATGGTGGGTCCACAATGCCACCTCATTTTTACTGTCACTATTGTTAATCTGGCGAGAGAGATGTGAGGTGAATTGAATATTACACAAGATCGGGGATACCAATCCCAGAGTTGTGAGAGACAGGTTAGTGACCTTATCGTCCCGTATTGTGTGAAGTTGATGGATGTTAGCTAGGGGTTGTAAGGAGGGTAATACATGGGTTTTTAAGGGTAGCTTCCCAATAGTGCATGGGAAATTGGTGAATACTTGTGCATGGGTGTGTAGGTATGAATTGATTTCCCACACATTATGTGGGTTTATCCCAAATAGTCGTGCATTCATGAATGCATGAGTGTTATGGGGAAAACCACGCATAATGTGCGGCTGTGGGGATTGCAGCCATGCATCTGGGTGCGTGGTGAGAAAAGATAGGAACACATAGGATGTGCACCTATCTCATGAATAGTTGCACACTCATGTGTGGTTGTGAGTTTGACAGATTCACATGGGTGCACATCTGTATGATGAAAAACCACGCACATATGCGTAGATTGTTTTGAGAAAGTCATGCACTGTGTGCATGCTTATGGATGTGTGACTTTTTGATGTATGATGTGGTTGATCAAGTGTTTCTGGGTGAATGTAGGTGATCAACAGAGTTGGGGACAATGTCAATTCATTGGCAAGAGTGAGACAGGGATTGATTGAGAGAGGTTATGAAGGAGAAACCAGTAATGCATAGACACTTGGTCGTCGGGTTGCTGAAGTTTTTCAACTGTCCGTTGATACGGTTGCAAGAGTTCTTACTTCAATTTCTAATTTGGATGTGGAGAAATGACCTGCAATGTTTTGTGGTATGGGGGGAGCAACTGACGTTCTCTACAACAAAGGAAATATATTTTTTCATAGGAATCCCATTCCGGGGGAGGGAATTGGCCATTGATCCCCATTTACTAGGGGAGGATAGGGTAGAGACTATCACAACATGAAACTGTTCTAGTTTGAACCCGATGTCAGGTTCGGTAGTGCGAATTGAGGCCCTAGATGACCTGCTGACAGAGTGCATAGAGACCATGGTGGTGAGGATGTATGGATACTTAGGCACTCATCGGATCACAGGTGGGAAGCTAAGAGTGGTTGAAGAGGTATTGGATGGAGACCTTTTCGCATCGGGTGCGTTGATGCAGACCCAGATGGTGTCCCAACTGAACCTGTGTCGGTGTGCCAATTCTGGTGACTTCACGTTTGGGTCATGTTTGGTGGCTTGGTTTTTGGAGAGGGTGCCTCTATTGTGCCCGCAAATTCTATTGGTGCCAGCATCGCAACGAGAGCCTTGATTGATGCGGTGGGTGCATTTTTTGGACCGACATGAAGGAGGTGAGGGTGGCCATTACTTTACGACCACATTTTCTCGAGTGTGGAGGCAAATGATGCAGGTGATTTTACAGTTTCCATGCACTGGTATGGACTACAAACATGATCCAGATATGGTGCTACTGGGAGGATTGGGATCACAGAGGTATGTGTGTTATCTATCCTTTTGATTTTGGTAGATAGAGTTGATCAAAAATGTGTATGGATGTTGACACTGTATCTGGGTTGTTTTATAGATGTTGGACCCCGAGGTTGAGAGGCTGAGGTCGTCCGGGAGCTGGCTCAACAGGAGTCAACATAGGCGAGGGCTGGGCAGAGGCGTCGACAAGATGATTCTGGTGCAAGACCATTGAGAGAGACACATGGGGTGCAACAAACATCTTAGAGGATCTGCGCCAACGGTTTAAGCGGGTCCTACAAGGGGTTCCAGAGGGCGTATGGTCCCACATCTAGGATGATGAGGTCTTAGACCAGTGTGTAGGAGTATCGATGGAGTGGAGAGTGTTGATCCGTAGGGAAGCGGGGGCGGGGGTAGCTGTGATGGGTCGGTTTCCCTCTGGAGCTGGAGTTCCCCCAACTAGTGGGGTATCTCTAGCTGACAAAGGACCTGGGGGGGGGCTCTAGGGGAACCTTGAGTTTCGAGTTGATATATATGGGTTTATGGGCCCGATTTTTTATAGGGTATTTGATACCTAGTTTTGTATTCGCCAGTCTATTGTGTCGGTTTTGTCACATGGGTGAAAAAAAACACAACACTTACTTGCCTAGTTAAGTAAGCTAAACAAGAAAGAGATTTGTGAGTTGATTAGATAACCAAATACACATGAAACAAGGAAATAAAAATAAAAAACCAAAGGAAACAAATGTTATAAAACTTGCAATAACTAGAACCATGAAAATGACAATCATATAGCTACCAATGGATCAATATATTGATAGGCTAGCGCTATAGAGAAAGGCAGGGACTTATGAATCCATTCTTCCTCCTTGGGAGGGCTCTTGAGTTTCCTAGTAGAGATATCTTCTCTTCATACAATGGAAAGTAATGATAGTGAAGAGATACAATGCCAATCCTCTCAAGAGGAGAGTGGAATGGCCCTTTCTATAGTGCTTGAATGATTCAAAGAGAAAAGAGAATTCTCCAAGAAGAATTCTTGCAACATAACAATACCTTGAAGTTCTTATTTTTCTAGCACACCCATGGCACATATTTATAGTGTCCATTCATGGAAAGATGTAACTGGTTCATAATGTAAACAAGGGGCCTTTTAGGGCACTTCCTAGCCCTTGACCAACCTCCAAGCTAGATTTCACTCAGATTTGAGTGTCAAATTGTGTTGGGGTTCAAAATGGAAGTGGTTGAGAGGATGGAAAGATTCATAAATGCATAATTCATGAGAAGTGTGTGGGTTTTCTCGTAGACAGTCGCACATTCTGCACATAATGCAAAATTAGGGTTGTGTTGGCCCGCGCATTCTGTGCACAGTGCGCGCGCTTCCTTTGGTGAATTTACGCACTTTGAATTTTGAACCAAGTATATCGTTTTCTGCATTTTTGATGGATTTTGATGTTGTAGGTGTACTAATTGTTGTTGGAATTGATTTCTTTCTTCAACCGTTGTTTGTAATGTTGTAGACGATTTTTTGGTGATAACAGAGGGTTTCCTAGGATAATCTTTGTGTCTATCTTGTTTATGTGATTTCCTCTCTTTCAGTGATCTTATATATGCAGTTAATGTGCTAAATGATTGTAACAAATAAGAACAACTGTAATTGTTAGTTGCATAAGTAAAATATCAGCATCAACCACATGCAGGGATTAGCTAGAAGAACACAACACACAAGGAGATCTAATCTAAATCACTCTTGCTTGAAAAATAAATACACAAGTTGCATAGGTATTGGGAGTATGAATCAAATGTCTCCCGAAGAAACCCCAACTATGTGCAGTAAAACTTATCACAAAATTGAAATTCACACCACACTTGTTGAAAATATATCACATGTGTTGAAAGGAAATTGAATAACTATTTGACGGAAAAGAAATTAACTAAGTCCTCAAAATCAAAGCCTAATCCTTTCCAAGATGATCCATGTCATTACCAAGACCAAAAAATATAGTCATTTCATTAAGCATAGTTATTCCATGACATAAAAGAATGAAATCTAATCTAAAATGCATTTATTAGAAACAAATGAATAAATGAAATCTGACATGAACACTTGATTTCATAAATAGACACAACCTCACATGAATAATCTAATTACATGAACAAATTGAATAAAAAAACTAGTTACAGAATTAAATAAAAAAAATCCTACATGAATTATACAACAACAAATCAAAGAAACCATCTAACCTACACAACACTCTATTCTATTGGAGTGCCCCTCCCCACTCCAATAGAATAAAGTGTTGATATTACTATGTATCAACAATTACAACATAAATCAATTAAATTAATTAAGTTAGTGAAAAGAAATCAATCTATTACAATTATGCAAAGGAAATAAATCAAATTAATTAATTAAATCACACACTACAAAAATTATAAAATTACAATTAAAATAAAAAATCATTGAATTATTCCATTCCATTGTCATTTAGACATTTCTCTAAGAGTCATCCCCGAGTACTGGAGAGAGTAATCTAACTACTCTCTTATATATATAAATTTAATGGAAACTAGAAATAACGAATATCTAAGTAAACGCACTTAGGGATTCAGTAAATCCATAGAGGTTACAATAATTTCCTAAATAATAAATAGTTTCCATGACCCTGTTGATCAACTGAGAGGGGGGGTGAATCAATTGTTATCGTGCTTAAACAATTATGCTTCTTTTAAAATATTTACAAGGCACTCAATGATGATCACAATAATGCAGGGAAATGAACAATGACACATTCAGCATCAATCACATATATGAGAAACACAGAGACAAAAATTTCCCAAGGAAACCCATACAGGGCAAAAACCTCTTCTTCTTTATATGATAAGTATTATTTACATTATTTACATTATCATACATTTGATCACCAACTCATTGTGAGGCTACAACCTCTGTTTTGCAAGTTGCAACTTGCTGAGAGCACCAACTCTCTGTTTGTCTCTAGTGCCCACTAGAAGGAAGCACCAACTCCCTAGTTTCTCTAGCTCCAACTAGAAGGACGCACCAACTCCCTGGTTTCTCTAGCACCAACTAGAAGGAAGGACCAACTCCTTGTGTTCAAGCCCCCACTTGAACCTTTGAGGACACCAGTCCTCCCTAGCACCTCCTAACCACCCTTGATTATGAATATGAAATATTGAAACCTATTACAGTGGTATAGTGTTCAATAACAGCTTACCAGTCTCATCACTGTTTTGAAAGATTTGGCTACTTAGACTTCCTCACTGTCTTCCAGCATGCATCCGCTGCCCATTCTGTTCTTCTATTTTTTTTTATGATCTGTGCACCATGTCCATTCGTTTCACAATGTTTCTTTTGTTCTTTTCAGCTACTACACTTTGATCCTTCTTCATGCATGAATCACCTTCAATCAACAACATCAACAACAATTCCAGTAACAACAACAACCACATATCTTCTATGCACTGTGTATTTATAGCTTTTGTGCACCTTGTGCATGCAATGCACGCAATACCTTTGCATACTCACATCGCGTCGATATCCTCCACAACTCGAGTGCTTTGTCTGATCATCATCGTGAATCTTCAGCTTCTCTGTCCGTTTTTCCACTCGTTCAACATCACTGTATGTTATGTTGAGATTCCTCAGCCTCTCTGGCAGTTAAGACTCTTTGTCTTCTCTGTGACAGTCGAGCTCACCTTCTCTATTCCAGTTACAAGCTTCAATGCTCATCTAGCTGTCAATCGCCTCCACGAGCATCTTCATCCCTCTTGAAGATTCCGAGAGACTCTTCATCTCCTCTGTCAATCACCCCGAAGTGTCTTCAAGTCCTATGGAAGAAACCATCAGTGGTTTCTGGAAGTTACACTGTGACGTGAAATAATAGCCCTTCGATTATGCTTAGATTCACCTACATCGTTGGATTAACTCTAATGGGTTCTTTTGTTATTTACCCGTTTCACACTTTCACAATTTAGAGATTCTGCGATGAGACATCTTGAGTCTCCATGTCACGAGTTCCGAAACTCCGAAACAAAGATTTTTTGTGCTAGCTCCTTCCTTTATATGACCATGGCTATGACCAAGCGCTTATGCATAAAGCACTTTTTCGATTTCGCATTTTGTGAATCTGGAGATGAGGCATCTCGAATCTCCAAGTTACGATCCCTGAAATGCCGAAAAGAAGCTTGTATGCACGTACTCTTCTCTTCAGCTCTTCGATGGTGTGACCACCGGTTGAGACCATGCGCTTATGCATAAAGCACTTTCGCGATTTCGCATTTCTTGAATTTGGAGATGAGGCATCTTGACTCTCCAAGTCGCGATCCCCGAAACCCTGAGATGGAGCTAAGATCAACAGTCCATGATATCAATGAATCTATGGTCCAGATCTCATCGTGAATTTGCATCTCGCGATTCCTTTGATGGAGGTTCTTGTCACTCCAAGTTGCGATATGAGAAACTCCGAATGAAGCTTAGATCAATGGTCCACTATTTCGATGAATCTACGGTCCAGATCTCATCGTGAATTCGCATCTCGCGATTCCTTTGATAGAGGTTCTTGTCACTCCAAGTCATGATAGGCGAGACTCCGAAATGAAGCTTAGATCAACGGTCTAGACCACACTTTGATATGACGGTTGCGATTAAATCACGATTTTGCATATCGCGATTTCGGTGGTAATATTTCTTACCTCTCCAAGTCGCGAGTCACAAAGCTCCGAGATGGAGCTGGATCAACGGTCTAGAACAAACCTTGATCTGACGGCTGCGATTAAATCGTGATTTTTCATCTCGCGATTTCAGTGGTTATGTTACTTGCCTCTCCAAGTCGCGAGTCACGAAGCTCCGAGATGGAGCTGGATCAATGGTCTAGAACAAACCTCGATCTGATAGTTGCAATTAAATTGCAATTTTGCATATCGTGATTTCAGTGGTTATGTTACTTGCCTCTCCAAGTCGCGATTCGTGAAACCCCAAAATGGCGTGGGATCAACAGTCCCAATCAACACTTGATCTGACAGTCATCGGGAATTGTAAATGGGATCCAACGATCAGAAATGTTTCTTCTCCTCCGGAGCTTACTTTGTTCCTCTTACTCTGATCTTGCCATCGATGATCTACCAACAATCCTCTGCACTATCTCTTCTGAGCTTAATCGAATCTTCTCTTCAACGTCTTCTCATAATTCCCATCTATTACATACTTTTTGTACTCATGTCATCTTCATTGTTGTACTTTCCATCAATTACAAGCATTCGTTGTTTGTTAAATATTAACCAACAATCTCCCCCTTTGGAATTGATGGCAACATAAGCACCCACATGCATTCAGACTCTCCTCCTGGACTCTTTTCTCCCCCTTTGACATCAATGTCAAAGAAGAAACATGTTCCCCCTGAGCTGTTGCAAAACATACTCCCCCTGTCAACTATGGGCATCTTGGAAATACACTAGATATTCAATAAGTACTCCCCCTAACCAGGTGAATAGATTAGACACAAGAAATTATAACCCCAAACTTTTGACGAAGATATCCAAAAGGGGTTGATGCTAATGGTTTTGTAAATATATCTGCAATCTGTTCTGTAGAAGGTATATAATTCAGTTGAACAATTATGTTTGTAACTTGTTCTCTGAGAAAATGGTACTTTATTGGAATATGC
>JZKD02S1640239.1:72149-82321 GCA_000966675.3 Picea glauca | reverse complement strand
CATTTATTTGCAAAATGACCTATCCTACCACAGTTGAAACATTTGAAAGGAAGTTTACCTTTGTATTTGCCTGATCCCTTCTTCAGTCTCTTCACAAATTTTGCTTCAATTTCATTGGGCTCAAAATCCTCATTCTTTTCTGCTTTAAATGATGCTTCTCTGGAGGTATGTTTATCTTTAACTGTTCTCATTTCATATGCAGACAATGTTCCTAGCAGTTGATCAAACCCCAAGGTTTTTAGATCATTAAGTTCTTCTATAGCAGAGACCTTCGAGTTGAACCTATCTGGGAGAGATCTCAAGATTTTCTGAACTAAAGAAGGTTCATCAATTGTTTCACCAAGTGCCTTCATTGCATTTACCATTTCTTCTACTCTTAGAAAGTATTTTCCAATAGTTTCATCTTCCTTCATCTTCAGTTGTTCAAATTGTATTTTGTAGGTTTGAAGCTTTGCATCCTTTACTTTCTCATTACCCTCATAGTTGCTAATGAGTTTGTCTCACATTTCTTTGGCAATTCCTAGGTGCATAACTTTTACAAATTCTGCTTCTGCAATCCCACTCAAGATAACATTCATAGCCTTAGAGTTGAAGCTAAATTCTAGTTTTTATCCTTATTAGCTAGCACAACTAGTTTTACATAACCAATATCTACCACATCCCAGACATCTTCACCTAACAACATCATATAGGTTCTCATTCTAACTTTCCAGAAGGCAAAGTTTGTTCCATTGAACAAAGGGGCCTTATTGGTTGAATTTCCTTCATGGCTTGACACGTTTAAGCTCTAGGATATACCCTTAGATAAAAGGGGCTGGCTCTGATACCAAATTGTTGATCAACTGAGAGGGGGGGTGAATAAGTTGTTACCGTGCTTAAACAATTATGCTTCTTTTAAAATATTTACAAGGCACTCAATGATGATCACATTAATGTAGGGAAATGAACAGTGTCAGATTCAGCATCAGTCACATATATGAGAAACACAGAGACACAAATTTCCCAAGGAAACCCATACAGGGTAAAAACCTCTTCTTCTTTATATGATAAGTATTATTTACATTCTTTACATTATCATACATTTGAGCACCAACTCATTGTGAGGCTACAACCTCTGTTTTGCAAGCTGCAACTTGTTGAGAGCACCAACTCTCTGTTTTTCTCTAGCACCCACTAGAAGGAATCACCAACTCCCTGGTTTCTCTAGCTCCAACTAGAAGGAAGCACCAACTCCCTGGCTTCTCTAGCACCAACTAGAAGGAAGCACCAACTCCCTGTGTTCAAGCCCCTACTTGAACCTCTGAGGACACTAGTCCTCCCTAACACCTCCCAACCACCCTTGATTATGAATATGAAATATTGAAACCTATTACAGTGGTATAGTGTTCAATAACAGCTTACCAGTCTCATCACTATTCTGCAAGATTTGGCTACTCAGACTTCCTCACTGTCTTCCAGCATGCATCCACTGCCCATTTTGTTCTTCTGGTTTTTTTTTTCTCTGTGTGCCATGTCCATTCGCTGCATAGTGCTTCTTCTGTTCTTTTCAGTTGCTGCACTCTGATCCTTCTTCATGCATGAATCACCTTCAATCAACAACATCCACAACAATTCCAGTAACAACAACAACCACATCTCTTCTCTGTACTGTGTATTTATATCTTTTGTGCACCTTGTGCATGCAATGTGCGCAATACCTCTGCATACTCACACCGCACCGATATCCTCCACAACTCGAATGATCTGTCTGATCATCATCGTGACTCTTCAGCTTTTCTGGCCATTTTTCCACTCATTCAACATCACTGTATGTTATGCTAAGATTCCTCAGCCTCTCTGGTAGTTGAGACTCTTCGTCTTCTCTTTGATAGCCGAGCTCATCTTCTCTGTTCCAGTTACAAGTTTCAATGCTCATCCAGCTGTCAATCACCTCCACGAGCATCTTCATCCCTCTTGAATATTCCCAGAGACTCTTCATCTCCTCTGTCAATCACCTCGAAGTGTCTTCAAGTCCTCTAGAAGAAACCATTAGTGGTTTCTGGCAGTTACATTGTGACGTGCAACAGTAGCCCTCCGATTATGCTCAGATTCACCTACATTGTTGGATTAACTCTAATGGGTTCTTGTGTTATTTACCCATTTCGCACTTTCGCATTTCGAAGATTCTGCGATGAGACATATTGAGTCTCCATGTCACGAGTTCTGAAACTCCGAAACGAATCTTTTCTGCGCTATATCCTTCCTTTATATGACCATGGCTATGACCAAGCACTTATGCATAAATCTCTTTCATGATTTCGCATTTCGTGAATCTGGAGATGAGGCATCTCGACTCTCCAAGTCATGATCCCCGAAATGCCGAAAAAAAGCTTGTCTGCACGTACTCTTCTCTTCAACTCTTCGATGGTGTGACCACCGGCTGAGACCACGTGCTTATGCATAAAGCGCTTTCGCGATTTCACATTTCGTGAATTTGGAGATGAGGCATCTCGACTCTCCAAGTCACGATCCTCGAAACCCCGAGATGGAGCTGAGATCAATGGTCCACGATCTCGATGAATCTATGGTCCAGATCTAATCGTGAATTCACATCTTGCGATTCCTTCGATGGAGGTTCTTGTCACTCCAAGTTTCTATAGGAGAAACTATGAAATGAAGCTTAGATCAATGGTCCATGATTTCAATGAATCTACGGTCCAGATCTCATCGTGAATTTGCATCTCATGATTTCTTCGATAGACGTTCTTGTCACTCCAAGTCACGATAGGCGAGAATCTGAAATGAAGCTTAGATCAACAGTCCATACCACACCTTGATCTGACGGCTGCGATTAAATCGCGATTTTGGTGGTTATATTTCTTGCCTCTCCAAGTCGCGAGTCTCGAAGCTTCGAGATGGAGCTGGATCAACGGTCCAGAACAAACCTTGATTTGACGGCTGCGATTAAATCATGATTTCGCATATCGCGATTTCAGTGGTTATGTTACTTGCCTCTCCAAGTCACGAGTCGCGAAGCTCCGAGATGGAGCTGGATCAACGGTCCAGAACAAACCTCGATCTGATGGTTGCGATTAAATCACGATTTCACATATCGTGATTTCAGTGGTTATGTTACTTGCCTCTCCAAGTCGCAATTCGCGAAACCCCGAAATGGTGTGGGATCAACAGTCCTGATCAACACTTGATCTGACGGTCATCGGGAATTGTAAATGGGATCCAACGATCAGAAATGTTGCTTCTCCTCCCAAGATTACTTTTTTTCGCTTACTCTGATCTTGCCATCGATGATCTGCCAACAATCCTCTGCACTATCTCTTCTAAGCTTAATCGAATCTTCTCTGCAACGTCTTCTCATAATGCCCATATATTACATACTTTCTGTACTCATTCCATATTCATTGTTGTACTTGCCATCAATGAAAAGCATTCGTTGTCCATTAAATATTTTCCAATAGATCCTTGCTAACAATTAGCAATTAATAAATAACTTCCAATATCTTTGTTAATAATTAGCAAATAATAAATAACTCCAAGATCTTTGCTAATAATTAACAAATAATAAATAACTCCAAGATCTTTTGCTAATAATTAGTAAATAAATAACTCCAAGATCTTTTGCTAACAATTAGTAAATAATAAATAACTCCAAAATATTTTTCTAACAATTAAAAAATAATAAATAACTCCAAGATATTTTGCCCAAGAATTTCAAGATTCTTGGTTAACAACTCAAACTAATCTTTTGTTTTGGAATTGCAAAATCATCTCCGTATCTTTGATTTTCTTGGACTAATATTATTATTGCATAAATCCATAAATGAAAAATATGTGATAGCATGGCTGACAATTCTGACGGCTCAAGGTCCCTTGGATGAGTTGTAGCACATGAGGAGTTGCAATAACGAGAGTTGCAACAGTGGGAATCAAAATACATCATGTGGTGATATCACATTCTGCACAATAACATGTTTGGAACATCATCTTTGCGGATTAACTCAAAGATAAATGCAAGTTATTTTATTTCTCTAATATTTAACCATAATTCATATGAAATACTAAGGAAATACAACGAAAATCACCTTGGTTCTAAATCTCGCATACAACATTAAAATGGATTAATAAGCTTTAATACGAGGTTATGGGTAAGAAAGAAAAGATTAAAAATAGGGAAAGATAATGTAAAAAGGATGACAATTCCATGTCCCAACAAGTATTCTAGCCCAAAACAACCTTTCTCACCAACCTATATAAACATATATACGTTTGTATATATATTTACCACTTGGGGGTGTTACATTTCCATCCCTCTTATTTTATGCACTATCCTCAGTACATTATATACAATGCTCATTCCAAATTCATTAGAAATCTCCAAAAAGATGTAGGTACTCTCCCAGCATGACGCCCTCTTTCTCCCATGTAGCATCTTTAGGACCATAGCAAGTTGATTGTACCTTTACCAGTCTTATTGATCGATTTCAGAGAATCTTGAATTTCTTATCCAATATGCACACCGATTGAACTTGAAAGTTTCCTTATGGATCCACGTTAATCATAGTCTAATCAATTACATGATTAGCATCAGACACATATTTCTTCATCAATTATACATGGAAAACATTATGCACATGCATAGATGCAAGTAACACTAGAATATATGCAACATGACCAATCCTCTCCAGGATTTCAAATGGCCCACAGTAATGCACTGCTATCTTTGAATAGTTCCCCAACTTCAATGAACTTCTCTTGGCATTCATTTTCAAAAACACATGGTCACCCGCTTTAAATTCTTTATGTGCTCTTCCTTTATCAGCGTCGCTTTTTTGCCTTTCCTGAGAAACCTTCAAGTTCTGCTTAATCTTGTCCATCTTATCTTCCATTTCCTTAATCATATCAAGCCCAACCACTACTATATCTATTGGGTTATCCCATCTCACTAGTCTATTTCACTTCTTGTCATAAAGTGCTTCAAATGGACTCATCTCTGTCAAACACAATTGGCTTAGGCACACCATGAATCCTGGAAATTTCTTTCACACACACACACACACACACACATGCATACATACAGATATATATACACATATACATACATATACATATACATATACATATACATACACATACACATACATACATACACACACACATATGTATGAAATATTTCCTTCCTCATGTGTTAGCTTCACTGGTATAAAATGAGTTGCTTTGGTTACCTTATCCACCACCACCATGAAGGAATCATATTGCTTCATTGTCCTGGGCAGCTTGGTGATAAAATCCATTGTCACCACTTCTCATTTCCAATTAGGAATGGCCAATGGTTGCAACAATCGAACTAGATGTACGTTCTTGAATTTTAGTTTCTAGCATTCCATGCACTTGGCTATATAATCAACCACATCCTTCTTCATGTCTAGCAAAAAATATTGGCCTCTAACAACTGTAATAGTATTTGGATAACTTGGGTGCCCAACATAAGACACATTGTGCATTTCTCTAAGCACAATACTTTTCATCTCCTATATATTAGGGACATACACTTTGCCTTTATACTTGAAGATTCCATCCTCTCCCAATGCATAATATATAAGCTTAGGATGATGGTTGCCTTGTTGTAACACCTCCTTTTCTCACACATATTGTTGATATTATTTTGTAGCTTATATATATTTTTCATTTGGATCATAAACATACATGCATATGGATGAAGCATGCATCTCATGCACCCTCCTGCTGAGTGCATCAACTACTATGTTTTTCTTGCCTTTGCTATTCTATATCAAATTCATATTGACTAAGGAATTATAGCCATCTCACCTGTCTAGTATTTAAATTTTACAGTTTGAACAAATAATTCAAACCGTTGTGGTGAGTCCTCAATTCAAATTTCATACCCACGCAGTAGTTCCTCCACGTCTTCAAAGCATGAATAATGGTTTCCAGCTCTAAATTATGCGTGGCATAGTTCCTTTCATGCTCCTTGAGTTTTCTGGACTCATAGAAAACAAAATGACAATTCTAGGTAAGGACACCACCCATTCATTCTTTACAAGCATCAATGCATACCAAAAAGTATTCACTTGGATCAACAATCTTTAGTATCCGCGCACTTGTCAATAATTCTTTCAAATGAAAAAAAACTTCTTCACATTCCTCAGTCCATTCAAACTTCACACCCTTCTTATGCAAAGACATTATAGGATGTGCAATCTTGGAAAACTCTTTTATAAAGATCTTGTAGTATCCTTCTAGTCCCATGAATGACCTGACTTCTGTGACATTCCTTGGGACTGGTCACTCTCTGATTGCTTTAATCTTATATGGGTCCACTACTATGCCCTATTCTGAAATAATGTGACCCAAATAATGGATCTGCTTCTGATAAAATGAGCATTTTATCATCTTTGTATAAATTTGATGCTCCCTTAATACATGTAGCACCATCCTTAAGTGATTTTCATGTTCTTCTTTAGGCTTAGAGAAAATGAGTATGTCATCCAAGAAGACAATATCAAACTTATCCAATTATTTTATGAAAATTCCATCCAACAAACACATGAATACAACTAGTGCATTTGAAAATCTGAATGGCACCACTACAAATTCATAATAACCATACCTAGTTCTAAAGGTTATCTTGTCGATATATTCTTCTTTGATCCTTACATGATGCTAGCCTGACCTAAGTTCAATCTTGAAAAATATCTTGGCACCTTTCAACTGATCAAAAAGATCATCTATCCTTGGAAAATGATACTTGTTCTTCATAGTCACCTTATTCAGTTACCTGAAATCAATGAATAGATGCAAGGTTCAATCCTTTTTATTTACAAAAAGTATTGGGGCACCCTAAGGTGACACACTTGGGAGTATATACCCCTTCTTCAATAGCTCTTCCAACTACATTTGTATTTCCTTTAGCTTTGGTGTGATCATCCTATAAGGAGTCTTGGACGTTGGAGCTACTCCAAAAATTAAGTTGATGGAGAAATATATATCTCAGGTGGAAAACCTAGTATTCCTCCAAAGACATATTCAAAATCTCCCAAGACTACCAAATATGAAATATTTGGCACGTTATATTTTGATGTTTTCTCCATGTGAACTGTATAAATTTGGCATCCCTTCCTAACACTTATTTTCAGCTACCTAGCTGAAATTTATCTAATTATTACTGCTCTTGGAATGCCTTGAACTGATATGAAGCTCCCTTTTTCATCAAGATAAGTGAATGCCTTGTTGTAACAGTCTAAGACAACATGATGCTTGTCCAACCAATCCATACTAGTTAGGAATTCATAAGACCCTAATGGAATGATGTTTAAATATGATTTTGTACTGATTCCATTCATGTCCAACAAACAATCTTGAACTAGTTCATTGATTCTTGTTTTAGCCTCTGTAGGTAGTTGAACTTACCATGATTTCCCATGCTTTCTTCTTTGCAATTGAAATCTCTCTATCAGCTTAGGATATGAGTAACTATGACTAGACACTTATTCAATTAAAATTGATATGGGATGATTTTTAATCTTACCTTCAAATTCAATCATATGAGACTGAAATTCATCTTGCTTGCTGTCCAAGACTACATAAATCCTTGACATGCTTCTGCCCATATCTTCTACTATTTCATCTTCCTGGATGTTGTGCACCATCCTCCTTTCTACTCTATGAGGTAAATCTCTATACATGTGATCTCCCTCACATCCCCAACATTTAATGGGTTGTTGTCTTGGTATTTTCCCCAAAGCCTCTAACATCCCATACTCATTTTTTGCTGACTATATTTGAGTATTATTTCTGAGGAAAGGTGGCTTAAACCCTTTCCTTCTCTACTCCATTTTTCCTTTCTTATTATCAACCCAAGCTCTCTAAAACGTTTATCCTCCTTTATGTTGGTGATAAAGGCACTTACCTCTCCTTATGGAATCCTTCAATGTTTTGGGCTCATCATATTGTATCTTATCACTGTAAATTGAAGGTATCCCAATCGGGAATCTTTGAATCTTAACTTTTTCATCCTTGATGAATTCAACATACCTCAACAAATCTATAAATCTCCTCTCCTACTCATCCACAGTCATGCTCCCAAGTTTGAGTTCAAAGAAATCCTTCATATTCCTGTCATAATAACGTTGGGACAAATATTTCATCTTAAAATACTTTTTGAACTGCCCCTGAGTTAACTTGTTTTCATCAATTTTCTTGAATTGCACAATTTGGTCCGACCACATTGATGCTTTCCGTTTTAGCTGATATATTGCAACACTGGATTCTAGATGTGAGGAACAATTATTTAGTTGAAAATACTTCCTCATGACCAAAAACCATGCCTCTACATCCTCATCCTTCTTGTGCTCACCATCAAAGGTAAGAGGTTTGATCTTTTTCAAATCCACTTTAAGTTCATCTACTCTAGTCCTCCTCTTATGTTATCTGACAACATATATGATTGGATTGCTTCCTGCTCCTACAGGTAAGTGTCCTAGGCAGTTATGCTACTTTCTACCAACACTTCTAGATTCTTCCCTCCTACTATATGATATGTGATCCTCTGCCTTCTTTGAATCTTCTTGTTTATATATATTATTATGTAAGTTGTCCAAAATCTATAATAGCTTAATGTTGGTTTTTTTTGTTTCTCTTGAGATTTCATAAGCTTCTCATTATCATCTTTGTAGCCTAACACATCTCTTTGTAGACTCTTTATTGTCTCCACTAGATCAATACTTTATGCTCTTCCTTTTTTATGCCCATTAGATTTAGTATCAACATTTCCTAGGATGGAATTTAGTGCCCTAAATTCATCCTCATGAGTATCCTTTATCTCAATGATCTTCATACTGAATTGTTATACCTGTAACTTTAAGTCTGCACAATGTGTAACCAATAGAAACATTTGTTAGGTTAGACATAAAATAAAATGTGGAAAATTCACACATTATTTCTAGTCCTTGAAGGCCACCTAATGCCTTATTTTTCCCTTCTAATGAAATATGCTACCCATCTCTGAAATCTGGGTGAAAAAATTGATTCTTCTCTTCCTTAGATTTCCATCGACTACTCATTTTCTCAATTTTGAGCTCCGAGCAGAACATTATGTTAGTCTCAAGTTTATGCTCCTTCCCCAACTTAAACAAAATTTACCCAAAACAATATGACACATTCTTACTAACGTGTCACCCTACTAACGTGGCAAGACACGTGTTAGATGATATGGCAGTTGGGTCCATGTGTCTTGTTCCATTGTTGTCCTGTCATCACCTTTCTTCCACACTAGACAGAAGGCTCAACCACCTCATAATCTATCATAGGCCTAGATATCCAAATGTTCCAAACTTCTAGATATTCATTCATCCAGCACTTTAAAAACTTGTGTATATTTGACCCTACCAGAACTTCCAGATATTCAGCCATATGGATCGGGCTTTTGAAAAATTCCATTTTTTAGGAAATCTCATATTTCTTTATTTTTGGATGGTCCTCCCTTACGATCGCATGTCCCACCTGTACCAACTATCATATGGCATTGTCTTAATATTCCACCTTTTTTGACCTACTCCAATGACAATCCTCCACTTGGCGCTCGTTTTCTTGCATGGATCTCACATTGGAGTGATGCGTCCACCTATGTGGACTCTTCTTCCTTCCTCCTCGAGGATTATGGTTTTTTCATGTCTAGTTTCCACATCTAACACCTAGCATTGTGAATAAGCCATTTTTATTGAAATCCCTGAGTTCTAGATTTCTGGATATTCAGGTTCTACCACAACATTCCAACATCCTACATCTATACCTTTTCAAACATCCTTTTATTGGAAACTTCATATTTCCATATTTTCATATGTTCCTAGTTTCTCCACCCGAGCTCTTATCGAGATTAAATATTGATTGTCCATACCACCTCAATATCCATCCTCTAGGTTCTTTGGCAATTTGGCGGATGTTGACGTGGTCACTAACTAATCTGGAAGGATACTTATATGTCGACATGGCACTAGTGATGTGTCATTCATAATCTGATTTGTTTTTTTAAATCCCTTTTTGAGAACTAGATTTCAGGATTTTCGGATGGTCCAAATTCCACCTCTCGGTTTTGACCATCCATCCCCCACCCAACGGCTTGCCACCATGGCCTATTGACAAGTATATCTTTCTAATGT
>JZKD02S1640227.1:143720-154370 GCA_000966675.3 Picea glauca | reverse complement strand
AGGCTTTGATGATCTGTCTTAATTTGGAAGTGTTTCCTCAATAGATATGGGCACCACAAATCAATGACATGCAGAATATCTAACATTTCCTTTTCATAGATTGATTTGCCCAAATTTCATTTAGACAGTTGTTTTCTAGTCAATGTCAAATGTCGACCCTCTTGCATAAGGAAAACACCAATACCTTTCCCTGAAGCATCACATTCCAGGACAAAGGTCTTTGTGAAATATGGAAGGGCCAGGACTGGAGTGGTGCACATGGCCATCTTCAAGGTTTGAAAAGCCTGAGCAGATGTTGGAGTCCAAGTGAAATAATTATTTTTAAGGAGTGTGGTGAGAGGTGTCACAATCTTTCCATAATTCTTAACAAACTTGCGATAATAACCTATTAAGCCCTGAAATCCTCGCAAGCTTTTGAGAGTCTTTGGGTGAGGCCAGTCTTGCATAGCTTCAATCTTTTTAGGATCCACCCTAATGTTGTTCTTGCCAATAAGATGACCTAAGTACTCGACTTCTGAGGCACCAAAAGCACATTTAGATTGTTTCAGGAAAATTTGGTGTTGAGAGAGTAGATGGAGAATGTGGTCCACATGAGGAAGATGGTTTGTCCAGGTTTTTCTATAAATGAGGATATCATCAAATAAAACTAAGACAAAATGACGGAGAAAAGGGCGAAAGGAATGATTCATGAGGCTTTGGAAGGCGAAAGGGGAATTACACAAGCCAAAGGGCATGACCAAAAACTCATAGTGGCCCTCATGAGTTCTAAAGGCAGTCTTAGGAATGTTTGCCTCTTTCATACGGATCTGGTCGTAGCCAAAATGAAGATCAATTTTAGTAAAGAACTGGGTGCCACTCAATTCATCTAAGAGATCATCAATGACAGGAATGGGAAATTTCTCTTTAATGGTGAGTTTGTTGAGGGCGCGGAAGTCGGGACACATGCGCCAAGAAAATTATTTCTTCAGGACCATGACCACATGATAAGAGTAGGGGCTCATACTAGGGCGGATAATGCATGCGTTAAGTAGTTCTTGAACCATTTTCTCAATTTCATTTTTTTGGGAAAAGGGGTGACGATAGGGACGGATATTGGGGGGGAGGCTTCCTGGGATAAGGGAAATGGAATGATCATGAAAACCATAGGAAGGTGGGAGTCCCTGGGGAGTGGAAAATAGCACTTAATGTTTAGAGAGGATGGATCGGAGGTCTTGTAGCACAGAGGGTGTTTCAATTGCCTGTATGGCATGGAGTTGGGAAATAACGCGATAATGACCTTTTTTAAGCATCTTTTCCATGCGATGGGAATTAATGATCTCCAATGAACCAGCGGTGATGCCTTGGAACTTATATTTTTTACCCTTCTGGACGAATTGCATGGTTAATTCCTTGAAATCCATGAGAATGGGACCCAAAGACCTTAGCCATTTTTCACCCAACACAATGTCACAACTGCCCATGTCGATAGCAAACATATGATATTTCAGGTGGTAGTCACCAATTTGGAGACACAAATTTTCAAAACGCCCTACACATTTCATGGAGCCACCATTGGCAATCATGATTTGGAAATTATTGATTGCATGGATATAGTAATGATTTTCTTGGGAAATGAGGCAATGAATAAAAGTATAGGTGCTGCCACTATCAACCAGAATGATGACCTTCCTATGCTTGATGTAACCAATTAGCTTGAGGGTTTGGGGAGTAGAGAAACTAGTGAGAGCATTTAGGGAAATGACCGGTTCTACTTCGGGAGGGTCTGAGGGAGGGGTTATGTCTGTGGTTTCAGGTGACTCAGACACAAGGGGAGTTTCAACATCCTCTTTCGAAACATCCTCCGAGATGTCCATAAAAAGATTTTGTTCCTTACACTTGTGGCCCGGAAAATATTTGTCATCACAATTATAAAAAAGGCCTTAGAGTTGGCGTTCAACCATTTCATCCCCAATCAATTTTTGGATCTTTAGTGGAGCAGAGGGAGTACTGGGATTTACTATTTTAGTGCAAGGAATAAAGGAGGGTTTCCAGTTTTGAGAAGATACAACTTGTTGTGCTTCTTTAGCTTTTTCAGTAGCCTCCACCCAAATCTGAGTCCAAGCCATGAGGACATGGGCACGAATCTCATCCTTGAGGCCACTGATAAAACATTCTCAGAAAAAGGCATCAGACATGCCCTCTCTCTGAAAATCTAGGCACTCAAAAGCAGCTATAAATTCTTCCACTGTTCTATATTGTCTCAACTTTGTCAAATGTCCTAAATGGTCGGTGTCAGTGTCAAAGGTTCATAAATCTATGCCACAAAGTGTGTCCAAGCAATATACCCTTGACGGCAAGTTCTTCTCCATTGCCACCATTGCCAACGTTCTTGATCTAGATGGAGAACACCATACCAGAGTTTGGCCAAGTCGTCTATAATATCATATAAAGAGAAATAATGTTCCATTTGGGTTACCCAACCAGTGGGATCCGAGCCATCAATTTTGGTCACATCCACTCAAGGAAGGTGTAGGTCACGCTGAAAGAGATGGGGTTGAGATTTATGGGAATGAGAGGAAGTTTCAGCTTCGGTATATGGAGGTGGGTTAGATAAAGGGTTATCTGCATGGATATGTAGCTTGGTGCAGATTATTGAAATGACAAATTCAAGCTGGGTAGTCATGTCTTGTTTGAGTTCCTCTATTGAGGCGACGATGGAGGACTGCATGGTTGTATTGATGGCGGCAACATTGGCACTGAAATGTTTCACTTCTTGTTGGGTCTTTGTGAAATTAGATTGCAAGGTATTGAGGCATGCTTCCAAGTCTTGGCTACGGGTATGGGCCATGATGACGAGGGAATCAAAACAGGGTGGGTGGGGTCAAAAATTTTGCTAAAAAATCATATGTATGAATGTGATAAGGGAGAAGAGATAAATCCAATGGAATGGGTCTCAAATAATGGTGCAAAAATTTCAAGACTTTTTGTTTTTTACACCTGCGGAGTTATACTCTGGTCTAAAGAATATTGCAGTGATGAAATGCCCAAATTCTTAACCAGGAAGAAATGTGCAGTGATTTGGCAACCAGACACAGTTGCACGACATTAGATCTTGTCTATTTTTATTTTATTTTTTTTCGTCCCCAAGGGTTAGGTATTCAGGGGTTCTACAGAAAAGGGTTTTCCCTGTGCTATATCTCTCTAATATATGTGTGGGGTCCAACAGTAGTACTCAGCCCAATATCTTAGGGCACTAACTAAGGAGGCTAGACCGTGCCCTTAGTCATACTACCTGACTACCTAGGTACTAGAGAGTATCTTCTCGAGTGTTTTTCTCGGTGGCACTATAGCAGTCAGGCGGCCGATCAATTTATCTAAAGAGGGATTCAGGAAATCTAGTTCGATCCATACACAGGTGTTGTCTGATGCGCTACCACTCGAAGGGGTACCAACAAGGGTTACAAGGGTCGCCAACAAATGTGCGCTTAAGAACCACTTGTATTTCATGCGTGTATGAATCCCTCAACCACGGGTTTATGCATGTAATGACAGATATTTGTGGCTTAAAGACGCCGTAATACGTATCTACCTTGGAAAAAAATTAACCCACAATTTTCTACCGAGGAAAGTGATTTGATACCACTTGTAATACTCCAGATATAAAAAGTATGCAGAACGGAAATAAAATGCTAGAAATGGAAAATGAACAACAATATAACCAGAATAACACCACAATAATACTGAAATGATAACAAAATAACACCAAANAGGCTTTGATGATCTGTCTTAATTTGGAAGTGTTTCCTCAATAGATATGGGCACCACAAATCAATGACATGCAGAATATCTAACATTTCCTTTTCATAGATTGATTTGCCCAAATTTCATTTAGACAGTTGTTTTCTAGTCAATGTCAAATGTCGACCCTCTTGCATAAGGAAAACACCAATACCTTTCCCTGAAGCATCACATTCCAGGACAAAGGTCTTTGTGAAATATGGAAGGGCCAGGACTGGAGTGGTGCACATGGCCATCTTCAAGGTTTGAAAAGCCTGAGCAGATGTTGGAGTCCAAGTGAAATAATTATTTTTAAGGAGTGTGGTGAGAGGTGTCACAATCTTTCCATAATTCTTAACAAACTTGCGATAATAACCTATTAAGCCCTGAAATCCTCGCAAGCTTTTGAGAGTCTTTGGGTGAGGCCAGTCTTGCATAGCTTCAATCTTTTTAGGATCCACCCTAATGTTGTTCTTGCCAATAAGATGACCTAAGTACTCGACTTCTGAGGCACCAAAAGCACATTTAGATTGTTTCAGGAAAATTTGGTGTTGAGAGAGTAGATGGAGAATGTGGTCCACATGAGGAAGATGGTTTGTCCAGGTTTTTCTATAAATGAGGATATCATCAAATAAAACTAAGACAAAATGACGGAGAAAAGGGCGAAAGGAATGATTCATGAGGCTTTGGAAGGCGAAAGGGGAATTACACAAGCCAAAGGGCATGACCAAAAACTCATAGTGGCCCTCATGAGTTCTAAAGGCAGTCTTAGGAATGTTTGCCTCTTTCATACGGATCTGGTCGTAGCCAAAATGAAGATCAATTTTAGTAAAGAACTGGGTGCCACTCAATTCATCTAAGAGATCATCAATGACAGGAATGGGAAATTTCTCTTTAATGGTGAGTTTGTTGAGGGCGCGGAAGTCGGGACACATGCGCCAAGAAAATTATTTCTTCAGGACCATGACCACATGATAAGAGTAGGGGCTCATACTAGGGCGGATAATGCATGCGTTAAGTAGTTCTTGAACCATTTTCTCAATTTCATTTTTTTGGGAAAAGGGGTGACGATAGGGACGGATATTGGGGGGGAGGCTTCCTGGGATAAGGGAAATGGAATGATCATGAAAACCATAGGAAGGTGGGAGTCCCTGGGGAGTGGAAAATAGCACTTAATGTTTAGAGAGGATGGATCGGAGGTCTTGTAGCACAGAGGGTGTTTCAATTGCCTGTATGGCATGGAGTTGGGAAATAACGCGATAATGACCTTTTTTAAGCATCTTTTCCATGCGATGGGAATTAATGATCTCCAATGAACCAGCGGTGATGCCTTGGAACTTATATTTTTTACCCTTCTGGACGAATTGCATGGTTAATTCCTTGAAATCCATGAGAATGGGACCCAAAGACCTTAGCCATTTTTCACCCAACACAATGTCACAACTGCCCATGTCGATAGCAAACATATGATATTTCAGGTGGTAGTCACCAATTTGGAGACACAAATTTTCAAAACGCCCTACACATTTCATGGAGCCACCATTGGCAATCATGATTTGGAAATTATTGATTGCATGGATATAGTAATGATTTTCTTGGGAAATGAGGCAATGAATAAAAGTATAGGTGCTGCCACTATCAACCAGAATGATGACCTTCCTATGCTTTATGTAACCAATTAGCTTGAGGGTTTGGGGAGTAGAGAAACTAGTGAGAGCATTTAGGGAAATGACCGGTTCTACTTCGGGAGGGTCTGAGGGAGGGGTTATGTCTATGGTTTCAGGTGACTCAGACACAAGGGGAGTTTCAACATCCTATTTCGAAACATCCTCTGAGATGTCCATAAAAAGATTTTGTTCCTTACACTTGTGGCCCGGAAAATATTTGTCATCACAATTATAAAAAAGGCCTTAGAGTTGGCATTCAACCATTTCATCCCCAATCAATTTTTGGATCTTTAGTGGAGCAGAGGGAGTAGTGGGATTTATTGTTTTAGTGCAAGGAATAAAGGAGGGTTTCCAGTTTTGAGAAGATACAACTTGTTGTGCTTCTTTAGCTTTTTCAGTAGCCTCCACCCAAATCTGAGTCCAAGCCATGAGGACATGAGCACGAATCTCATCCTTGAGGCCACTGATAAAACATTCTCAGAAAAAGGCATCAGACATGCCCTCTCTCTGAAAATCTAGGCACTCAAAAGCAGCTATAAATTCTTCCACTGTTCTATATTGTCTCAACTTTGTCAAATGTCCTAAATGGTCGGTGTCAGTGTCAAAGGTTCATAAATCTATGCCACAAAGTGTGTCCAAGCAATATACCCTTGACGGCAAGTTCTTCTCCATTGCCACCATTGCCAACGTTCTTGATCTAGATGGAGAACACCATACCAGAGTTTGGCCAAGTCGTCTATAATATCATATAAAGAGAAATAATGTTCCATTTGGGTTACCCAACCAGTGGGATCCGAGCCATCAATTTTGGTCACATCCACTCAAGGAAGGTGTAGGTCACGCTGAAAGAGATGGGGTTGAGATTTATGGGAATGAGAGGAAGTTTCAGCTTCGGTATATGGAGGTGGGTTAGATAAAGGGTTATCTGCATGGATATGTAGCTTGGTGCAGATTATTGAAATGACAAATTCAAGCTGGGTAGTCATGTCTTGTTTGAGTTCCTCTATTGAGGCGACGATGGAGGACTGCATGGTTGTATTGATGGCGGCAACATTGGCACTGAAATGTTTCACTTCTTGTTGGGTCTTTGTGAAATTAGATTGCAAGGTATTGAGGCATGCTTCCAAGTCTTGGCTACGGGTATGGGCCATGATGACGAGGGAATCAAAACAGGGTGGGTGGGGTCAAAAATTTTGCTAAAAAATCATATGTATGAATGTGATAAGGGAGAAGAGATAAATCCAATGGAATGGGTCTCAAATAATGGTGCAAAAATTTCAAGACTTTTTGTTTTTTACACCTGCGGAGTTATACTCTGGTCTAAAGAATATTGCAGTGATGAAATGCCCAAATTCTTAACCAGGAAGAAATGTGCAGTGATTTGGCAACCAGACACAGTTGCACGACATTAGATCTTGTCTATTTTTATTTTATTTTTTTTCGTCCCCAAGGGTTAGGTATTCAGGGGTTCTACAGAAAAGGGTTTTCCCTGTGCTATATCTCTCTAATATATGTGTGGGGTCCAACAGTAGTACTCAGCCCAATATCTTAGGGCACTAACTAAGGAGGCTAGACCGTGCCCTTAGTCATACTACCTGACTACCTAGGTACTAGAGAGTATCTTCTCGAGTGTTTTTCTCGGTGGCACTATAGCAGTCAGGCGGCCGATCAATTTATCTAAAGAGGGATTCAGGAAATCTAGTTCGATCCATACACAGGTGTTGTCTGATGCGCTACCACTCGAAGGGGTACCAACAAGGGTTACAAGGGTCGCCAACAAATGTGCGCTTAAGAACCACTTGTATTTCATGCGTGTATGAATCCCTCAACCACGGGTTTATGCATGTAATGACAGATATTTGTGGCTTAAAGACGCCGTAATACGTATCTACCTTGGAAAAAAATTAACCCACAATTTTCTACCGAGGAAAGTGATTTGATACCACTTGTAATACTCCAGATATAAAAAGTATGCAGAACGGAAATAAAATGCTAGAAATGGAAAATGAACAACAATATAACCAGAATAACACCACAATAATACTGAAATGATAACAAAATAACACCAAAAAGAGCACTTCGATTAGTGAGAGAAATTTTCATGGGCCTCTTCGAGGGGGCAACCTCCAGTCGAGCAGTGCTCTATTACAATAATATCCAAGCTAGGGTTCTCATACCCTCGACTCCTATTTATACTGAATCTGTTTATCAATAGAACCATCTAGAAGCAGAAGCTTCTATTAGGTCTTCTTACATTCGACTTATTCTACTTTATTGCAAGGCCTTATTAATATTTGACCTTTATTACATCGAAATACATTGTTCTACCTATGTGAGGGGTTAGGTCCCTAACACCAAATTTAGATACTAAAACATCAATGATGAGTAGCTAACCATGTACTATGTACTAGAGTATCAATCACATATAAAACCAATACCATATACCATAGCATCAATCATGCATAGACCTATACTGTATCATCAACGAAGTGCCTCGAAGAACCAAAGCACGAGCCTCATGCATATGCCACCATACATCAAGTGTATACCTCAAGCATACATCCACATATCAAAGATGAACCATAACATTCATGTCATAATCATATACAATAATATAACTCTATCAACCTTGTAGCAAATATGTACCTCAATCATGTGCCAAACTAAACACACCTCAAACATTTATCATACCATAACCAAGTATAATATTCACAAGTACAAAAACATACCAATACCTATGTAGTTGAGATGATACTGAGTAGTGTTTACCTGTAATCTCTCCTCTGACCTCGGGGACATGGTACAAGCATTACCCCCCAATTTGACTTGTCCTCTTGGGACTAAAACATCATGTCTCGTGGGGCCTCATGTGACAATCACTCAGCAACCTTCAGGGATGCCTCATGAGAAACTAGTGGTGTGATCTGTGGGGATCAACCAAACTAGGGTTTCCTCAGATATTTTCCCTATTCACTACTACCCCAAAACTCTTGCATGCCTCGCTTGTCGTTACCTTATATTTCACCGTCGTTAACTTTCCAAATAGATCACTATCTCACTAGAAGACATTCAATATAATAAGTGAGTGAATATACTTATGAGAGACTCTTTGAGGTGTATTTATACTTTTTCAAGGTAATCTCTCTCATTAATTTTAGGGGCTTATAGAATTTATTGTTACAACCACTTTACCCTTTCATTGAAGACTTGTAACCAACTAGGGGATTCTTGACCATTCTTTGGGGTTTCTAACTTCACAATGCCATAACTCCTCAACCATGAGGAACCACGTGGTGTATCACCTATCAACGAAAACAAAATTATGAGGAATATCCATTAATGAGTGAGTCACCTGTGTTTACATCAGTCTTCATGACCTTTTCCTTGATCAACTATTGGTTCCATAACCATGCCTTTGGGGCTACTAGACTTCTTCAAGGGTTGAAATCAATGATAACCACTCTTTCAACAATATATCCCTTTGTAATTGATGGCAACATTGATGTCATGGTAACACTCATGCTCTGGCTTATTCTCCCCTTGTGACCATCACTTCCCCTGTGACCATTTCTCCTCATGTCTTCATGTATTTTTTTTTTAACTCTATTTCCATGCCTTTTTTATCTCTCCCCCCCTTTGACATCAATGGAAAAGGGTAATTCTCCTTTTGGGGGTGATCCTCCTATCTATAATCCTCTTCTCCCCCTGTCTATAAGGATTTTCTTTCTCTTCATGGTTATTCCTCGTGTAAAACTCTGATGTATATGAAAAGCATTCAAAAGATCCTTTACTTGTATTCTTCAAGTCTTTTTCTTCTCTCCCCCTAGCTTATTGTGAAAAGCATTCAAAATATCCTTTACTTCTATTCTTCAAGTCTTTTTCTTCTCTCCCCCTGGCTTACTGTGCCTGATGTTGGGTGGATCACTAAGGGGAAGAAACTACTCCAAGTTTCTGTTTAAGATACTCAAAGGTCTCCCTCGGAAGGGGTTTGGTGAAGATGTCTACAATCTTCTCTTTTGTCCCAAATCACTCTAGCTTGATGTTCTTCTTTGTGACCTATTCCCATAGAAAGTGAAACTTGATTGTATATGCTTCATCTTGGAATGCATCATTTTATTCTTAGATATATTGATAGCATTGGTGTTACCACATAGTATTGAAATGGCCTCATCATACTTCACTTGTATATCCTGCAAATTTTGCTTCATCCAAAGAAACTGAGTACAACATGTTGTTGTTGCAATATATTCTACTTATGTTGTGGACAATGATATTGATGATTGTTTCTTTCTCATCCATGATACCAGACAATCACCTAAGTATAAATATTTTCCACTAGTACTTCTTCGATCATCAATGCTTCCTGCCCAATCGACGTTCGTGTAGGATACCAAGGATAGATCATTCCATTTTGGATACCATAATCCAAACTCTTATATTCATTTGATATATCTGACTATACTCTTTACTTCTATAACATGTTTTTCCTTTGGTGCTACTTGAAACCATGCAACCTATCCAACTTCCTGCATCACATTTGGTCTAAACAATGTCACATAGAGTAAGTTGTCAATCATTGATCTATATATTCTCTGATATGAATCCTTAGAATCATCATCCTTGTTTGAATTGCAACTTCTCTGCATAAGATTACTCATGGTATTTTCTACTCATCTTCCTCTTTCTCTAATTATGTCTTCTCTTCTTCTTCTTATGCTTCTTATTCTACTTCTTCTTCTTTTATATCTTCTTCTTCATTCTTCTCTTCTGAATCTTTTCTTCCTTCTTTGAACTTATATACATTTTTCTCGTCAATCGTTACATTGATGTAAACTATCCACCATTATCCAATCTTAATCATTTGATTTTCAAGTCTATCTTAGTTTCAACCATTTATTTGGCTATCTTGAAGCTTTCAAATGCCTCTGACTTCTTCTTAAAAAAACTAAATGCAACCATTCTTGTGTATTCATCAACTAGTACCATAAATTATTGTTCACCATTTAATCCCTTTGTTCTTGTTGCTCCACATAGGTTGGTATGTACAATTTCCAATGGTTTTTTCGTAGAGTACTCTTTTGAATTGAAAATGGTCTTGGATTTTTTTCCCTATAGACAATACTTACATAAAATATTTGTTGGCTTTGAAATATCAATAATTTCTCTTACTTCTTCCTTTCTTCTAATTTTGAAAATATTCTTAAAGTTAATGTGAACCATCCTTCTA
>JZKD02S1640227.1:120157-143710 GCA_000966675.3 Picea glauca | reverse complement strand
GGCAATTGTGACGTCTTTCACTCTCTTCCCGTCACTATTGCCACGTCCAAGACGTCTCTCTTTCCACCTCCAAGATTGTCGCTCCCATAGCAACCACGTCGGAGCTAGTAACTCCAAGTCATCATTGTTGCCACCTGATGGACGTCGTTCTTGCCACGTCCAAGAGTGTCGCTCCCATAGCAACCACATCGGAGATAATACCTCATCCCGTCGATCTTGCCACCTTCAGAACGTCTTTCTTGCCACCTCTGAAACGTCTCTCTTGCCACCTTTAAAATGTCTCTCTTGCCACCTTAAGAACGTCTCTTTTTCTACCTTTGAAACGTCTCTCTTTCCATGTCTGAAACATCTCACTTGCCACGTTTGAAACGTCGGTCTTTCCAAGTTTGAAACATCCTGTTTGTCACGTTTGACACGTCGGTATTGCCACGTTTGAAACGTCCCTAGACGTCAGTCTTACGACATCAATATGGGGCTAGACAATCCAATTTATGATGACACGTGGCGTCATATAACGTCTCAATACCGACAAAAACTAGGTCGTCGAAGAAACGACGTCCTGTAAAACGACGTTTGAGGGGGTCTGAGGTTTTTCGATCTTTCGACAATAGAAAGTGGCAATTGCGTCGAACACGCCATCAGAATTTGACCCAAATTCACTAGTGTGTTCTCCTAGGGAACTTCGGGTGTAGCCAGAAGCAACCGCACTGAAACAGTGGAGTCGAGACAATGGAGTCACCAGGTGCAAGAACGATATTCAATGGTTTTGATATCTAATGAACCTCGGAATCAGAAGCTCGTTGTTGTTCTACCTAGGGAAAGGTCTTCAATTCATTCCCTGACAATGACACCAGAAATGTTAGCAGTAGAAGTCACCCTCCGATTGCAGAGAGGGTAAGCCCAATACCCATCAGTTTGTATGTCACAAATAATTTTAAAGAGGTCAAATGGGTGTAGACTCAATATGATATTGCTTTAACTCAAAAAACTAGAATGGTATGCACAGGCAAGTGAGGTCTTGATCAAATTCAGTCAGTAAGTTGGATTAAAGGTGAATAGTAGGAAGACTTGGTGAGGAGAATGTAGAGGTATGCTATGGACATTAGGTCTTCCAACAACCTAAGGAGGAAAAACTCAAACACAAGATCCTCTTGGATTCAAAGTTTTAGACACTGAAGTATATTTAAGAAACACATTCATAACAACATAATGATCAAACATACATTAGAATTCATCTACAACAACTCGACTAGATCATCCATGCCCGAGCTCTTCAGTGTGAGAGGGAAAAAGATAACAAAACGAATTGATTAAAACTAATCACAATACTGTTGAAATCAAACCTTCATAACATAAACATACGACCCTCGACTAGATCCTCCATGCCCGAGTGTTCTAACACAACTCTTACAAAGAGATGGAAATAAGATAACTTATATTAAACAGGAAATCACAAATCCTATTACATAACAGATAACTAAAGATTTTATCAAATCTTTACAATGTAGGAGCTTAGCTAAATTTTCATTGCCCTTCCTATATCCTTGTTGTTGAAGATACCTATCCAATATTACATACCATGCTCTGGGGGCCTTTTTAAGTCAATACAATTATTTCTTCAGCCTGCACACAAAATCTTCCTTTTCTGTTAGTAGAAATCCTACTGGCTATTGGATGTAGCTTCTTCTTCTAATTCATCTTTAAGAAAGGATGGTTTAACATCCATATGATACAACTTGACTCTTTTGGAACATGCATGGGATAAGATCAATATGATTTATTCCATCATAGAAATTGGGGAAAAGGTTTCTTCAAAATCTATTCCTTCAACCTGAGTATATCCTTTGCATACTATTTTTGTTTTGTTTATGGTTAGTTGTCCATCTTCATTCGATTCGTTTATGAAAACCCACTTTGTGTTGATCATGTTCTTATTCTTCGGCCTTGGAACTATTTCCCATGTATCATTCTTATTTATCTGATCTAATTCTTCATCCATATCCTTGATCCAGTGTTCATCTTTGTTGGATTCCTAAAAATTGCTTGGTTCAATTGTGGATAATAGTGCTAGGTGTTGTTCTAGTGAACGTATTTTTCTTTTGGTTTTAACTCCTGCATAATTATGTCCAAGAATATGTTCTGGTGGATTATTATTTTTTACTCATTGGTTGCGTGTCTTGGGTGGTATTTTCTTTTCATCTTCCTCTTTCTCTAGTCATGTATGATCTTCTTCTTTGTATGCTTCTTCTTCTACTTCTTCTTCTTTTATATCTTCTTATTCATTCTGCTCTTCTGAATATTTGCTTCCTTCTTTGACCCTCTATACATTTTTATCATCAATTGTTACATTGATTCTTTCCACAATTCTGTTGAGTCTCAAATTGAAGCATTTGTATGCCCTGCTTTTTCTTGAGTACTCGACAAATATTCCTTTGTCAACTAGGGAGTCAAAATTCCCAATATTGCCATCTTCTCTATTGATGTAGCATTTACTTCCAAATACTCTAAAATGCTTCACATTTTTTGGTCTTCCTTTCCATACCTCGTAGGGAGTCTTATCGTTGTTTTTTCTGAGCATTCCTCTATTCAAAATATGAACTGTTTTATGTACTGCATGTACCCAAAAGATGTCATCCAACTTGGAATATTTCAACATAGTTCTAGCCATTTCTTGTATTGTTCTATTCTTTCTTTCAACGACTCCATTTTGTTGCGGTGTCTTGGCTGCTGAGAATTACCTTTTTATTTCATGTTCACCAAATAAATATTTAAATTCTTTTGATGTAAACTCTCCACCATTATATGATATTAAATATTTGATTTTCAAGTCCGTCTTAGTTTCAACCATTTCTTTATATATCTTGAAGTTTTCGAATGTCTCTAACTTCTTCTTGAGAAAGATAATTGTAGTCATTCTTGTGTAATAATAAACCAATATCATAAAGTATCGTTCGCCATTTAATCCCTTTGTTCTCCTTGGTCCACATAGGTTGGTATGTACAATTTCCAATGGTTTTTTCGTAGAGTACTCTTTTTATTTGAATCTGGTCCTGGTTTGTTTTCCCTATAGACAATGCTTACATAAAGTATTTGTTGGATTTGAAATCTTAGGCATTTCTCTTACTTCTTCCTTTCTGTTGATTTTGACAAGATTATAAAAATTCATGTGACCCATCCTTATGTGCTAGAGACAACTTTCATTTTCCTTTCTTAAGCATCATCTTTCCTTTCCAATTTCATTCAAGACATATATGTTGTGTGGGGTTCTTATAGTTGTAGCCACCAACATGCCTGATCCTTCTTTTCGAATCTCACATTTTTCTGAGTCGAACAAAAGTTTGTGTCCTTGATCACACACTTGAATTACACTGAGTAGATTGTGCTTCATATCTTCAACTAGTAGAACATTTTTTTCCTTGGCATCCTTTCTTACAAGCTTGATTGTGCCTGTTCCTATAATTATGGCTGAATTGTCATCTCCAAATGAAACGGATCCATCTCATTCCTTCTTCAGGGTAAGGAACCTGTTCATGTCACTTGTAATATTCTTTGAACAACCACTATCAACATACCTCCCACTTTTCTTGTGTTGAGCTTGTAGAGCAAGTGAGAATTCTTCAATGTTGAATTGATCCTGCTTTCTTATCCATATTCTTTTTGGTTCCTATTTATGATTGTTTGTATTTTGTTTTGATTCTCTTGGGGGGATTGTCAATCTACAATATTTGGCCATGTGTCCAAAGTTGTTGCAATCGTAACATTCCACTTTATTACTTAATCATCCAAAACTATTGTAGTTTTTGTTATGTGTTTCATAAGACTTTCTCAGATAACTATTATTTGAGTTTCTTTTGCTCTTGGCACAGGCTCTACAATTTATAGCTTTGTGTACAAAATTATTACATGAATAACATAATCCAAGAAAAATAGTTTGATACCTGGAGGTGGAAGATATTTTGAATGGTGTTGCTCTTCTGAAGTCTTATTTTTCTTGAGGTCTTGCTTGTTGTTGTTGATTCTGAATTCTAAATATCTTAGATGGTGCAATTTATTTGTGATCTTCTTCTTGGGTGTTTTTTCTTTCTTCCTTCTTAGGATAACCTCTCATGACTTATGCATAGATTATTTTTACTGCTTATTTTTCTATTGTCTTGGAGCTCAAACCTTTCTCAGTTTGCATCTGACTATATCCTAGTCTGTACCTGTCATAGTATGGCCTTTGACTGTTGATGATATCATCCAGTATTTTGTTGCTATTCTGTTGCATGTCTTTTTTTTTAAAGATCCTTTTTGAGAGTGATTATTTCTTCTTCCAAACATTCAACCATCTTATCCTTTTCTTCAAATTGATTTCTAAGTGCTTCCGCAATCATTCTGTCTTCTTCTACCTAGATTTTCAATTTCATGATCATTTTCTTGACTTATTCTGAGTTGAAATTCTGAGATCATTTTTTCATCTTTATCTCTTTGCCTTGAGCGACTTGTTTCTCTTTCTTTATTTTCCTAGTTATTCTAAGTCACTGATTAGTTCTGCTATGAGATCACCTTCACCTTCTTCTTAGAAATATTCTTCATCATCTTCTACTTCCATTAAGAGTATTATTTTTGTATCACTGTCATTATCATTATCGTCATTGGATGATGAGATATCTTCTTTTGAGTAGAAACTTTTCTTGAAAAATTTATTCTTGTTTCTTCTCTGATCTCCCTTTCTTTTTCTTCTTCATCGGTAATTTTATTTTTAGAATAAGGACATTTAGAATAAAAATGACCAATACCACCATAATTAAAACATTTCAATGGAAGCATACCTTTGTACTTGTAGGTTCCTCTTTTCAACTTTCTGATGAAGTTTTCTATTTCTTCATCTTCCTCTAAATCATCATTGCAGCTACAATCTGATTTTGAATTTTTCTTGTTTTTATTCTTTGACTTCTTGTGTGCTTTGAATGTTACTTCCTTTGTGACTGGATTGTCTTCCTCTATCTCATTTCGTAAGTTGTGAGTATCCCATGTAGCATGTCCATTCTCAATGTAGCTAGGTCTTCTATTTATTCCTGGGATGAAATATTTGGGCCATATATCATAGGTAAGGACTTTAATACTTTCTAAACAATGAATGGTTCTTTCATCTCTTCTTCCAAACCTTTAATGACATTGACTATTTAATCAACTCATATAAAATAGGCAGCTATGTATTCATCTTCCTTCATATTCAATTGTTCAAACTTAGCTATAAAGGTATGAAGTTTAGCTCCCTTGACTTTAGCATCACCTTTATAGATATTCTGAAGATTTTCCCAAACTTTCTTTCCATATTCACAATGCATAAAATTGACATGTACTTATTCGGTTAGACCATTCAGAATGGCATTTTTGGCCCTTGAATTATTTTCTTCAAGTTTCTTTCCATCATTTTTTGTTGGTGGAGTGGCCTGTAAATTGTATCCATATACCACTTCTCGCTAGACATAAAATCCTCGTGCCCACACATATTTTTTCATCCTTCTGCCCCATAAATCATAGTTCTAGTCATAAAACTATGGTACTCTAATCTTCATGTATCCCATGATCTCCTTCTAGTGGTTAGACAATTTCTTTAAGGACCTTCTTTGATACCAATTGTTAGAATATTAAGGGGGGAGGGGGTGAATCATTATGAGTAGTTTTGCGAATTTTAACCACAAATATAAATGTCAACATTATAAGCATTATATCATCAATGTATCATCATTACATCATGAGCATATAAACATGAGTAGTTTCACATCAACATAAAATCAAATACATAGTACATCATAATTTACGTGGATACCCAAATGGGATAAAACCAAAAAATGATTTCCTATATATCAAAGATTAAATTCGTTGGAAGCACCAACTTCCCAATTCTCCAACTACAACTAGAAGGAGGCACCAACCCCCTATTTACAGGCTCCAACCTAAAGGAACATACAACTCCCTGAATTTTATGGCTCCAACTAGATTGAGGCTACAACCCCCTGATTATCATTCTCCAACCTAAAGGAAGCTCCAAATCCATGAGTTCTCTAGCACCAACCGGAAGGAGGCTACAACTCCCTTTCCTTGCCCCATCTCATTGCCATGAAATATAAATGTAGACCAACTGTCACTTTCACTGCCTCTATTAGTGCCACTGTCACTATCATTTTCACTACCCCTGTCACTACCATTGTCACTATCACTGCCTCTATCACATCAACCTGTAGCATGTCAATATCTTACTATATCTTACATGTAATTGTCAGTGTACCATCAACCTGTAACTTTCACTGTACCAACTACCTTCTATACCAAAAATTCTACCATATTATGCATCAACTCTATACCAACAAATACATTAATAATGTACGATAAGATATGCCAAATGTAATATTCCAGATATAAAAAGTATGCAGAACAGAAATAAAATGCTAGAAATGGCAGATGAACAAAAATATAATTAAAATAACACCACAATAATACTGAAATGATAACAAAATAACACCAGAAAGAGCACTTCGATTACTGAGAGCAATGTTCACATGTCTGTTTGAGGGGGCAACCTCCAGTCGAGTAGAGCCCTATTAAAATAATATTCAAGCTAGGTTTTTCATACCCTCGACTCCTATTTATACTAAATTTGTCTATCAATGGAACCATCTAGAGGAAGATCCTTCTAGAATCGAAATCGTCTATTAGGTCTTCTTACATTCGACTTATTCTACTTTATTGCAAGGCCTTATTCATATTGAACTTTATTACATTAGAATACATTGTTCTACCTATGTGAGGGGTTAGGTCCCTAACATGTCCTCCCCCTTAAAAATAGCCTTGTCCTCAAGGCTTGAGATGTGGAAATTGTTGAAGAATGGTAGTTGGTTCCCAAGTGGCATCTACTAGAGTTGTATATTTCCACTGGACTAACACTTCCTTGATGGTTCGTTGATGTAGGCGACACTCACGTTGGTCCAAAAACTACTTGTGGCTATAGCCAAATGGAACCTTATTCGCCCAACTCGGGAAGGTTGGTTTGAGTTTGGCACTTAGTTAAAATAACCTTCTTCAAGCATGAAACATGAAAAATAGGATGTAGCTTTGAATGACTGGGCAAAGCTAACTGATAAGCCACCTGTCCCACACGCTTGAGAACTGTATAAGGACCATAACATTTGGACACCAGCTTCTAACAATGGTCGGCCAGCTTCTTGTAAGGTTGCAGTCGAAGAAACACCTGATCCCCTTCTGCAAATGACGTTCAGAGCGACCTTGATCTGCTTGTTTCTTCATTCGATTCTGGGCCATGACCAAATTATCTTTGAGGGTATGCAGAATATCCTCTCGAACTGTAAGTGTTTGGTCAACTGCCTAGACCTTCGATACACCTGGTAAATATGAGAGAATTGACGGTGGATTTTGTCCATATACCGCTTCAAAAGGAGTCATGCGGGTAGTTTTATGGTATGAAGTGTTGTGCAACCTATTAGCACTAGGAGTCACCTTCAGATTGCATGGAAGGCAAGCCTAGTACCCATCAAGTTATAAGTGAATGTAAGAGTGTTTAAAGGGTCAAATGGAAAATGACTCAAGTGATCATGTTCTAACTCAGATAACAGGGCTAGCATACACCAGCAATTAAGGTCTTGGCTAATTTCAATCAGTATTTTGGAAATAAGTATGAATAGAGGGAAGACTTGAATGAGAAAAGTGCAGGGGTTGTTGTAAACATCAGGTCAACAAGAGCCTAAGGAGGAAAGCTTCTTAACACAAGATCTTTTTGAACTAAGAAACTAAGGAAGCTAAATAAACATCATAATAACATAATGATCAAACATCCATCATAACATCACCACAATCATTCATGTGAATCATTCAAAGCATCAACATTTAGCATCAAAAGCAAATAGAATGAAAGAGAAGTTGATTTCTATTAGTCAAAAAGTCTTAAGTCCAGTACATCGCTAGATCACAGTTACTTCATCAAAATATTACAGTATCAGGGAGCCTTTCTCAACCATCTGAACCTACTAAAGTAATTGATCTATCTATTTATAACAAAAGGGAGGCAATAGCTAGAGGTACGAGCTAACCTCCTTTCCTTGAAAAACTCCAAACATTTATTCGATTTAACAACTTATCTAACCACCTATGCTATAAAACAGGAAAATGTTGGTGACTAATCCAACTAAACTTCAAACTTATTTGATTCCCTTTGCTATGCAACTCTTTGTTCTCCGTGTGTCTTTTAAAGCATGTGGTTGTCTTCATGATGCCATCTGCCTTCTCCATCATCAATATATCAGAAAGATATTAGTTTGGTCCTCCTAGATCCTTGGTGTTTGTTGGCAGCTTCCTTGGGTAGCAAATCCGCGTAGTGCACTACTAGGAGAAAAGGTAGCGCCTGTATGTAGTGCCACTGAGTTGCATATATTTATAGACTCTTCTCTCTGTGAAATATTACATAGCACAATTAGGTATATCCCTTGTGTTGCGCCCATATGACAATTATGTTTTTCTTCCAAATATTGGGTAGCACCTATAGGTAGCGCCACTTACGTTGCGTCTGTGTGCAAATTAGGTAGAATTGCCAAAAACACAACGCCTTCAATCTTGAAAGTGTGCAGAGCAATGTGTGGTCTTTCATGATGACAAAACCAATTCAATTAAGTGCCTTGACTATACAATGGGTAGTGCCTTTTTACCACTGGGGAAACTTGCACTTAGAAAAAACTCAAAACCCAGCTTGTTAAACGATTAGCAGCCTGTATGATGGTATAGCTAGTATGTGCATATCAGTTAACCCTCCCAAAAAGGAACAATTCTCAAAAATGGGGCTTACCATTACCAGCTATTTTTTCATTTTAACAATTAGCCTCACACTCTTTCTGGTAGAAAGAGGATCTTCAATTAGCACAGCAGACTTCTTCTTCTTAGCATTGACAGACTTCTTCAGTATAGTTGTGCTCTCCTTAGCTGTTGGTTTATCATCCTCAATTTCTTTGGGTTATCTCATCTTGAAAGTGTTTCAGCTCTACCTTTAAATTCTTGTTCTAAGATTGAAAGCCTTTGTTCTGTCTGTAAAGATTCTTCAGTTGTTTATGAAGGGGCAGAGCCTTTCTCACTACAAACCTTGCCAAGTTAAGGGTATGATTTTATCCAACCATGAGATATTCCATCTGAGCCAAGTGGACCTTGTCTTCTTCTTTAAGATGAGCTATTTCTTGTCTTGCATCTCTAAGCTACTTGATAAGTCTTTTGTAGGTCTGACTGTCAGGAGGGACACTGGCATGCTCAGTCTTAATAGGATTTTCCTTAGACTCCTCTTCCTCCTGCATGGGAAGTGTATTGTCTACCTCATCGGGTTCTTTGTTGGCTCTACTTTTATTTTTCTTTCTCTGCACAGGGGTTTTATCTTTTCTTACCACAGACTTCTCAATGCCTTTCTCAAAGGTTTCATCTTTTCTCTCCGAAGTTATTTTAGTACCTTTACCCTTATGTACAGGGTTTTCTTGCTTTCCTTCAGTAGACTGAAATCTACCTTTACCCTTCTTCCTATGACTAAAGGTTTACGATTTCTCCTCCACGAGATTTTTAATGCTTTTTCCCTTCCTCTTTAGAACATGGGTTTCTGGAAAAGGATGTTCTTGGAAAACCTCCTTAGGAATTGATGACCTTGTGAAAGGTATTTTACCCTTGATTTCAACTGCTGGAGGAGAAGAGGGAAAGAGAAGATTCTTCCTTTTCTTGAATGTAACTTTGGTAGAAAAAGGAATATCTTCTAACCTTGGTGGAGGAGGTGGTGAAAAATATCTGTGTGGAGAAGGCCAAACTTCCTCCTCGGCTTCCATGACCTTCTTCCTGATCTCTGAAACTTGAACAGGGGATCAACCCTTTCTCTTCCTGTTGGTCCCTGCTTTAGTGGCACTGGTGGGAGACAAAGGAAATGCAATCTGTGATTGAGGAGTAGATGCTAGATTCAACTTGAAGTGAGAAGTAACCACAATATGCTCCCATGAAATCTCTTTCTTTCCCAATTCCTCAGAGACTAACATTCTGATCAATCCAAAGTGGAAAAGGATATAATCCACATCCTTACATTTGGCTTGAACCCTATCTAACATTTTACCTATGATTCTTAATAGGTAATAGGTAATATTCATCTCAACCTTACCAGTAAAATGTAGCAACAATCTTATATGGTAATGGTACAATGTGTTAAATCTCCCTTCACATGTAAAATACATTTGTATGATCTTCAATAATCTGTCAAATTGTTCAACCAAATGACTTCTTGGCATACTCTTAGACAACTCATTGGCTTGATATTCAGGTTTAAAAAGATCTTTTGCATAGAATGAACTCAAAACCATGGCCTTGAACCACTTTTCACCTGTAATGGGGCTCATTGTTGTAGCTGAGATAGAGGCTTCAGTTACCTCCAATTCCAAATCCCCAACCTTGGTTTTCCTACCATCAAAATGTAATGAAAACTCTTTTGCTACCTCTAGGTGGCCTCTGTGCATGTTCTGACAGAAAGAGAGACACCCTACTCTCTGAAAGGCCTCTCTAACCATGGGCACTATATCAAAAAGACGCATGTCCACAGGTTCTGTCCTAACTATATTGCCTCCTTTGTGTGCCTTCTTCGATTGAGGGGTCTCCATGGGTCAGAATGAGGGCTCTTGAAAGGCTCAAGGGATGGTAATGATCATGAAGGCTTTGAATAGAGCTTCAAATATACAAGGATGACCCTTTGCAACTGAGTAAAACGCTTGATTTCGATATCAAAGGAGGCAAGGGAAGTAGCGAGAGGTTAAGCAGTGCCTCTGGGTAGCGCAATGCATACGCAGAGGATAGGATATTTACAGTCTTGCAATTTGAATGACTCGGGTAGCCAGCAATAAACTGACTTAGATGCAGACAATGAAGATACATGTCTGGAAAAAAAGGAAGGCCAAGCTATCATGCAAAGACGAGCCTCCTATGACTATGTAAACTTGTCCAACCAAAACCCGAGCACAAATTTCTTACGAAAATCAATATGAAAAGGGGGGGCAACCTGGGATACCTGTGTAGTAGACACCTATTGGAATATTGAACAAAATATCAGGGTGATATTGTGAAAACTTGGGCCCTTGAACCCACTTCAGTCTTGAGATTGGTTTCCTTGTTGTCACTTGATCAAAACTTGTGAATTTTCACAGTGCACCACTATTGAGCCTTTCAAAAATATAAATCGTTACAAGGCTTGTAATTGCAAGATATGGTAAGCATATTTAACTAACTGTTGGCACTGAAAACAAGGGACATGACATCAGTCATGGAAATCATGACTTGAGGTGGAAGTATGATGAACTGGATAGGCGCTACGAAATTGTCTAATCAGTAGGCAATGCTTCCAATTCAAAAATATTATTAGATAGGTAAGCGAGGACGATGAGGCATGCTTATGAGGTCATGAGTAAGGAGAGAGGTGTGTCACATCAGTCTGATCATGTGAGGTATCTACCTAGGGACAAATCATGAAAGGGACCAAAAAGAATAAACCATGAGCTAAAAGGGTTCAAGTATCAAAAATCAAATTGAGGATCAAAACGTGAGCTATGACTCAAAAGTTTAGTCATCCAAGGGGTCCTAACAAACATAACTTTAAAGGGATGAAACTTCTTCAAATAAAAATTAAAATCTAAGGCTTGAATAAGATTGAAAACAAACTAAAAGACCTAAGGCAACTTGGTGTGATAACATTGTCTCCACAAGGGATGGCATGCCCCCTGTGGGCTGCCAAGAATGAGTAGATACAGTGCCTTCTCCTAGGGCTATGGGATCAGTTGTTGAAACAAAAATAAAAAGAGAATGATATTTACAATGACATGAAGAGCCATTCAAGGTTCGGGCAAAGTACTTTTTTAGGTAATGCCCATTGACAGGGCCACCAAAAACCTCTTCATTCTCCATATTCTGCAACTTGAAAGTGCTATTACAGAATACCTCAGAGATTTTGAAAGGACCGATCCATAAATATTTGAATTTACCGTGTTTTCCTTTATCCTGCTTCGATGCATCGCATTTGAGCACCAAATCACCCAATTGAAAGTCCTCTCTGTTCAACTTTTTGTCGAAATCCTGCTTGATCTTCAGTTGATATTCAGTTTCCTTGTCTACAATCTGCTCACGGGTCTATTGCACTTCAACCATCTATTGAATCCTTCTGATCATATGATCAGGTTCCCCTTAATAATCTTGGAAAAAAAATTCCATAGGTAAGGCAAGCTGAGAAGGAAAAACTGCCTCAAGTCCATATACCAGCTGGAAAGGGGAAAGTCCCAAGGACCTTTTCACTGTCACTCTGTCAGCCCATAGAGAAAATTTGAGTTTCGAATCCCATGCCTTTTTGTTATCCTCTAACAAATTTTTAATGATATTTATAATTGTTTTGTTTGAGGATTCTGCAAGCCTGTTTCCCTGTGGATAGTAAGGGGTGGAATGAATCAAAGTGATCCCAAACTATTCACAGAACTGAATTAATGGTTCAGACTTGAATGATGCAACATTATCAGTGACGATTCTGTCAGGACACCCAAACCTTCCTATGATGTCTTCCAGGAAACCAATGATCACTTTATGTGAAGCATTCCTTGTGGGGATAGCTTTGATCCATTGAGTAAAGTAATTTGTAGCAGTCAAGATCCATCTATGTTGACCGGTGGAACCGTGATGGATTTCTCCGACAAAATCTAGGCCCCATTGTTGGAAGGGTCCTAAGGCTGCCACGGGCTTCAATGACAAATACTTAAGTTGTTTCTTTCTAGAGAACTTCTAACACTTAGAACAGGCTCTGATCTTAGCACAAACATCAATGAAAACACTGGGCCATAAGTACCCAGCTCTGAGGATCTTGTATGTCATGGTTCTCCAATAATGATGGCCCCCACATAAACTGTCATGAAAACCAGACATAATTTTTTGGGCTTCTTAGGGATCTAGGCATCTCAAAAGAACTCTTAATGGATCCTTCCAATACAAAATTTGACCAATAAGGCAGTACTTTATTGATTTTAGTTTTAAGGACCTCACCTTGTTCCTTTCCATACAACTTGGGGGCTGTAAATTTTGCAAAAAAAATATAATGTCATTGTACCAACTGCAATCTTCCAATGTAGAAATGACTTGAGGACCTTTATCACTCATCTCAGCCTACTGATTTTCTGAACATGAGTGAATGAAATTCACCCCCAATGCTTAGCAATTTGATTCAGCCAAAAGCTTGGCCAAACCCTAGCCTTTAACCAATTTTGTGGGCCTAATCTTCAAATCAAACTCAAGTAGTTTAGCAATCCACTTTCTTCTTTTTCCATCTATATTAGGCTAAATAAGAATTTCTTTTACAAGAGTTGATGGGACATAAGCAATAACTCTTGAATGCAGGACATAAACTCTGAAGGATTTAAGAGATTTAACCAATGCATAGGCTTGTTTGTCCATAATGTCATACTTTATTTCTACATCTCTCAATGCCCTACTGAAAAATGCAATGGGTTGCTCTAAGCCTTCAACATTATTCTACAATAGGACTACTGCTATTGTATCAAAAGAGACAAAAGAAAAAATAAGAAATCCCTTGGAGTAGTGGGGGTTGACAAGAACTGTGGCTTCTATCAAGGATTTCTTTATTTGATCAAAATAATCATAGGCCTCAGCAGTCCATTTGATTTCACTATCCTTCCTCAGCATGGTTGTGATATACTTAACTAACTCAGCAAAATTTGACACAAATCTTCTCAAAAAGTTGATTTTTCCCAGAAAAGATTGTACCTCTTTTTTAGATCTAGGGAGTGACAAAGTTTGTATAGCCTTAACCCTGTTGAAATCAATCCTTACCCCTTCAGCTGACACGATATGCCCCAATAATTTTCCTTCTTTCATGGCAAACAATGATTTTTTCAGATTCAAAGAGAGGCCAAATTTTCTGCATTTCAAGAAAACCTTTCTTAAATGAACACAGTGTTCCTTATCATACTGTGAATACACAGTTGTGTCATCCAAATTGATAACAATAAACTTATCCTTTTCTCCAATAAATGTTATGTCCATAGCTCGTTGAAAATTTCCCCCTGCGTTCATCAAACCAAAGGGCATCTTGGCGTACATAAATGTCCCCCAAGGAGTGGTAAAGGTCGTCTTCTCCCTATCTTCTAGAAAAACAGATACCTGATTGTATCCGAAAAATCCATCAACCATAGACATCTTGGCTACTCATGTCACCTTCTGTAATATGTGCTCCATCTTGGGTAAAGGATAATTATCCTTCTTTGATCTTTTGTTCAGATTTCGGAAATCAACACAAAGTCTGATTTCTCCATTCTTTTTTCTTACTGGGACCAAATTGGCTACCCATTCAGGATACCTCAAAGGAATAATAATTTTTTCATCTAAAAGTTTCTTAACTTCTTTCTCCATGACAGGCAACAACATAGGATTGATTTGCCTCAACTTTTTCATGAAGGGTTTGGTGTTTTCTTTTAATCGGATCTTGTGCTCTATTATGCCTGTGTCATAAGTTTTGAGATCTAAGTCCAAGTGAATACATCAGTAAATTCTTTCAACAACTTACTATATTCTGCCCTCTACTCATCTGATAGGCTGCTTGATAGTTTGACATATTTTGGATCCCTTTCAATGCCCACATTGCACTCAGCTATATCTGCATCATCAGTGGATACCTTCCCTTTCAATGACACATCATTCTCTTCAAATAATCTTTCCAAAGGAACTAGTCCCTTTGGTATATGATTACTGGGCAGCTGCACAATATGATGATTAGAAATTTTATTGAGGAAAACATCATCATGAGGAGTGACTTCTGAATCATGATCCTGATCAATGTGTAATGCAGAAAATTCATCAACAGTCTCAAGAAAAATTTTAAGTTCTAAATCATCTTCGGACACCTTCTAATATTTTACATTGTCCGGTATAGAAGGCATGTATTTGACTTCTACATCATACTTGATTTTCGTGGTATAGGAATTCTGAAGTTTTTTGCTAATACAACCAAATAATCATCCATAGTATTCTCTTCTCTAGGAATGAATGATATATTAAAAGCAGAGAAAAAATTGTCCACCAAATCCCACACTTCATTTTTGTAATATCTAAGCCTAGAATGCTTTGTCTGATAAAGATTTTTAATCTGGTGGACTATCAATTCAGCATCCCCAAATACTGGCAGTGCTCCTATCCCCATGTCTTTAGCTTCCCTCAAACCCAAGACAAGAGCCTCATACTCTGCCACAATATTAGTAGTCTCAAATTCTAGTTTATATGACAAAGATATAGTTTCTTGAGTTGGTGAGACAAATATCACCCAGCACCATCACCTTCCTTGGAAGAGGATCCATCAAAGAACATATTCCAGACAGAAGTGGCTAGAGGAGGCTCTTTAGAAAAGTTAATGGACTTTTTTATGATTTATAAAGGGGCTTCCGGGGCATCAATGAGCTGCAAAATACTAGATCCTAGATCTGTATCAAAATCAAAAATAGGGTGATTGGTGGGATTTGCTTCGTCACTAATTATATAAGCCAATTGAGCTTCCCTGTAAAGTCTTATATGCTCTCCTCAAAAAACAGGAATAGTAGCATAGGAGAGATCCATCTGCAAGGTTCCCCCAAGTCTTTTTATCCAGGATCTTGACAAGAGCATACCAAACTTGGGGGGAACATCAACAACTACGATGTCCATAAGTATACTCTTCATGGGCAGCTGAAATAAGGTCACCACCATATCCTTAATGACTTCAAAACACTTGAATTTGCTGGAGTCAAAAGAATATAAGTCATGATAGGTCTTTGTGACTTCTAACCCAAGTTCGTCCATAATAGATTTTGGCACAAGATTGTGGCATGCCCCTGAATCCATGAGACAATTGTGTAGCACCTTATCATGTATATTCAGTGAAGTATAGAAAGGTGGGGATGAGTCATATTTGTCTTCTATCAAAGGACCTAAAATCACTATTGGTTTTTCATCTTGCAGATTTATGGAATCAATGGCATTTGGAGATGATTCTCGTTGTAACATTTTGGATAAATATTTTTTTAAATCCTCATTTTTTTATCAATTCCAAAAAAGGTACATGGATATTTATTTTCTAGATCTCGTTCTCAAAACTAAAGGAAGGGGAAGGCTTCAAAATATCTTTGGTATTAGGAGGAGGATCTCTAATTAGAACTTGTGGGTTTTGAGAGTCTTTTTCCTTGCTACTCACTGTCACAGCCTTGGCAGAATCTTCTTTTTGAACCGGCTAATTAGGGGCATCAATTTTTTCTACATTCTTATTAGATCTCAGATTATATCTACGAGGATTTTCCTTTTCTTTCTCTCCCTTTCTTAACTCATTAATTTGAATATCCATTAAAGATTGCTCATAAGAGGATTGATTCAAGTGTGGGGATGGGGAAGTATCACCTAAGAAGTGAATCTCATGATCAGATTCAACCTCCTCTTCTTCTTCATCAGCCACTAAATTATTTTGCAAAGGAGCTTGAACCCTCTGATCATCTCTTTCTCTGTTTCTAGGATCCCTAGGAAATATTTGGGTAGAATTATTTGGTATCTTGTAGTTACCTCTGTTATCATTGTTTTGAGCATTTCTGTATGTCTGTTTCCCTAATGATTTTAATTTCTCAATTTCAGTGGAGAGAGATTTTACTAATTTTGTCAGCTCATCTACTTGAGAATGGAAAACAGAGGAATCATAAGTTGAAGCTTCAACTTTGTTTTTTCTCCTATCCCTATCAAATTTTCCTTTGAGCTTATATGATGCCACTATGTTGGATTCTACCTCTAAGGCAGCATCTTGCATATGAACCAAAGAAGGTGACCTTCTTTCTCTCAAAAGGAGGCAGAATTCGGAATCAAATGCACTGGCATAAGTGATTTTTTCCATGGATTCAGTGGGTTCAATCTCATCAGGGATCTTCTTGTACATTTTGTTAAATCTTTTAGAAAAGTCAAACACAGAATCTCCTTCTTTCCTTTTCAAAGATCCAAATTCGGTGATGTAGTACAAAAAATCATTTTTGTCACCCCAATGCCTCAAGAAGGCTTCATCCAATGCCTCAATACCAGTAATGGATCTAGAGGGTAGACCCCTGAACCACTTCCTAGCCTCACCAAACAGGTTTGGATGAAAACCCTCATCTAAACATCTTCATTTTCAATATTTTGGTTATCTGCGTAGCTGTAGAAAGCAGCAAGATATTCCTCAGCTATTATATCTTCTTATCCCATTAACTTAGGCATGTATTTTAAATAATCTCCAGGGGGAAGATCATTCAGTGGCTAAGGTAAGAGTAGAGGAGCATATCTTGCAGCCACTATGGCATCAATCATATTTGCAGGGGGGTTAACAACTGCCATTTAATTTTGTATTCTTGGTGAACAAGAAGGAGAAGGAGACTTGACTGTGTGCAGAGTTGGAGACGAAGGAACGGATGAAGAGGGGGTTTCAGTTTTCACAATAGAAGGTTGAGTCTTTGAAGAGGATGGTAAGGTATGAGAGAGAGTTGAAGTTCCTACTTCTTTGGCAGCAAACTTTTTTACAGAAAGAGGTGTAGAAAAACCTAAAGTAGAGAAATCTTCAAAACTATCAATACTGAAACACTTCTCAATATTAGGGGAAGAAAAGATATCAATGTTTTCATCTTTAAATTCAGTCTCAAAGGAAGAGTATTCAATAGGAAACTCTTCAAAATCAATCTTTTTAGATACTTCAGCAGAAGATAAAGGAATCTTACTTGATAAAACAGTTGTAGTATCAAGAGTGGAATCAGGCAACTAACTAGAAGCACTTGTAGCAGCAGCAGAAAAACTTTTTTGGGAAGCTTTTCCCTTCTTTATTATCTTCTTTGGGTCAGCCTCAGGTGGTACCAAAGGTAGTTGTGGATTAGATATCGTATGTTTGTCTTTAGGTGCCAGAGATGAAACAATGGAGTTGTCAGGTGCAATCTACAATCTTCAAAATATTGAGTTCTAATGAACCTTTAGAACTAGAATACTGTGTCATTTTAATCCCAGGGAAAAGTCTTCAAATCATTCCTTGGAAACGGTGCCAAGAATGTTAGCACTAGGAGTCACCTTCATATTGCATGGAAGGCAAGCCCAATACCCATCAAGTTATAAGTGAATTTAAGGGTGTTTAAAGGTTAAAATGGAAAAGGACTCAAGGGATAATGTTCTAACTCAGATAACACGGCTAGCATACACCAGCAATTAAGGTCTTGGCTAATTTCAATCAGTAGTTTGGGAATAAGTATGAACATAGGGAAGACTTGACTAAGAGAAGTGTAGGGGCTACTGTAAGCATCAGGTCAACAAGAGCCTAAGGAGGAAATCTTCTTAACACAAGATCTTCTTGAACTAAGAAACTAAGGAAGCTAAATAAACATCATGATAACATAATGATCAAACATCCATCATAACATCACCACAATCATTCATGTGAATCATTCAAAGCATCAACATTTATCATCAGAAGGAAATAGACTGAAAGAGAAGATGATTTCTATTAGTCAAAAATTCTTAAGTCTAGTACATTGCTAGATCACAGTTACTTCATCAAAATATTACAGTATCAGGGAGCCTTGCTCAACCATTCAAACCTACTAAAGCAATTGATCTATCTATTTATAACAAAATGGATGCAACAGATGGAGGTACGAGTTGGCCTCCTTCCCTCCAAACATTTATTTGATTTAATAGCTTATCTAACCACCTATGCTATAAAACAGAAAAATGTTGGTGACTAATCCAACTGAACTTCAAACTAATTTGATTCCCTTTGTTGTGCATCTCTTTGTTCTCCATGTGTCTTTTAAAGCATGTGTTTGTCTTGATGATGCCAACTGCCTTCTCCATCATCAATCTATCCCAAAGTTGTTAGTTTGGTCCTCCTAGATCCCTGGTGTTTGTTGGCAGCTTCCTTGGGTAGAAAATCTGGGTAGCGCACTACTAGGAGAAAAGGTAGTGCCTGTATGTAGCACCACTGAGTTGCATATATGTACAGACTCTGCTCTTTGTGCAATATTACGTAGCGCAGTTAGATAACACCCCTGTGTTGCACCCATATGATAATTCTGTTCTCTGCCAAATATTAGGTAGCACCACTTACGTTGCGTCTGTGTCCAGATTAGGTAGCATTGCCAAAAATGCAGTGCCTTCAATCTTGAAAGTGTGCACAAAAATTTGTGGTCTTTCATGATGACAAAACCATTTCAATTAAGTGCCTTGACTGTACAATGGGTAGTGCCTTTTTACTACTAGGGAAACTAGCACTTAGCAAAAACTCAAAACCCAACTAGTTAAATGATTAGTAGCCTATATGATGGTATAGCTAGTATGTGCATATCAGTTAACCCTCCCAAAAAGGAAAAATTCTAAAAAATGGGGCTTACCATTACTAGCTATTTTGTCATTTTAACACTTAGCCTCACACTCTTTCTGGTAGAAAGAGGATCTTCAATTGGCACAACATAATTCTTCTTCTTAGCATTGACGGGCCTCTTCAATGTAGTTGTGCTCTCCTTAGTTGTTGGATTATCGTCCTCAATGCAAGCTTCAACCAACACCGGTAAATTTCTTTGGGTTTCCTCATCTTGAAAGTGTTTCAGCTTTGCCTTTAACTTCCTGTTCTGAGACCGAAAGCCTATCTTCTGTCTGTAAATATTCTCCAATTTTTTATGAAGGGGAAAAGCCTTTCTTATTGCAAACCTTGCCAAGTCAAGGGTATGATTGTAGCCAACCATGAGCTCTTCCATATGAGACAAGTGGACCTTGTCTTCTGCTTTAAGACGAGCTATTTCTTTTCTTGCATCTCTAAGCTGCTTGATAAGTCTTTTGTAGGTCTGACTATCAGGAGGGACAATGGCATGCTCAGTCTTAATAGGATTTTCCTCGGACTCCTCTTCCTCCTGCATGGGAAGTGTCTTGTCTACCTCATCAGGTTCCTTTTTGGCTCTACTTTTATTATTCTTTCTCTGCCTAGGGGTTTTATCTTTTCTTACCACAGGCTTCTCAATGCCTTTCTCAGAGGTTTCATCTTTTCTCTCCAAAACTATTTTGGTACCTTTACCCTTATGTACAGGGGTTTCTTGCTTTCCTTCAGTAGATTGAAATCTACCTTTACCCTTCTTCCTCTGAGTAAAGGTTTTTGATTTCTCCTCCATCGGATTTTTAATGATCTTTCCCTTCCTTTTTAGAACAGGGGTTTCTGGAAAAGGATATTCTTGGAAAACCTCCTTAGGAATTGATGACCTTGTGAAAGGTATTTTACCCTTGATTTCAACTACTGGAGGAGAAGAGGGAATGAGAATCTTGTTACCTTTCTTATATGTAACTTTGGTAGAAGAAGGCATCTCTTCTAAGATTAGTGGAGGAGGTGGTGAAAAATCTCTGTGTGGAGAAGGACAAACTTCCTCTTCGGCTTCCATGACCTGCTTGCTGATCTCTGAAACTTGAACAAGTGCTCGACCCTTTCTCTTCCTGACGGTCCCTGCTTTAGTGGCACTGGTGGGAGACAAAGGACCTGCAATCTGTGATTGAGGAGTAGATGCTAGATTCAACTTGAAGTGAGAAGTAACCACAAAATTCTCCCATGAAATCTCTTTCTTTCCCAATTCCTCATAGACTAACATTATGATCAATCGAGAGTGGAAAAGGATAGAATCCACATCCTTAGATTTGGCTTGAACCCTATTTGAAATTTTACCTATGCTTCTTAATAGGTATTAATTAATATTCATCTCAACCTAACAAACATAACTTTAAAGGGATGAAACTTCTTCAAAGAAAATTTAAAATCTAAGGCTTGAAAAAGATTGAAAAAAAACTAAAATACCCAAGGCAACTCGGTGTGCTAACACCACCATTCAGCTAGGGGTAACCATTGAACCCACTAATTTTGCTTTTCTGATGCAAAACACCTCAAATATGTTTCCAAACACTTGAAAAATTTTGTTTGAAGATCCATATGGGGATGATAAGTTGTGCTGAGATGCAATTGGGTGCCTTGTAGCTTGAATAGTTCTTTCCAAATTTGCTGGTGAAAGTTGGGTCGCGATCAGAAACAATAGAATGCAGCATGCCATGAATCTTGAAGACCAAATCCATGAAAATTTGAGCCACCGTGGATGTTGTAAATGGGTGTTGAAGAGCACAGAAATGAGCATACTTGGAAAGGCAATCAACTACCATCATGATGACTGATTTATTTCCTAATTTAGGTAAGCCTATAATAAAATTCATAGAGATATCCCACCAAATACCAGGTGGAATCTGAAGCGGTTGTAGTGTGCCAGGAGATTTGACTATTTCTCCCTTGTTGTGTTTACACACATCACATTCAGCCACAAAATTGTGAATGTATTATTTCATACCATCCCAAAAAAAAGAATGTTTGACCCTGTAATAGGTTTTGGTAAACCCAGAGTGCCCAGCTATGGGTGTAGCATGAAGCTCAGAAAGCACCATGGATTTAAGTTTTGACTATTTACTTAAATACAAACAGCCTTTGTATCGAAACTCATCATGGAGCCAAGAGTACCCTGGGGAAACTGGAGAATTGGACTACAATTTTTGTATCAGAAGTGAACTTTTGGGATTATGTAGCCATTCCTGGCGAATGGCTTGGAGCCAATATGGTACAATGAAGGAGAAAGAAAAAAGGGAGCCTTCATATTCATATTTTTAGGAAAGTGCATCCACCACCACATTACCTTTGCCTTTCTTGTAAATGATCTCATAATCATATCCAAAGAGCTTAGTCACCCATTTTTGTTTCTCTGGGGAGGAAATGCGTTATTCCATAAAACACTTGAGGCTTTGATGATCTGTCTTAATTTGGAAGTGTTTCCTCAATAGATATGGGCACCACAAATCAATGACATGCAGAATATCTAACATTTCCTTTTCATAGATTGATTTGCCCAAATTTCATTTAGACAGTTGTTTTCTAGTCAATGTCAAATGTCGACCCTCTTGCATAAGGAAAACACCAATACCTTTCCCTGAAGCATCACATTCCAGGACAAAGGTCTTTGTGAAATATGGAAGGGCCAGGACTGGAGTGGTGCACATGGCCATCTTCAAGGTTTGAAAAGCCTGAGCAGATGTTGGAGTCCAAGTGAAATAATTATTTTTAAGGAGTGTGGTGAGAGGTGTCACAATCTTTCCATAATTCTTAACAAACTTGCGATAATAACCTATTAAGCCCTGAAATCCTCGCAAGCTTTTGAGAGTCTTTGGGTGAGGCCAGTCTTGCATAGCTTCAATCTTTTTAGGATCCACCCTAATGTTGTTCTTGCCAATAAGATGACCTAAGTACTCGACTTCTGAGGCACCAAAAGCACATTTAGATTGTTTCAGGAAAATTTGGTGTTGAGAGAGTAGATGGAGAATGTGGTCCACATGAGGAAGATGGTTTGTCCAGGTTTTTCTATAAATGAGGATATCATCAAATAAAACTAAGACAAAATGACGGAGAAAAGGGCGAAAGGAATGATTCATGAGGCTTTGGAAGGCGAAAGGGGAATTACACAAGCCAAAGGGCATGACCAAAAACTCATAGTGGCCCTCATGAGTTCTAAAGGCAGTCTTAGGAATGTTTGCCTCTTTCATACGGATCTGGTCGTAGCCAAAATGAAGATCAATTTTAGTAAAGAACTGGGTGCCACTCAATTCATCTAAGAGATCATCAATGACAGGAATGGGAAATTTCTCTTTAATGGTGAGTTTGTTGAGGGCGCGGAAGTCGGGACACATGCGCCAAGAAAATTATTTCTTCAGGACCATGACCACATGATAAGAGTAGGGGCTCATACTAGGGCGGATAATGCATGCGTTAAGTAGTTCTTGAACCATTTTCTCAATTTCATTTTTTTGGGAAAAGGGGTGACGATAGGGACGGATATTGGGGGGGAGGCTTCCTGGGATAAGGGAAATGGAATGATCATGAAAACCATAGGAAGGTGGGAGTCCCTGGGGAGTGGAAAATAGCACTTAATGTTTAGAGAGGATGGATCGGAGGTCTTGTAGCACAGAGGGTGTTTCAATTGCCTGTATGGCATGGAGTTGGGAAATAACGCGATAATGACCTTTTTTAAGCATCTTTTCCATGCGATGGGAATTAATGATCTCCAATGAACCAGCGGTGATGCCTTGGAACTTATATTTTTTACCCTTCTGGACGAATTGCATGGTTAATTCCTTGAAATCCATGAGAATGGGACCCAAAGACCTTAGCCATTTTTCACCCAACACAATGTCACAACTGCCCATGTCGATAGCAAACATATGATATTTCAGGTGGTAGTCACCAATTTGGAGACACAAATTTTCAAAACGCCCTACACATTTCATGGAGCCACCATTGGCAATCATGATTTGGAAATTATTGATTGCATGGATATAGTAATGATTTTCTTGGGAAATGAGGCAATGAATAAAAGTATAGGTGCTGCCACTATCAACCAGAATGATGACCTTCCTATGCTT